>JASSRY010000095.1:667828-686496 GCA_032466555.1 Tinamus major | reverse complement strand
GAGACAGGTAAGGGTGCATCTTTCTTCTTAGCCCTATTTCTTAGACCACATCCCTTCCAATAATTGGAGTTATTGGAGACCCAGTAGACTATTACATCAGTGAAACTCACCTGAGCAAAAGAAATTAAATACATAAAAAATAATAGTATTGTTGAGTTTAGCTATACCACCGTATTAACACTTGCAGAAGTGAGGGCTAGACTTTGTGGGGGTGTGTATATATAGGTGCATATTTACACCTACACATGTAATCCCTTCATGTCGAACGTGCTCTTACTAACACTAAGGAAGAGTTTACTGTGCCTTTGAAAGCCAGCGAGTATCTGTGTATTTCTGTGTTTATATAAGTTCCTAGATGTTAACTTATTAAAAGTTAGCTTTCCTAATCAATAGTGACCAAAAGTGAACTAGACTTTAGGTCCAGGAGTTGAGTTTAAAGATTTAAAAAACACAAAGGATTTTGTGAGTTTAATAACAAATCCGTTTCTGTTTGAGTGAAGTAGTCCAACGACAATGATTCTTCAGCCCTATCCTTAATAGGTTCTATAATGATTGTAACAATATTACACTCCAATGTGTTTTTTAAACCAAAACATTTCTTTGTGGCTATTTACTCTTGCTAATGCGTACTGGACTGACTTTCCCTTATTACTTATACAAGTCTTTCTTAAGCTGTCATTTAAATAAGTCTAAGCAATTGCTCTTGATGTATAAAAATGTTACAGATCAGTAAAATTAAGTCAAAATTTAGCTCCCCAATTTTCTCACAATTGAAAGTGGCAATTAGGAAACACTATTCCACTATTCTGATTTTAATTTTCATCTGTACTTACAGGAAGGCTGATTTTTTTCACTTATTGCCAACCACTGCCATCTAGTACCAGAATTACAGAGTTACTTAGCAGACTTTTAGACCCAGGCGTTTCTGCGTGGCTGCTGCTGTCAAGAGCCAGGCTGGTGTTTCAGCAGTTGTTGCTTCTGGGCTTCTAGTTGCGGCTTCCTCTCCTCAATGGCTTCATTTTTGTGTTCTTTATTTCTGTACATATTTTCTTGAATATTAGACATTCATTTCAATTAACTAGATCATTAACTGAAATGTTTAGATAGGTTAACCCTATTGTATACACTGTGGCCTAGATTGTTCTTATTTTGAAACCAGGTACAATTTAAAAAGAATACATATAGGCTTAGTTTTTCAAATATAAGTATTCCAAACTTATGTGCTTTGTGATGTTTCCTTAAATTATACAGTGTATGTAAAAGATGTAATTACAAAGCTACGCATTATACTTTCTAAGTGTGTGTTTGTACGTGTGTATATATAGACATGGGCTCCTCCCTTTCTTACTCTCATCTTCTATCTCTCTCATCTCTGTGGCTGTCCGGAATTTTGTTTGTGTGGGGTTTTTTTCTCGTTTCTTTTTTTTTTTTTTTTTATAACCCCTCCTATGGTCATGCATGAGCCCAGCGTCGTGTTCCCTCACGCTGTCCGCGACGTTCTCGTACTGTCTCAATGTGCCTGGCTGGCGCTTGTCACGGTCTCCCTTGGGTGCTGGGCTCGCCGTGGTCCCTGCCGCGTGGCCGCGCAGCGCTTTACCCTGGGCAGCCCTGGCCTCTGGCCTCGAGAGCAGCAAATGGCTTTTGACAGGGCCGGTGCTGCGCAAACGTGGGACAGGAAATACGAACTACACCATTAGAACCATGCTGCTTTGCTGTTGAGAGATCTGGGTTTGCTCATGTAGTCTTTGTTTTCCTGTTTCAGCGTTGAGATGTATTTTCCTCAGAATGACTCCTGGATTGGCCTGGCACCTCTTAGCATCCCCCGCTGCGAGTTTGGAATATGTGTCCTAGACCAGAAGATCTACGTCGTAGGAGGGATCGCCACCCACGTGTGTCAAGGCATCAGCTACCGAAAGCACGAGAACTCGGTGGAGTGTTGGGACCCCGACACGAACACGTGGACGTCTCTGGAGAGGATGTTTGAGAGCCGGAGTACTCTGGGAGCGGTGGTCCTAGCAGGAGAGCTCTACGCCCTAGGGGGCTACGACGGGCAGTCCTACCTGCGCACCATGGAGAAATACATCCCCAAAGTGAAGGAGTGGCAGCTGGTGGCCCCTATGAACAAAACGCGAAGCTGTTTTGCTGCAGCTGTCCTGGATGGAATGATATATGCCATTGGTGGCTATGGTCCTGCCCACATGAACAGGTATGTGCTTCTGATAGTGCATCTCAGTAGCATAAGCTAGAAATCAGCAGAGCTCGTTGTGAAGCTTTTGTTCAGCAGTCAGTTAAAAAATATTCTGAGATCCGCAGTGGCCTTCACTATTGCTTGATCTACAGGGTGAGCCTGGTGATTCAGCTGGGAAATCTCTATGTGGTCTTAACTGTGTTCTTGCTCAGAGCTGCTGCTTTTTCCTTATCTTCTTTTTGTCTAGATGCTCGAGGAAGGAAGGTCGGTGCAGAGGTGTATCCACGTAGCGCGGTGCTGCGGGGTGCCCTGCCCTGCGCCCCTGGAGCGGGTTAGCTGGGCAGAGCAGTGTGTGCGGGCACGTGCTGGGGCCCCGCGGCAGCAGCAGAGCCACATGCGCAGCGCGGTGCCCGCCTGCGTGGCGCAGCTCCCCGGAGAGCCCTGCCTGGCACAGCCGCGTGCGCAGCGCGGGCCTCTGCAGCCGGCTCTGCACAGCACGAGGTTGCACGGGTCACTTAAACACCTAAAACACTGATGAGAAACGGGCGGGATGGCTCCCGTGCTCAGCGTCCCAAACAAACACGCGTCTGCGCCAGGAGCTTGCCTTGGTGGTGACCCCAGGATGCAGCTTGTGGGCAGAGCGGGCCGTCAGGGCCCTCGCCCGCGCGGAGGCTTCCTGGCAGCAGCCGCCGTGCGTCGCCGCGTGCCACGGCGCTCGCACTGGTGCTCTGGAGCACTTAGTGGTGCAAAGGAATGATTTTTACTCTCCTTCCATCATAAGCAGTGGGAGTACATCAGCCTTATGTCCCTCCAGGAAGCAAATTTAAACTAAAGTCTAAAGGGCTGAATGAAAGGTAAAATGAAAGCTCCTGCTTGTAGGAAAGCAGGGCTTACATTTGATAACGGGATGCATCAGTCTTTTAACCACTTGACCATTTACGGTAAAACACTGCATTGGTCATTAATTCTGCTTATTTTTTCATACTTGATATGCTGTTATCTTCTTCAGAAATGCCTTAATATAAAATAGCTCATGAAGCAAAGGATAGAAATAGAAAAGTATAGCTAAGTAATTTTCAAATGGAAAATAAGGAGCATCTTTTAAATTCCTGAAACATGTAATAACTTAAACAGCCTGCTATGGTTGTGGTGGGATTATTTTTTTAAACTCAGTATGTTTTTTGAAGAAGTCATAATTCTACTTTAGATTGTAAACCGTACTAACAAGTGAAAGTGCTTAATAGACAAGAAAAACATCTCTGAAATGTTCTCCATCGACCTAGGCTTTCTTCTCATGGGAGGCGAACCTGGAATAACTGCAGCTCCCTGTTCTCCTGCGGTCCCTCCTGGCTCTGTGTGGCCCTTGTTGCTCAGAGCTGGCCCCGATAGCAGCAGGACAGGTGGAGCTTGCGCAGCCCCTCGGTGACACCGCTCTGCTGTCACCTCATTGCACGAGGGGACCTGAAGGGCAAGCAATCAAGCTCCTGCTGCTGTCAGAAGTGGTGCCCAAAAGATGAATGCTCAGGGTGCACGCGGGCCTCTGAAGGCCAAATTCATTTACCTCCTTTCAGGAAATAAAGGTCATCCCTGGGAAAATAGGAAGTGTCTTTAATAAACTGGCATCTTCAAAGGTGAAAGTCTTAACATTAAAATTCTGCAGCAGCCTCACTCCTGTGTCATTTTTATCTCTTCCTCAGTCAAAAAGGAATTGCTAGCAACTCCTGAAGCATTATAGAGTTGGTGGATATTTCAGCATTTTCCCTTTTTATTGAATAATTTTGGTGTTCCTAACTTCAAGCACACGAGTCACGCGCTGCATTGTGCCCTCGGGGGACTCCCACAAGCTGCAGGAGTTGCAGGAAGCCGCCTGCGCCTTTTCTGCTCCTGCTGCTCCCTGCTCTGCCCTCGTGTCCCCAGGCTGCGCGGGTGGCAGGCACGGCGGGTGCCCTAGCAACTCCTGATGTCTGTGAGCTCGTTTCTGCCCGCCCCGAGAGCTCGCGTGGCCTGCGCGGTGCCGTCGGCGCCCTCCTCGCAGCTTTCCTGAGGGATGTGCTCTGCAAGCTTTCTTTCCTCCGTCTGCTGTTTTCGGACAAGCCACAGGGAAGCCTTTCGGTTTGGAGTCTTCCCCTAATAAATTCACTTCAGAGCTGCGTTATGTTCAGTTTTCCATGGGTTGCTTTTATAAATAGTAGCAGTACTTTGTCTCAAAATGTAACCTGGCGTCGGAGAGGAGGCAGCCCGGCAGCTGCCCTGTCAGGAGAAAGTCCCTGCCAGCTTTGTGGCACCCTGGGCCGCGCTGGCTCCGCGGTGCTGCGGGAGCCTGGGCCGCGAGCGCTGCCGCCAGCCCTGGCCGTGGGCACGCGCGTGTGCTGAGCGTCGTGCCAGGCGGCCGCGCGCCCCGTGGCACGAGCACCTTTGCTTCGTGCTACCTCGTTAGTCTGTGTAACAGTATTAGCTGGCAGAACCCGGCGAGTCTCTGGCAAACGCAGATTTCTTGTGGACTGAGATACAAATGTTGTTGAAATCCAGGTCTCACGAGGTGTGTGTTTGCATTTGCAGCATGGAGCGTTACGATCCGAGCAAGAACTCCTGGGAGACGGTAGCTTCAATGGCTGATAAACGGATCAACTTCGGCGTCGGCGTTATGCTGGGCTTCATCTTCGTCGTGGGTGGGCACAACGGAGTGTCTCACTTGTCCAGCATCGAGAGATACGATCCCCACCAAAACCAGTGGACGGTGTGCAGGCCCATGAAGGAGCCCAGGACAGGTGGGGGCACTGGGCGGTTACCTCGGGAGAAGGAAACGACCGTTTGATGCAGTGGAGGTTACAGCAAACCAGGGCTGTGATGGCTTCTCTGTAGAGCATTTTTAATCTGTCACTTGGGCTGCAGATCCATAAATCAGTTCAATGAACAAATATATAAATTACTCAAGTACGCACTTCTCTAGTTTTTTAATGAAAATCTGATTTAGTTTTTGAGCTGTACATAACATGAAGTGGTATTTTTACTCAATTTTCTATTGTGCTTTACTGATTTTGAGTGAAGTGCAGCAATCCTCTAGTTCCTGCCTTATTGTACCTCACTTTGTGTGTGGCCCTGGTAACCCCCTTCCCTGCTGGCTGCCTGGCAGCTGCCGTGGGGCAGCAGAGCAGGGTCTGCAACGGGCAGGAGGAGGCCAGGGCACACAGAGGAGCCTCCTCGCTCGGGTGCCTGCTGTGGGGCTGCAAGGAGACAGATCCTGGCTCGTTAGTGAATGATATCACCACGAGGGTGGTCGAATGCTCGATGGGGGCCCGGGGCTGCTGTGGGGTCTCTGTGGGCCCTGTTTGACCCTGAGCAGCATGGCCCGAGTTGGCCCTGTGTTGAGCTGAGGAGCCACACGACCCCCACAAGACCCTTTAACTTATTCAGTGACTTGTTAGGAACAGGTCCCACTTATTTCCCCGCGTGCTGACTGTGTGTCTATCTTTTTGTCTCTCCTTTTCTACAGGAGTGGGTGCAGCTGTAGTCGATAACTACCTGTATGTAGTTGGAGGACATTCGGGCTCGTCCTACCTGAACACTGTACAGAAATATGACCCGATCGCAGACACCTGGCTGGACTCTGCGGGTATGATGTACTGTCGCTGCAATTTTGGTTTGACTGCACTTTGAAAGACAGCAATTTACGGACCTGATGTGAAGAAGGAACTTAATCTGCTCGGAAGGATACCTTGCTCATGGAGACCATAAGCTGCATTTTCTGAAGTTCCGAAGGAAGAATGTAGTAAAGTTATGACTGAAATGAGGAAGGTTTTGTTTTCTTCCATTAACTGGCCTGTTATTTTAGTGGCACAAGCAAAAGGAGCGGAAGACTTATTGCCAGCTGGGTTTAGGGAGCATCCTGCCAACGGCAGAGCCGCTTAGTGAGTACTGTACCTGCCTGGGATATGGTCAGAAACTTTACTCTCTATCTAACCCGATCACTTTCTAGAGCTTTTCTCTTCCTCCTGCCTACTCTGAAACATGAAGTTTACTGTGCTTGGGGTGCGAGGCGTGCGAGTGCGTCATGTGACTGGGCCGGTTGCTGATAGCTGTCTGGTTGTGTCCTCATATTAAGAATATGACAATGCTTCATAATTTTTTTTTATGAACAGTAACTAAAGGGCTGCCTTGTTTCTGTATCTCAAGGTTTGTAAATAGTAGATGCTGTAGTACGTTGCCTGTACATTCCTCTGTTACCCTCTTACCAGTATGGGGGCTGGGATGATAATTGGTAACTACTCAAAGAAATAAATTTACAAGGCAAATTTATTGCCTCTTATGACATTTTTGGACCTGGTAAAGATAAATCACATTTTTAACTTTCCCTTCTATTTTTTTGTGGATAAATAAGTAGTAGATCAAATTACTTAATCTTGCTACACTGCTGTGTCTGTAATCGTAACGCAAAGAAAAATTACTGCAGTAAGACATCAGGAAGCATCACAGCAGCCTTCAGAGCGTGGTGTAGAATCCTGCAGAGGAGCCCCCTTCCCTCGCCCAGCGCCAGGGTGCCCGCGCTCCGTACAACCGCCCTTTGCAGCAGAGAGTGCGATTGCTTTGTGGAGCGTTCGGTGTGAAAATGGTGCTACACGCGGGACTCGGGCGGAAGGCTGCTACCGGGGCGGCGCAGTCTGCGTTCCGCGTGGTCCTTTGGATCCTTCTGCTGTGTTGTTTCTAACCTGCTTGAAACATTGTGCCTATGAAGACTATCAGGAGGGACGCCGTGTCCTCAGTGAGCCCTGCACTCGTTATGTGTCTCCATAAGATCTGGTTTGACCGTCCCAGTCTCTCAGACCTGTGAGTACGGAGCCCTTGGTGCTCCAGCGCCAGACGGGGCCCGTGCTGCCCGCCACGGAGCGGAGAGCTGTGCCAGGGCTATCGGCGTTTTAAAAAGAGCTGACTAATATGTATTAATTCCAGCTAACTTAGCATGTTTTCGTGTTGTCTTCTGATTTTTAACTAGGAATCATGATTATCTTCAATTTCTGTTTTGTTGTCTGTACGTGTATTGCCAGACCGGGTACTTAAGAAATTTTCTGCCTCTGGAGTTATTTTCCTCTTGTTTTATTGCGTTAAATTGTTTGTTTTCCCTTGTTTTTCAAACCCATATAGTATTATTTTTGAAGGTGCAATAATATTCAAAATAGTTGCTTTAAAAGCCATTTCTTTATAAGTATGCTAAGTGGAGGTTTCTTCATGTACTTTATTTATTCTGAGTTCCTGCAAAACTCATTGCAGTCAGGCAAGCAGTAGTTTTCCCTGTTCTTCCATAAGCTAATGTTCAGATTTTAAACAGTGAAGGAGACGAGGGTGTTTTCATCATAAAACAACATTCACAGATCACAGGCATTTGCACAAACTGTATAAAATCCTGCGCGTATTCTTCAAATTTGGTAGAATGAAGCAGGACTTGAAGAGCAAATAAAAATAACAAATTCAGCATTTTTATGCTGCTTATCTGACCCTCTAAGGATTCTTGTTGTCTAGCAATAATAGCGTGAGGTAACTCCGGCAGCAAATCCGCGCTGGGCGGGACGGGATGCGCTCCGCAGGCTGCGCTCCGCTCCCGCCCGGGCGCAACGGGAGCCCTTCCGTGCGCCGTTTCACTTCGCGCTTGCAGCTTCCCCGAGAGGCCAACGATTGTCGCTTCCAATAAGCACCAGGTAATAAAGACGCTTAAACTACTATTTAAACTAAAGAAAAGAAAAAACCCTTTAACCCTCTCCTCATTTAGACGTGCAGCTCAGGGCTTGGCGCGGCGGGAGGCTTTCCGAGCAGTTCGTGCGCAGTGCGCGACGACGCCGGAGCCCAGGAGCAGGGATGCGGCTGCCTGTGCTTCGGCTGGACGCATCAGTAAGCAGCGGTTTGGGGAGGTACACAGCAGGGTGAGCTACAGAAATCCGTTTAGCATCAGCAGAACAAAAATGCTTGTTCAGAGGGGTGTGGATGGTTACTTGCTGTTGTATAAATATCTTGCATTTATGGAGCTGAAGAGACTTTCAAAGTGCAAAATATTTTACTCCCTGGAGCTAGGCAGTAGTGATGTTAAATTAGGCTATAGAGTTTGACCAAACTTGTGTAATGTGATTTTGCTGAACCTGATAGGTGCATAAGCAAGATTCCAGTAAGCAGGATTGGTATTGGGAATTGGAAGCAAACCTCCTGGAGAGCGCTGCCGTGCTCGGATGAACTGTTAGTGTGTCAGCCTTAGGGATTGCTCACTTCAAACCATGCCAGCTTTATTTTCTGTTTTGGGTGCTTGTTGTCCTCTTCACTGAAGTGCTTGGTTGTAGGAAGATCAGACACAACAATCCGTTGCGATGAGCGTTTAAAGTACAATACTCCAATGTCTGTCTTGCAGTTCAAAATTTAAGGATCCTCAAATAAGATGTCATACACCTATAAATTATCATCCAGTTCTATTTCTTAGTCACTCAAATTACTTGTAAAGCACTTTAAAATGAGTATGAGTTTATATGTGTACATATAGTTCCAGGATTTCTGCTTTCAGGTTTTTTTTCTTTAAATTAAGATGTGTAAGCTTCCTGAAGTCGCTCCCGATAGGAAGGCTTTTCTTTCGGAAAGTCTAGTGGGAATTTCTAAGGGGGCAGAGACGCCCAGGCACGTTACAAGCAGTTAACTCTTCCTGGGAGATAGCGTGTTACCTTTGTGAATTTGCCGTCTGTTAGTCCCCACTCATTCTATGAAACAATGCAAAATGCCCAAGCTTGCCTTAAATTCTTGGTATTTAACTGCAACTCAAAGAACTGGATGATAATTCCTATTTTTTGCCTTATGCGCTGTGCTGTATTTTAAACCCAAGGATAAATAATTTTTAGCAGGATTTAATAATTGTACAGAGAATACCAAATTGTGCTCGGGCTTGGCCAGAGTGCTTTGGTTGGGAGTGTAAAATGATGTAAGTAGTTTTGTGTACGTGGAGTGTTTTTATGTGTACATCTTTCTAAGCAGCAATGTTCTGGTTTTGTTACTGTTTACAAAAGTGGCATTTGAGTTTAACAGGAAAATAACTGTAACTTGCATTCTGGTTCTTTACTAGTGTTCCCAAAGTGTTTGCTATTGTGATAATGCTCTGTAATTAATGTTGTAACAATATTTCGTTGAATGTGAAATAATTTAGTAAATAAACCTGGGGAAAAGCTTATTTTTACACTTTGCTGGATGATGTGTTCAGCTGCGCTGTAGCTTTGTTTTATTTTTCCCCGTACCCAGCACTCGCAGGCGCTACTCAAAAGCAGCAGCAGCCCCGCGGCCTGTGCGAAGGGAGAGGGTGTCCCTGCTTGGCTGGACATTTCCCATCCCAGGAGCAGCGCGTCCTGCCCGTTCCCGCTCTCCCATCCCAGGAGCAGCGCATCCCGCCCGTTCCCGCTCTCCCATCCCAGGAGCAGCGCATCCCGCCCGTTCCCGCTCTCCTGTCCCAGGAGCAGTGCATCCCACCTGTTCCGCTCTCCCATCCCAGGAGCAGCGCATCCCATTGTTCCCGCTCTCCTGTCCCAGGAGCAGCGCATCCCGCCCGTTCCCGCTCTCCTGTCCCAGGAGCAGCGCGTCCCGCCCGTTCCCGCTCTCCTGTCCCAGGAGCAGCACATCCCACTCTCCCGTCCCAGGAGCAGCGCATCCCGCCCGTTCCCCCTCTCCCGTCCCTGGAGCAGCGCATCCTGCCTGTTCCTGCTCTCCCATCCCAGGAGCAGCGCATCCCACTGTTCCCACTCTCCCATCCCAGGAGCAGCACATCCCACTGTTCCCACTCTCCCATCCCAGGAGCAGCGCATCCCACTCGTTCCCGCTCTCCCATCCCAGGAGCAGCACATCCCGCCCGTTCCCGCTCTCCCATCCCAGGAGCAGCACATCCCACTCGTTCCCGCTCTCCCATCCCAGGAGCAGCGCGTCCCGCCCGTTCCCGCTCTCCGGTCCCAGGAGCAGCGCATCCCGCCCCTTCCTGCTCTCCCATCCCAGGAGCAGCACATCCCGCCCATTCCCGCTTTCCCGGCTAGGGAGCGCGCCCTGCAGAGGCACTGTCCCCTTCTGCCCTGCTGAGGACCTGGCATCGCGTGGTGACTTGTGGAAATGCGACCCGTGCAGGGGCAGAGGTATTATCTGGGTTAAATAACATTAGAGTACTGCTAGACGCCTAGTTCTTCACACGTATTTTGCCTAGAACTTGCCTCTTAAATCTCAGTCTATCCATTCTAACATACAACCGTATTATCTACTGGAAAACACCATCCTCATGGCCTGTTTTGTCTCCCTGGTAATGAGGGGAGCAATGCTCTTAAGGATGAGGTTCTTGATGCATCAGGCAGCCAGGCCTTGCGTAGCCCCTGGGCAGCTGCTACCCAGCTTTGACTGAACAGTTTGTGTTAAAAAAGTCGTAACTAAACTGTGAGAACTGGACTAGCATTCACTGAAATTTCTCGGGGTGATTTTTCGTGGCTTTTTTTTGCCTTGTCATTAAAGATCTGGTTTAGAAATAAATAAAGTTTACTGCCCACCCATAGCTACATTCACACCTCTACTCAGGTACTTAAAAATCCTGGATGAACAAACTGCTCCAGTGAATTAAACCGTATGTTTATCTTTGCTGCGCTGTCTGGTCTCCCTGAGTAAGGGCATTGCCACAGGCACAGTTCAGTGAAAAAAAAATAATCCTCAAGTTTCTTCCTTAACTCCTAGAGCCCATAGTGCTTGTTTGCTCTTCCTGGGTCCAGACCCGTCTGCCTCATTCAGGTCAGACCCCCTTTTCCGCAGCCTGCTTGGAGCAGGAGAGAGGGAGAACAGTGCAGGCTCCTTCAGTCAAAACCCTCATTTTTTCCCTGACATCTAATGCTTACTCATGATTCATCTTCAGTTACCCTGATTAGGGAATGATGTTTCTTCTTTTCTGCTCTGCACACTGATAAACCAACACTTCTTTTTTTGTACAGTGATGGGACAGGCCATCTACCCACAGAAAGTTTTTGAAAAATCATCCACAAAAATCATCCACTTTATGTTTTTTTTTTTTAATAAGGAAAATTTGAAATACATTTATTTCTTGCCCATATTCCAGCTGCTTTGAAATTAGAGGGGAAAAAAATGTAAGCTGGTAAGTTACGAGTCCAATTTTCTTGTCTGGTTGAATTTACTCTTGCCATGCATTATTCAGCTCCGGAACACACCTCCCGGGCACACAAAGCGCGGCTACACCGTGGAAAACGCGCAGCTCTCCCGTCGCCGCCGCAGCCCGCGCGCAGGTGAGGGGGACGCCGGGGACGGGACCGCCGCCGCCGCAGAGGCCTGCCCGGCCGCGGCCGGTTTGGGCGCGTTTGCCCCTTTTCGTCCACGAAAGGGCGGGACGTTTCCCCCAGGCAGCCCGCGAGCCCCAGGGGCGGGCGCGGGAGGCGCCGCTCCGTGCCCCGTCGTGGGCGAGACGCTGCCCACGGGAGCCCCCGCCACGGGCAAGGCCTGCAGGAAGCAGCGCACGGAGCCGCCGCGCCGGCACCGGGTGAGCTCCGGCCTCGGGGACCCGCCATCCCGTCCCGCTCAACGGCCGCTCGGCCATCACCCCCCGCCGCCTCAGCGCGTCCCTTCCCTTCCCGCCCAACGGCCGCTCGGCCATCACCCCCCGCCGCCTCAGCGCGTCCCTTCCCGCCCAACGGCCGCTCGGCCATCACCCCCTGCCGCCTCAGCGCGTCCCTTCCCGCCCAACGGCCGCTCGGCCATCACCCCTCGCCGCCTCAGCGCGTCCCTTCCCGCCCAACGGCCGCCCGGTCATCACCCCGCACCGCCTCAGCGCGTCCCTTCCCGCCCAACGGCCGCCTCGGGGCGGCACTGCGCGGCCCCGCCTCCGCGCGCCCTTTGGTTTTGCTTCGCTTTGTTTCGTTTTACTTCGTTTTGCTTTGCTTTGTTTCCTTTTACTTTGTTTTGTTTGTTTTGTGTTGTGGCAAACGCTCCTCTCGGGTCCCTCGCGGGGTCCGTTTCGCAGGCACGAGGTTTCGGTGCGTGCGCGGCCGTGCTCGCCATCCCGGGGGCCGCTGCGCCTTCACCCCCGGCTGGAGACGGGGCCAAGCACTTATCTACGACCTGGGATGTGGGATGAAAATACCCTTTGCAGTGGTGCATTTGAGTAGACATTGTGGGGGAGAAAAAAAATAAAAGTGGAATACGTAGCTCTTCTCCTAGCCTTCAAGCATGGGCAAATAGCCCTGACCAGCTTCAGGCTTTCAGTGATGCATGCACTGCCCTAAAAATGTGACCGTTTGAGAATGTAGCTGATCCAGGGTCAAGTATTTTTTTCTTCTGAAATGAAATAATGAAGTTAGTTATTTGCATGCTAACCTCTGTAACCAGGTGCAGTCTCTTGCCATTTTTTTCTGCTTTAGCATGGTTTGATTTTGAAGATAATTATCAAATCTCTCCCAGAAATTAAACTAGTGTATTTCCATCCAATCCAGCACGTACGGGATGAGAGTACTCTAAGACTGCATCGTAAAAGCAGTGATGCCAGTGAAAGAGGTGGGCAGCGTTCCCGGAATCCTGCTCCGTGCACTGCCCCGGCAGTCCCGGCGCCTGTTCAGGCAGGCTCCTCTCCAGCACGTGGCTCGGGATCGCGTCCGGGTGGGATTGGACATCTGGCACAGAGACTCCACAGGCTCTGTGGGCTCCAGTGCTCTGTCACCCGCACAGGAGGAAAGCGGGGGATTTTTTTTTTATGTTCAGGTGGAATTGCCTATATTTCAGCTTGTGCCCATTGCCGTTCATCCCTTCACTGGGCACCCCTGAGAAGAGTCTGCTCCATCCTCTTTACACCCGTGCATCAGGTATTTATTTCAGATGCTCCAGTTCTTCGGTCATCTTTGCGGCCCTTTTCCAGACTCCCGTGTCAACTCCTTGTTCACTTGTGTCGGGAAGTTGTTGCCAAAGCACCTGGGCCACTTGTGCCCTGCTGGGTTGTCCCTCCAGAGCCTCGTGTCCCCTCCGTGAGGAGCAGGTTTGTGCCCACGAGGCTGCTTCTCCCGGTGCTCCGCAGAAGCGCTTGGAGATCCAGAGCAGGCGCCCCCCTCGCGGCGTCCCCATCGCGGTCCCCACGCCAGCCCGAGCCCCTCTGCTCGGCCCTTTGCTGGTGCCAGGCTGAGCTCTGTGTCCCCTCGCTGACGGATGAGTCCCCTCCTCGCCTCCCTGGCCTGTCCTTCTCGAAAACCGCGTCACCCGCATCAGCGACACCCTCCTCGAGGCTCTCCTAGCCCAAATCCTGCTGCTGACCCAGCCACACAGCCGCGGCTGCGCAGCGCACGCTCATTTAAAGGCTCTTCCCGTCATGTCCAGCTTTGTCAATGTGCAAAGCTGGTGTCTTACTGACTCTGAAATGTAATTTTTAAGGGCTAGAGAAAACTGTCTGATCCTGTCAGCTGCAGCACTGGGAGACCGCCTTGCCTGAGGATTTTCCATTTTTGCAATTCTGAAATGCCGTTGGCAAAAGAGAAAAATGATTGGAAACTTTATTACACAGTCTTCATTCTGAATATAAGTTGGAAGCACACGTTCACTTTCCACTGACTAGCAGAGAGTAGTTTTCCATGATTAACATTATCAGCCGCAATAATAGGATATTGACAATGCTTAAATCATTTAACTGTACAAAATACTTGAAAATATAAATATTCCATAGGCAATTTCACTGCTTCCTTAACAACAATCAAAGCAGCCATGAACTACTCTCCTTTCAGCCGTGCTGTAATGAACATTTCTCAGAAGTGTTTTGGTATTTCTGTCACATGAACGAATCGGCAGTCACTGAGGAAAAAAATGTTCATTTGTGTGAAGTCTACAAGCGCCCTTGCCCTGCTGAGGTGTTGCATTTCGATGTGATTAGGTCTTGCAAGCCCCGCTTTGCTGCGGCTCCCCCGTCAGCTGCACTGCAGCCCAGCCGCATCACCTGAGCCTGTTTTTTTTTTATGGATTTTTTTCTCCATTTCTTTTGAATGCAACATTTTGCAATCCTCAATAAGTAAATATAGAAACTTCCGCACAAAGTGCCGTGTCTCTTGCAGCAATTGTTGCTGTCTCTACTTAGCTGTGCAAAAATGTTTCTTTGCTGATTTAGAAAGTCTCTTCAGGTATCCCCTGGCCTCAGTGGAGTCTCCCCTTGAAGTGTCTGTGGCAGCTTTGATTCAAACCTGAGCCTGCAAAAGGTGTGAGTAGGGTCACCCTTAGCCCGGGCTGTGCCGAGGCTGCGCGCTTCCTCCCTGCCGAGGCTCTGCACACCTGCAGCCGCGGCTCCGTGGTTATGCAGCTCCATGGCTCCGCAGCTCCATGGCTCCGTGGTTATGCAGCGCCATGGCCCTGCAGCTCCATGGCTCCGTGGTTGTGCAGCTCCATGGCTCTGCGGCTCCATGGCTCCGTGGTTGTGCAGCTCCATGGCTCTGCGGCTCCATGGCTCCGTGGTTGTGCAGCTCCATGACTCCGCAGCTCCATGGCTCCATGGTTGTGCAGCTCCATGGCTCTGCAGCTCCATGGCTCCATGGTTATGTGGCTCTGCAGCTCCGTGGCTCCATGGCTCTGCAGCTCCATGGCTCCATGGTTATGCACCTCCGCGGCTGCACAACTTCAAGGTTATGCAGTTCCGTGGCTCCGTGGTTATGCAGCTCCACGGCTGCACAACTCCATGGTTATGCAGTTCCACGGCTCCATGGAGCAGTGGGACGTGGCTGCAGACGCGGCTGTAGCTCGGCTCCGGCCCGACTCTTGGCTAGGTGGTCAGTGCAGTTTGGGTACCTGCGAGTCACCCCTCTGTCACAGCCCTGCAAACTGGGAAGCCAGTTCCCTCCGGGTGGCATTTTAACGCAGGAAGCAGCCCAGCCTCCATGCGAACCCACACAGGCAGCACGATTTTCAAGCAGTTTGTGAGGCAAGAGCTCTCCTCATGATCTGGGGAATCCATCCTGCCCCTGTCCCCTCTCTGCTGCAGGTGCCAGGCTCAAGGCAGAGCGATGCGCAGCAGCTCGCCGCAAGCAGAGCTCTGCTGCGCCTTGCCGAGAGACGCTCCGCTTTCTGCGGACGTGGGAGAAGGCTCCCGCCCCGCGCGCCGCGACCCTGCGCCGCGGGCACGGGACTCGTGAGCACATGTCCCCGGGAGGAGCCGCGAGCGGGAGCCAGCGACCCGCCGTGGTGGCCTGAGACCCGCGGTGTGATGCCGCCTCTGCCCGCAACTGCAGCGGGACTGCTCTGCAGTTGGGGAGCCGGGCACTGGATGTCACTGTTGGTCTGTGCTGGGAGCCTGTGCAGCCAGGGCAGGCCAGGTGGGGCTGGGAGGCACCTGGCCGTGCCAGGGTGCACCGTGTTGGAAATGCCGGGCCACACCGTGCTGGGATGCACTGTGCTGGGAACACCAGGCCACACCATGCCAGGATGCACCGTGCCAATATGCACCGTGCATGCACCGTGCTGGGATGCGCCGTACCGGGAACAGAGGGCCACACGGTGCCCTCCCACCCAGGAGGGACACAGAGTGACACCTGAGCGGGAGCTCTCGCTCCCAAGGGCTTTTGGGGCCCATCCACAGGGTGCCAGCTTGCCGCAGGCGGCTCCCGTCACCCCGGTGCCCACTATTTTGCATTGCACAGGAGCGCTGGGAGCAGGGGGAAGAGGAGGAATTTTTGCAAGACTTTCTGCAATTACAGTGACTCACTGCAGCACTTACAATACTTGTCCTGCCTTTGATAAGATGAATAATGTGCCACGGTCAAGTATTAGCATTCCGGCTCGGTAGCGGGAGGGCAGGGTTTGGGCTGTGGGAATCCAGCCGGAGACAGGCTGTTCCGGCAGCTGGGAAGAGCTCAGGCAGCGGCTGGCGCGGCGCGTTGCAGCGCAGGGAATGGTGATGTGCGGGAGCCACGCAGAGCCACGGGAAGGGCCTCGGAGCAGGGACCTGGAGCGGGGACCTGGAGCGGGGTCCCAGAGTGGGGACCTGGAGCAGGGACCTGGAGCCGTGACCTGGAGCGGGAACCTGGAGCCATGATGCAGAGCTGGACACCAGAGCAGGGCCCTGGAGCCGTGACCTGGAGTGCGGACCCGAAGCCGTGACCTGGAGCAGGGACCTGAGGCAGGGACCCGGAGTGGGGACCTGGAGCGGGGTCCTGGAGTGGCTCCCACCCTGAGCCCCCGGGGTTGGGATGGCTGCACGGGGCCGCGATGCCGGGGGCTCCAAGCCCCGCTGGCCGTTCCCGGGGTTTCGAAGGACGTGTGAGGGGTTTCCAAGGCCTGGCAGCCTGGCTCGGTGGGGCCCGGCGATGGCCCCGCTGCAGCCCTGCGCAGCCCTCGCGCTCCTGACCCAGCGCCGCGGTTCCCAGCGCTGCCAGCAGCGGAGGGGCGAGGGGCTGCCCTGCCGCAGCCCCCGGCTCCGCACGGGCCCTGCAGCCGTCCTGGCCGGGCGCACGGAGCCTGCCCGGCCCCTTGGGGCTGCCCTGCCGGAGCGGGACGCGCGGCTGCAGGGGGTCACCCCGCGCGGCGCGAGGGCAGGTTGTGGTGCACAGCGTCCCCACGGCGGCGACAAGGTCCGTGCGGCCCGGCCCGGATGGACCCGGCGGCGGGTGTCTGAGCAGGGGGGCACTGCCCTGCACAGGCCGTTGTGGGGTGCACAACCCTCCTTGGTTGTTCGGGGGGTGCACAGCCTTCCACGGCTGTAGGGGGATGCACAACCCTCCACAGGCTGTAGGGGGATGCACAACCCCCATGGGTTTTGGGGAGATGCACAACCCTTCACAGGCTGTAGGGGGATGCACAACCCCCATGGGTTTTTGGGGGGATGCACAACCCTCCACAGGCTGTAGGGGGATGCACAGCCCTCCGTGGCTGTTGGGGAGATGCACAGCCGCCTGCAGGCTGTTGCTGGGGGAAGCACAACCGGCCCGCAGAGCACCCGAGCGCTGCGGGGCAGGAGGAGGCTGGGCAGGGGCACCGGCCTGTGGCGCCCGCCCGGCAGCCTCCTCCCGTCCCACAATATCACTTCTCGTCTGCGTTCGCATCATTTTGGCTACGGGAGCGCCGCGGGGTTAATCCGAAGTGACAGGCTCCAGTGCGGGGTGTCAGCCTGGATTTCCAGGAGGAAACACCAGAATGGAGGGAGAAAAGGGAGAAATCATCCTGGCGTTCCCCTAGGGCGCTGCGGGCCAGGCAGCTGGACCCGTGCGCTGGCCCCTTTTTTCCTCATTTCCTCTAAATTTCCTGCAGAAAAGACAGCAGCGGTGACACTGATTACTCATTAGATTGTTCGTATTGAGCAGCTTGCCGCGATAGGATATTTCAGCTCGCAGACACCGACGCCAGCGCTCGGCTGCGGCAGCCGCGCGGGGGCTCCCAGGGCCCGTGGACAGCTGCGCTCATCCAGCCCCAAAGCCACACACGGAGCCCCCGGCCCCGACCCTGAGTTGCAGGGCCAGAGCGCGGGGCCGGGGCTGGAGGCACCTGGGCAGCCCCTGGAGCCTCCTGCAGAGCCGGAGCGGCTCCCGCGTGGGCCTGCGGCTGCGTGCGGCCTCCTCCCGAACAGCAACAGCCCCGGCGCCTGCGTGGTGTCTGTCCCGGGTGGAGCCTCTCCCGGGTGGAGCCTCTCCCGGGTGGAGCCTCTCCTGGATGAGACCCCTGCAGAATGGGAGCCTCTCCTGCGTGGGAGCCTCTCCTGGATGAGACCCCTGCAGAATGGGAGCCTCTCCCGGGTGGAGCCTCTCCTGGATGAGACCCCTGCAGAATGGGAGCCTCTCCCGGGTGGGAGCCTCTCCTGGATGAGACCCCTGCAGAACAGGAGCCTCTCCTGGGTGGGAGCCTCTCCTGGATGGGACCCCTGCAGAACGGGAGCGTCTCTTCTGCGCAACTTGTCCCGGGCGGGACCTCCTCCTGGTCAAGGCCAGCTCCTGGATGGGGCCTCTTCCTGAATGGAACCAGCTCCTGGATGGGACCTCCTCCTGCACGGGACTGTCTCCTGGATGGGACCCCCCTGACCAGGGGCACCTCCTGGTCCTGGTCACTTAGTTTCTGCCACCTTTACAGCCGTGACGCGAGGTGACGCGAGGAGCGCTCCATGCGGGAGCCGCTGCCGCCAGCCCGAGCGCCCAGCCGGAGCGTTGGCCCTGCCGCAGGGCTGGGCGCTGCATGCGCTGTGCTCGCGGGGCTCCGGAGCGCCAGGAGCGCCCTGCCCACGGGGCCACCACACCGGGAGCACGTGGCAATCCCTACCTGTGCCACGCTGCTGCGGGAAGGGCGGAAAAATGAGCCCTTGTGAAAATTAAAGTAGTTTTTCAATAGGGTAGATAAATATCAGCACTCTCAAGGTGGTGCTTGAGCAGGCAGGAACCATTTCAGTTAGGGAACATAAAGCAAGAACGAAGAGGCGCGTGTGGCGGCGGGGTGGGCACGGGCAGCCGTGGGCAGACCCAGCCTGGGAGCCCCGTGAGCGCGGCCCGAG
>JASSRY010000095.1:649829-667728 GCA_032466555.1 Tinamus major | reverse complement strand
GTGAGCGCAGCCTGAGGTCCCCTCTGTGCTGGGAGCCCTGTGAGCGCAGCCCGAGGTCCCCTCTGTGCTGGGAGCCCTGTGAGCGCAGCCTGAGGTCCCCTCTGTGCTGGGAGCCCTGTGAGCGCAGCCCGAGGTCCCCTCTGTGCTGGGAACTCCGTGAGCGCAGCCTGAGGTCCCCGTGCGCTGGGAGCCCCGCAAGCGCAGCCCGAGGTCCTCGTGCGCTGGGAGCCCCGGGGGCATCGCAGCAGATCCCCAGGGGCATCGCAGCGGATCCCCAGGGGCATCACAGCGGATCCCCGGGGGCATCGCGGCGGCTCCCCGCGCTGCTCCGTCTCCCCCTTCCTTCCCCGTGTCGCGCAGCTTCCTTGGCAGCGGCAGGGAAAGCGCGGCGCGCCTCGGAGCGGGCTCTGCAAACCCCACTGTGTGCACGCGCTGCGCGGCGCCGGGCCCAACCAGGCGTTGAAGACCCCCGCGTCCCTCAGCTCTTGAGAAGGGAGCAGCTTGTTTGTGCCAGGGCCACGTCCTTTAACCCCCCTCGAGGCCTTGGCTGTGCGCGAGGCAAGGCCGAGCCACCTTGCTCCTGCCGCCCTGGTACTCGAGCACTGAACCTGCACCGGGACACCGAGTCTGGAGCTCCTGCGGTTTAATAAACCATAGCTCCTCTAGCCAAAAAGCAGAGGCTTTCATGGGATGCTACCCTTTTCATTACCGCATACATCTTACATTTAATTGGGCACAGGACGCATCAACCTTGGCTTTGGGAGACAAGGTTGGAGCCTGCAGAGCATGAAAATGAGTTCTTCTGAACACTGCTCCTTGTGTCGCTTGCTGCTCTACCGAGCGCCGGTCTCAAGAGAACGCGGCAGCAGGGGTTACTTCCCCCCCGGCAGCGTGAAGTCCCTGCGGGAGCGGAATTCCCTGGTGGCCGCCGGGAAACGTGCCGCGTTTCTGCTGAAATGAAGCTCCAGCACGAAGCGGGAGCTGCGGCCTGGCCGTGTGGCGGGACGCTCTCCAAGACGCTCTTGTTCTGGAGCGCTACTGCAGGCCGGCTCTGCAAAACGTGTTTCCCTAGTCGTTGCCAGGTTATTGCTAAGAAGAAACATTTATGATGTTTTCAAATGCTAAAATGTAAAAAAAAATGTTAAAAACATCCCCTGGGAGCAAGTAAACAGAGCAGAATGTTGACTCGGGCGTTCGCGGTGCTCTCGCTGCCGTCCTGGTGACCTGCGCGGGCGCCAGGCCCCATACGGGCTCTGTCCGCTGTCCGTCCTTGCAAGTCCCAGCACCCTGCGGTCCCAGTTTGGTCCCAAACGTGGCCAGAAGCAGCTTACGAAACCTCCCGTGTTACCTTGAGGAGCAGCCGTTGGGTTCACGAGGGCACCCAGCCCTGCTGCAGGTGGCCCCGGGCCGTCCCCGCGGCCGCTCCGGCTGCCCACGCGCGGTGCCAGCCCTCTCCCCCGCGCGCCCCGCGTCCCCTCCCGCGCCGGCCAGCAGCACGGCCCGGCACGGCCAGGCAGAGACGCCAGCAGAAACGCGTCCGCGCGCTGCCCGCCGCGCTGTCCCCGCGGGTGTCCTCGTGCCCGGCGGGAGCTGCGCCCCAGCCCTGCTCCGCAGAGCGTCTCCGGAGCTCCCAGCTCCCTCGGTGCGCACAAGGCTCTCCTTTCTTCTTCTTTTTCTCTCACATGTGCCATGTGCTGTATGGATTGTCCCGATATTCTGTCGGCACTTGTTTGCAACAAGAATATGGGCATTGGGAGCAGGTGTGGTGCTCATTTTGGGAGCGAACAGGCTTTTTGCAGGCGACGCCGTGCGCTGCAGGGAGGTGCGGGGCGGCAGGGCCCATGCGCGGGGCCACAGGCCCCGTCCTGCTGTCCAGGGGCAGTGTCCTCCCGCACTCCCCCGTCCGTCCTGCCCGGCAGCAGCAGAAAGGCTCCGCAGTGGAACAAAATCCTCCTCGCCAAGGCGTGAGGTCAGACTTCGGTCTTCAAAGGCAAGAATTTACTTGCCGTGAAACTGCATGGTCCTGGCCGTGGTTCCCGCTGCCTAGGAGCATGCAGCCTCCCGGCACGTCCCCGAGGCTGCTGCTGATGGGGCGGGTTTGGAGACCCTTGGATCACTGCAGGAAACAACAGGAATTTCTGTATCCTCCATCCACGTGCAGGTGTGTCTCGCTGCGGCGCGGTGCCGTGGTTTACAGCCCTCCCTGGGGCACGTGGCAGGGCCAGCTGTGCCGGGACTGCCTCACCGTCCACAGCGTCTCCTCGGAGCAAACACCCCCAGGAACAACAGGCTTCTGCCGGGAGGTGAAACTCAGACGCTTCGTTTCCAAATGCCCGGCGTGACGTCTCCCTCCCTTCTCGGGGCTGAGGAAGTGTCCAAGCAAAAGGGCCTCGGGCTGAATGGCCCCCTGCTCTCGGCGCTGCCACGTTCCCCGCGGGAAGCCCCGTTTCTAGCCAAAGGGGCCCGTCCACCTCTCCCGTGATAGCCGAGCCCGGGCTTCTCGCTCCAGCCCCTGGAAGCCGGGAACGTGTGTGGGTGCTCGCCGGCCGCCGCAGCCGGGTTGTCCCTTCGCACCTCCGAGCGCATGTTGGAGCTTGGCTTGAGGCTGGACGCTCTGTCCCGGCCCCTCAGCGGAAGGTGTGCAAGGCAAGGTGTGCTCGTGCTCGTCCAGAAGCAGCCTTTCTTAAGGGGTAGAATCCCCACAGAGGAACAAATCCCGCGGGGCCACTACTGCAGGTTTGTGGAGCCTGAAAACGGGACTAGTCCCTGGCTACAAGGGAAAATCCCATCGTCCGAATCCCTCCTGGGTGCGTCTCCTGGGCTGGCTGATGCGTAAGTGAAAATGCGTGTTTGCAGATCAGCTAAGAGCAGGATTAGCCACATGCCGCTGGGCCAGGACAGAATTCCTGCCCGAGCCCGGGCCCGGTTCTTCCTTTCCAGACTTGGGGTGCGACCTTTGTGCCGGCAGCCCTGTGCTCCGTGCCGGGACGCTCGCTCTGCTCCGCATTCCGGAGACGGGTTTCCTTGGAAACGGGCTGCGGCTCCGCTTCCCGCTCCGGGAATGGCTGCGGCTGCTCGGCACCCAGCCGCGAGCTGGGAACTTTGTTCCTCTCGCCCGATGAAACGACGTTTTGAACCAGATACCGCCCTAAAATGCTGTGCTTTCTTCTTACCATTCACTCTAGTGGATTTATTTGAGCCTTAGTGAGTGCGGATCAGAGGCACTTGCGAACATGCTTTCCCAAACAAGCCCCATCAGCCAAAACGCAGAAAAACTGGCACGAAAAAGCATGTGGGGCTGCAGAGAGGATGTGTGGGTTTTCTGCGGCCCAGGGAACAGTGTCCAGAGGGGGTTCACCGGCTTTGGCGCAGCCTGGCTGCTTGGGGAGCCGTTAGCTCGCCAGCAAAACGGAGCGGAGCAAACAGAAGTGGTCGTTTACCCAAACCTTTCAAAACCATAATTTATTGTTCAGCTAGGCAAAATGATTGGTTGTTGTTTAGTTCTGTGTTTTTCTTGCCAGTCGAGGCCTTGGCCACCCTCCCTGTCACCGTATGTCCCCACTGCCCCAAGTGGCCCCTGCTCCAAGACAAAGACCCGTGGGAAGTGTTGGGCAATGAGGAGCGGAGGGCCGAGATCCCCCCGGGGAGGTGCTTCCTGCAGAGCTACAGCAAAACCTTTGCGTTCAGTCATTTTGTCTGGAAAAACGCAGATTTGGCAGCACAAAAAGAGGATTATGAGGGCAAAACGGGACGGGAGCTGACGGACGGCGAGGCAGCATGCAAGCGTCATGCTGCCAGGGCGAGCGGCGCCAGCACCGTCCTGCCCACGCCATCCTCACTCCAGCTGCATCCGCAACGGATTTGCACTGCAAGGAGGTGTTCGTGCACTAACTCAAAAGGGGAAACAAAAACGCAGGCTTCGTGTGGAACGGAAATGCTCCAGGAGCGTTGGAACGGGTGCCGCTCTGTGCGTGTCCAGCGCAGGAAGGGGCTGCCGGGGTCACGGTGTCCGCCCGCCGCAGCTCTCGAGGAGGAGCCGGGAAACATCCACCAGCGCGGGGCTTCCCTCGAGCAGGGTTAGATAATCTCGAGGCTTTTCCAACCTTTATATTTCTAGATTCTGCATTGCACAAAATGTCAAGAAGTGAGCAAAACTTCATAGAAAATGGTTTTCCGCTTCTACCCGTCACTGCTCGTTGCCCTCGGAGGAATGCATTGACAAAAAGCAGATGGTGCATTTCTCTAGAAATAACCGATCAACATATGTTTACTTTATACATGAAGACTATGTTTGAAATATTCAAGAAGTATTTCATGTATGTATAAAGACACACGCTTTTCAAAAGACTTCATTCCCAGGGGGCACAATTAGCGGATTCAGATCTGTAGGTGCAAATCAAAGTTTTGCATCTGTACCTGATTTTCACTCCTTTGAGTTAGGGAATTTTTTTTTTTCGTTTTTTTTTTTCTAAAAATTACTTTGGGTTAGAAAATTTCCCCGTTCTTCCTGTGTATTCTTTTTCTTCCCCCCGCTCCTAACAATTCTCCTCTCTGTTCTGCTCTGGTAGGACGTAAACCCCAGACGGAGCAGGTGGCCGGCGGTGGCAGGCCCGGACTCTCTAGGAGGACATGAGCACCCTGGGGACGCGAGGACGACGCAGCTCAGGGCCGTGAGGAAGAGGCATGAACCGCGGCGCCGTTCCCTGTCTCTGTGCTTGCACTGGGGTGGCAGCTGCAGATTGCTGCCGGCCCCTGTTTTGCCCCTTCCTTGGGCAGACAGCAGGGTGTGCATTGACGAAGCAAGCGCAGGCGACATGGAGCTGCGTGCGTGTCGTTTCGGGGTGTCTCTGGGGCGCGTGGGGGGCAGCAGCGGGGCCCCTTGCTCGCGCTGCCGCATGGGTGACGGCAGCAGGACGGCGCTCCGGCCCCTGCTCCAGCCACGCAGCTCCAGCGTCCCCGGGGCTCCGCGCTCGGGATTCAGCTGAGTTTGGTTCTGCTGCTGCTTTCTGGTCATACGTATCAGCAGGATCACAGGCTTAGGCGGATTTCCAGCCACAGGAGATTTCTCTCTCTCTTTTTTTTTTTTTTTTTTTGCCAGAAACATATCCTTAAAAGACACCCTTATTCTCCCTGCCCCACCGGCTTGCTCCACATGGCTGCATGTGCCCTGACCGGCACCTCTTCCTTCCCCATTCATGAGGTTTTCAGGCCTTATCTTCTGTCTCCTAACACCCATGGCAGGCGAGAGCCATTTGCCAGCAAAGGAGAAGAAAGCCCTTAGGAAGAACGGGGTGCAGGCGCGGGGCGTCGCTGGGCTCGCACGCACAGAGAGGCTCCGTGGGCCCGCGGGGCGCGCGCGGCCTGGGGCCCTGCTCGGCGGCGCTCCACGGATGTGCCCCAAAGCCCCAAAGCGGGGAGCAAAGGCACAGAAAGAGCCCCGCGGGTTCCAGTCCTGGGAACAACCGCATCGGGTCTGCGCGTTCGAGGATGCTTCCTCTCACCCGCAAAAGGAGTTTTTGAGAAGAGAGTAAGAACCAAACACCTACCAGCGACTGCTCCTCTAGCACTTGCGCACTGCGCTCTGGGGGTTAAGAGCACTTGTACCGTGTTTCATATCCATCCATGGCTCTACCCTTCAGGATGTCGTCTAGGCCTTTGGAAACTACTTATAATTTGGTGAATAATATTCCCATGGAATATTGCACCTTAATATTGTGCTACATCATAAGTAGTAGTTCCTAAGCTTTAAACTTCCCTTAATGGCTAATAATTTCATCGCACAACCTATAACCCTCATCATGAAAGATTGTTCTCACTCTCCATGTGTTTTCCCAAGCCGCAGAGCTTCCCTCTCTGCTCTGCTGTGTTGCATTCCCAAGTCATTCCTTTTCCAACTAAGAAATGTCTCATCCCCTGTGAGAGGAGCCTGTCGATGAACCTGTGTTGGCAATGGGTAGTTTTGTTTCTTTTGCGAGTTTTGGCCCCTTGCACTTCTCCTGGTCCAGACGTTGTGCTGGGATGAGGAGCGACCTTGGCCCTCCTCATGCCTCATCTTCTCTGCCTGAATCCTCGTTTGCCCAGAGCTAAGCGCTCCCTTTGCTCTCGCCCTGTGATGGGTTCCTTTCTTAAAATCCCCGGGTGAAACCCCTCTTAACGACAAGGTTGCTCCTGACCCACTCATCGCAGTCCACAGGGTTCTTGGCTTCCTCCCAGGACAGCAACAGGCCTTTAGGACATGATGTGAGGCCTTTGGAATTGCTGTGTTGACACCTCTGTGATAGTGACCATGAACCTACTCATTTTACTCTCTTTGCTTTGTCCTCTTACTCTCCCTAGTTCCTAGCCGGGCCAGCGCTTTGCCCCTTCTGCCCCATCTTGTTGGGCTTCTCTGGGCATCGCCTGCTGCCGCAGCCACGTTTTGTCACAGGGCTCCCGTCCCACGAGCGCAGGAGGGAGACGTGCAGGAGAAGGTCACGCTCGTCCCTTTTCAGCGCGGGGCTGGTTCGTTTGCAGTGTGAGCTCTGCGGTTGTGCTAACGGGGGAATTGCTCTTGTTTAAAGCCCACACCAACGCGTTTGGGGGTTTCTAATTGAAGCGCCTCAGGCCTTGATTTTCATCTAACCTTCGGGGAGGTTAGAACTAGGTCACGAGGTGCTTTCTCAGTGTGTTCCAGGGAAAGGCAGTGGGCTCATTTCTGCCCCGTTTCCTCCATATCCAAGTTGTACCGTTTCACAAATGCAACACCGAGCTCTGACCGCGGCCTCTGCACTGCGGTCGTAATTGGATTCCCAAATCCAATTTCAGCGGTTTATGGGCAGCACACCTTCCTCGCACGTTTCCCTCTCTCATCATTTTCCCCCTTTTCGTGCTGCCGTCCCCGCGTTGGAGGCTGTGGGGGTCGAGGGTGGCGGCGCGGCCGCCCCACGCACCACGTCAGCCCCTCCGGCAGCGCCTTCCCTGGAGACACCCCTGCCGAGAGCGTCGCTGCGGACGGAGCCAAGGAGAAAGTCTGGAGCCTGCCATTGCCTTCTGAGCAACGCGTGCCTGGGAACAGCTCTGCCTTGGTACCAAACACCCGTTAAACAAGGGCCTAACGTGGCAAACAGGAGTATTCCCCCCCCTGTGGAAGTATTGAAGCCCTGCTTTGCCCCGCCATGGGGCTGGGGGCCTTGCTGCACGGCGATGCTTCGCTGTGCTCGTGGCTCACACCGCTCTTGCACAGCTCCTGATTAGTCCTGCTGCGTTACGGCAAGGGCACAAGTTGGTGGCATGTGGGGGAATCCCTTCCCTTTTGTTTCAAATGGGTTGGCACAGAGTATTCCAAAGACTTAAGTCTCTCCAAAGTTTTCCTACATTTTTTTTCATGCCATTTAGTTAAAATATAAAGTAATGGTTAAAAAAAGGTGAAATATGATATTATATAAAATCATTCCACATGCAAACCTAATATAATATAATATAGTAACTCTTCATGTGCAAACCTACTAAGATTGTTTCCAAATGCTTTTGTAATTTATCTCCTAGATAGAAGCCCTGGACTTAACCAAACCAAAAAATCCAAACAACCTCCCAAAGGCTCCGTCCATTCCTCATGGATATTCTTTTCTCCTGTGCTTATTGAAGAGCAAACCCCTGAGGGGGTTTCCTGCAAACAGTAAACTTAATCTTCTTGCCATAACTTGAAAGCAGGAATTAAGTTTGAAATCCTTGACACTGAAGTTATTTATAAGGAGATGAGAAAAACAGATATTGCTCTTGGCCTCATTTCTAAATCCAAAATCCCAAAGTGATTGATATATATTTCATATATATTTATATACATATATATATGCATATATACATCCAGCCCGAAACTAAAATAGCCAATTGCAATAACTCTGGGGAGAAGAGAGAAGAAAATGGAAATATTCCTGGTGTTATTCTTATTCTATAGGGGGAAAGTACAAGTCAGGACCATAGTCCCAGTAAAAGCATTTTTCAGAATTCCCTAGCCGAGGAATTGAAATTTATTATACAGCAAACACAACCTAATTTCCACAAAGTGTCACACAAAAAGATTATCCTGTTCCCCACAGGTCTCCTGAAATACAGAACAAGAGAGCAAAGCTAAACACGGACGAGAGCACTCGCGAAGTCGAGGTCTGCTGCGGCTGCGAGCAGCAGCGAGCGGCGCGCGGCCGTGCGCGAGGGAAGGGCTGCCCGGAACTCCGTGGAGCTTCGGCATTTCCGTGGGGACACGCAGGGGTACAGGCATAGGCACAGGTATGGGCATAGGCATAGGCAATAGGTATAGGCATAGGCATGGGCATAGGCATAGGCATAGGCATAGGCATAGGCATAGGCAATAGGTATAGGCATAGGCATAGGTATAGGCATAGGCATAGGTATAGGTATAGGCAATAGGTATATGTATAGGCATAGGTATAGGTATAGGTATAGGCATAGGTATAGGTATAAGCATAGGTATAGGCATAGGTATAGGTATAGGTATAGGTATAGGCATAGGTATAGGTATAGGTATAGGTATAGGCATAGGCATAGGCATAGGTATAAGCATAGGCTAAGGGGGACTCAGGCAGCGTTGCAGAACTAAACGCAATTAATCATCATTCCGAACACCCATAACCACAGAGGGTCCTGTCACTCCTGGCAGGAATTATGGAGATTTTGGGTTCACGCTGGGCACATATCAGTGCTGCAGCACAGAGCATTCACTTGCACACCTTAAAACAAAGTTATTGCTTCCTTCCTGGGGCATTTTTCTTTCCAGTTATTTAGATTCCTGACTTTGTTAATTCACCAAAACCTCTTTTAGCAGCAACTCTATTATACCTGTATGTATATGGGCTGATTAATAAAACCTTGAATATGGGAGCCCTTGAATGGGGCTTTGTTTGCTTTGGGTGGCAATTTGTTTCACTGCTTCTTTTATCCAAATTATTTTTTGTCTTACTGCAGTAAAAGATATTATATGCAGCGAGAGCTGTAATATTTAACTGTGACAGAGCAAATTAAAAAGGGAATTTCGGCTCTACATACAGCACCAGTGAGGTACACAGTTCATCTCCGTCTTAGCATGCAGCCGCAGGGCTCCTTATTTACTTGTTTATTTATTTATTTTTAAAATTATGTGCTTAAGAGAGCAAGATTGTTAAAGAGAAGTGTTGCATTATGAATTACCATGTCCCTGGCAGCCAACGGGTGCGAGCTGTGGCCGTCCCTGCCGAAGTGCTGCCGGGTAGGGTAGATTTTGGTCCAGGAGAGGCGGAGTGCGACCAAGCAGCCAGGCCACACGCTCCCGTTTTTCAAACCGAGCTAATCTGAGGATGGAGCGCAGACGCGGGCCGATGCCAAGCGGTCAGTGCAGCTTCGGGCCTGCGATGGCGGCTCCCTGTGCAGGCCGCGGGGTGGCCTGGGGCAGCGTGGCCACGCGATGGGCAGCGTGGGCCGTGTGGTGGGGCCTTGCTGGCCAGAATGGGGGGCCTTGTTGACCATGCTGTGAGGTGTTGTTGGCCTTGCCATAGGGCGTTATTGACTGTGCCGCGGGGTGTTGTTGGCCATGCAGCGGGGTGTTGTTGGCCATGCCATAGGGTGTTATTGGTTGTGCTGTGCGGTGTTGTTGGCCATGCTATGAGGTGTTATTGGCCATGCCATAGGGCGTTATTGGTTGTGCTGTGAGGTGTTGTTGGCCATGCAGCGGGGTGTTGTTGACCATGCCATAGGGCGTTATTGGCCGTGCTGTGTGGTGTTGTTGGCCATGCTGTGGGGTGTTATTGGTCATGCCACAGGGTATGATTGGCCATGCTATGAGGTGTTATTGGCCATGCCATAGGGTGTTACTGGTCGTGCTGTGGGGTGTCGTTGGTCGTGCTGTGGGGCGTCATTGGCCGTGCTGTGGGGCAGCCTGGGCCATTCTGTGGCGCAGCCTGGGGCAAGCTGTGGATTGGTGACCTCACAGGCTCCGGTGGCTTCTAGATGGCGAGCGCCATGGCGCCGACCCCGGAAGCGCTCCTCGCGCCGCCCCACAGCCTGCCGCCGCCGCGGCCCCGCAGTCGCTGCCATGGGGCCGCCCCACACCACCCGGCAGGCCTGAAGGAGGCACGGCCCGGCCCGGCCCGGCCCACGAGGGGACGGCCTGCCCGGGACCAGCAGCACACCGACCCCCACCGGCCATTGGCCAGCAAGGGGCCAACCCAGCACCATCGGCCTTGGAGGGTCTCAGTAGGTACCGCTGTCCATCAAGGTCTTGTCCCGGTATCATTGACCATCAAGGTCTTGTCCCGGCACCATTGACCATCCAGGGGTCTGACCAGGCCATCAAGGCCCTGCCCCAGGACCATCGGCCATCTAGGGGCTGCCTCAGGACCGTTGGCTATCAAGAGTGTGACAAGGCACCGCTGGTCACCAAGGTCTTGCCCTGGCACCATCAGCCGTCAAGGATCTCAGCAGGCACCATCATCTGTCAAAGGTCTGTCCCGGCAACAGCAGCCATTGAGGGCCTACAGTGGTCACCGCAGCCATTAAGGAGGTGCCCCAGCACCACTAACTGGCGCTGGTTGCGTCCCAGGACCACCAGCCCTTCGGGAGGACACGCTGCAGAGGGACATCAGCGTGGAGCCCAGGTGGACGCAGGGAGCCAGATGGGTGACGCAGAGTCACCACAGCACCACGAGGCAAATGACAACCAACAGCCGAGTGGCACCGAGAGCACTGGTGAAGTGGGTGAAGGACAGGGCGCAGTGAACCCCAGTGGGGAGAAAGAAAGAAGTGGGTCACAGCAAAAATGCAGGAAGAGGAAGAAGAGGAGTCAGGCTGAGCAGACCTCCAGCTCCATCAGCGTTTTCAGAATCAAGGAGCTGGTGGACTGCATGCAGCAGACGGACGAGGTGGGGAGTGATGCAGTGAGCAGCCCGCGATGCCTGTCCCAGCAGAGCCGGCCCAGATCCACGTCCTCGAGGACCTCCATGGAGCTCCCAGCAGCGCAGGACCAGAGCCCCGAGGAGGGCATCACGTGGATCAACCCCCGCACGAACGCGGAGGTGGCCAGCAGGAGCCAGCAGACGAGCCTCGTCTGGAGCAGGAAAGCTCTTGCGGAAGTCCTGGGGTTGCCCGCCAAGACATCGGGGAGCAGCATCGATGCAGGCAGTGAGCCGGGGAGCCCGGCCGCGGAGGCAGTGCCGGATGCGTCTCCCGAGCGGGACTCGCGGCGCGGCAGCGAGCAGGGCCCAGCGGAGGAGAGTCAGCACGCAGCTGGAGCGGAATTTGAGGATAACGTCCCAGAAATGGGGGCACAAGAAACCGAGGAAACTGAGGGTTTCCCCAGTGAAATCGTCCATAAGACTCAACAGACAGACAGTAACGTGAGTGTTTTTTCAAAGAAAGAGTATGTGGATCAAGTTTTTCAGACGGAGAAAACGAGCTTGTCGAGCCTGGGGCAGGAGCTGGAGCGCGCCAGCAGCCACACGCTGCGGGCAGAGTCCCAGCAGAGCGGCCAGCAGCTCTCCCGACGAGGGTCGCAGCTGAGCGCGCAGGAGGCCGCGGCACCCGCGTCGCGGGAGGGCAGCCTGTCCTGCCGGCAGGAATCCTCCTACAGCATCCCGGAGGAGGAGCCCTGGCAGGGCAGCTCCCACTCCCTGCGGCAGGAGTCACCGCTAAGCGGCGACAGCACCGAGCGAGGGGAGCACGGCCACGCTGTGAACTATTGCCCCGAGGAGGGTGCCGTCTGGATCAGCCGAAGAACCAGCAGGGAGGTGATAAACAGGAGCCAGCAAACAAGCGTTGTCTGGAGCCGGAAGGCTCTTGCGGATATCCTGCGACTGCCCGCTGGAGAATCGGAGAGCAGCATCGATGCAGGGAAGGAGCCGGGTGGAGAGGGAGCAGCAGATGCACCTCCCGAAACAGCAGCACAGGAGGGGCAGCCGGCACGACGGGAGTCACGGCGCGGCAGCCAGGAGGTGCCGGCAGAGGAGACGCGACGGGGCAGCGGGCAGGCGCCCCGGCGGGACTCGCGGCGTGCCAGCCAGGATGCCCCGGGACAGGCGTCGCGGCGCAGCAGTCAGGGTGCCGCGGAGCAGGGGTCGCGGCGCGGCAGCGAGCAGGCGCCGCGCCGAGAGTCGTGGCCCGGCAGCCAGGAGATCCCGGGAGAGGAGCTGAGACGTGGCAGCGTCCAGGGGGCACGGCCGGGCGCCGAGCAGCTCCCGGGCCGAGGCTCCCAGGAGATCCTCACCTGGCACAACCCCCGCACAAACGCGGAGGTGGCCAGCAGGGGCCAGCAGACGAGTCTCGTCTGGAGCAGGAAACCTCTTGCGGAAATCCTGGCGTCTCCCGCTGAGAAACCGGAGAGCAGCGTGGATGCAGGGAAGGAGCCGGGAAGCCCGGCTGCAGAGGACGCCTCCGACGTGCCTCCCGAGGCAGCTGCGCCGGAGGAGCAGCCGGCACGGCGGGAGTCGCAGCCTGCGGAAGCGGAGGCAGAGCCACCTGGCCCCATCCCGGAGGACTCTGCGTTGCCTTGTAGCGATGACCTGCACCTGGTGAAAGACCTGGACTTAGCTACTCTCCACGGAGAAGAGGTTGTGGTGGAGGAAAGCAAACGAGACCATAGGGTGCACGAAGGCTTCAGAAACAAAGCTGAGCAGACCTACACTTTTGTCTCTCTGGGTGGAGACGCTTGGGAAAGCAGAAGAACAGGTAATGAAATGACAAGTCATAGCCAGCAAACAAGTGAAACCTGCTTAGAAGAAGGTCAGGCTACAGTGGACAACTATGTGTTGCAGCAGTCCTACTGCACCATAGTTAGGCGAGACAAGGCGCAGCAGACATACAGCTTTGTGTCTCTAGGCGGAGGGAACTGGGTCGACACGAGAACAGGGAAAATAATGATCAGCCATGGAGAGCAAACCAGTGACACCTTAATGCAGAGAGCTAAAGCAGCTCAGCAAGCTGCGAGGCGAAAATCCCAGTGCAGCAGAGAGTCGAGCAAAGAGGGGATGAACACCATCCCCGAGACGTGCGATGACACAGAGGCAGAAACAGCTCAGGTGGCCGAGCGTGAGTCTTGGCATGATGCTGACCTAGAGAAAACTTCATCTAGGCTCTCAGTTACCTCTGAGAGCCTGAAAGATATTCAGAGCACCCTCTCATCCACAGAAGTGGTCGATGAGGTTCAGCAGACATACAGCATAGTTTCTATAGAGGAAGGGGTGTGGATCAAGAGAAGAACGGGCAAATTGTTGAAGAGTAAGAGCCAACAGACAAATATCTCTATCTTCCAGAAAGTTATCATGACAGCACAGGAGCCTGGGGGACGAGGATCCCGGTGCAGCAGCGAGGGAGTCGAAAGCCGTTCGCAGGAGGAGCGCGAGGGCAGCGAGCCCATGAGTGAGCCCTCCGACGCGGACCTGCCGGGGGCAGCGGCTGCGCAAGGCTCGCGCTGCAGCAACCTGAGTGGCAAGAGCGAAGGCAGCGGCACCGGCTCCCTGAGCGTCTCTGCGAGCAGCACGACGCTGCACAGCATGCCCTCGTCCATAGAAGTGCTTGAGGAGGCTCAGCAGACGTTCAGCATTATCTCCCTAGAGAAAGGGATCTGGATGAACAGGAGAACAGGCGCGTTACTGCAGAGTAAAAGCATACAGGCAAATGAGACTGGTATTGCTGGTGAACTTGCATGCTTAGAAAAAGAACCTGAGCCATCAGGGAGCTCAGAGTGGAACTCATAGAAATTCCTGAATCGTCTTTCTGTAGGTGTGATCAAAGAGGTGCAGATTGCAGTAGCCCATAGGTGATGCATTCCCGAGCAGCGGTGGTGCAGCTACAAGGAGAGGACCGGAGAAGCCCCGGAGCTATCCCTGCCTGTGAGGACCAGGATTACAGCAGCTTGGAGAGCAGGACATCCTGGGGAGCAGCGAAAGGACCAGTGGCCGAAGGATCTGACACCAAAGAGCCAAGCCGCCCAGCTAGTAAGGAACCAGGCAACCAGAATATGCAGCCTGAAGAGAATCATGTGAATAATTCCCTCCGGAAAGTGGGAGGTCTCTTCTCATATCAGCCACACCAGGAGGAGAGTAGGTTTAGAGATAGCAGGTTGGAAATGCAGAGGAAAGGACAGAATTTGCTTTCGGCACTCGTTTCCAGATGCTCTGTGCTCCTCATGGCCCAGCTGGGCGCCCTGATTCCCACACACAGGTCAGAGCTCGTAGCATCTGCTGGGTTCATAACCACCCACCAGCCTTAGCTCGTGCCATTAAGCTGCTGCAAAGGTCAGTATGTCAGCAGAGCTCATCCTGCTCAACAAATTTCTCCAGACTCACGTTAGGAAGGGAGGAGACGTTTACTGTCTGGCTCTAAGTACTCGCGGGAGGTTGGACGATGCCGCTGCTGCGCCTGCCCGCGCTCCCGCTGGCCGGGCGCCCTCGTCCGAGCCTCGTCCTGCCGCGCTGGGACGCTCCGCGCTGCTCCAGCCCCTCCGCAGCCCGTGCGCTCTGCGGGGGCACCAGGGCCCATCCCCGAGCATGTCCCCGTGTTGCTTTGGTGTCTGCCGCCTTCAGCCACGGGCACCAGGAGCTGCTTCCAGCCAGACCCCCCGGAGGAGCGGGATGGAGAGGGGACGCTCAGAGGAGACGAGGAAGAGGAGCCGGCAGGGACAGGGGCACTGCCACCGCTGTCCGGGACGAGGAGACAGAACAGCAGCGTGCAAGGAGGCAAAGGGCGGGCTGAGAAGAAAGGTGCCTAAAGGAGTAAGGAACACGCAAGGCAGAAAAAACGAAACAATAAAAAAGCTGGAAAAGCAGCTCTGTGTGGTCACTGCAGGGCTCGGTGTCCCCTCCGTGTGCGGCGTGGAGCAGTGGGGCTTCCTGTCGTTGCTCTGCCTTCTCCCTGAACAGGCTTTCTCTGCAGTCTTGCTATATTTAATATTTTCCTAAAGCGCCAGCTCTCAAACTCTTAAGATGATGTGAGCTTTTTACCTCCCAGGTGTCTTAAAGGTAGGCTTTCTCTATCTGAATCTTAAGGAAACCCTGTGCTTGCAGCATCCAACCTGAAAATGCAACCCCCCAGGACTTCGATTCCAGAGGGAGAGCAGCAAGTCCTGGGAGTTACTGTTGTTTTCTTAAATCTCATGGCTTCAAGCCAATTTCACAAATTTTAGCAGCCTTTTGACTTAATTCCATTCACTTTGATATGGCAGAGCTACATCTGAGTGTATTTCTAAAGGCTTGCAAAGAGCTCTTGGTTTCTTTCCGTGAACCTGCATTTTTGTGTTTAAAAGGAAATGCACAACAGCACTAAGCGATTGCTTTTTGAAGTAGGAGTTTCAGGGAAAAAATCAGATTAAAGGTGTATTTTGTGCAGGAAACCTACACCCCAGTCCATGTTTTGAAGCTTTATAAATGACCAAATGCTAGAAGCCTGCAGCATGAAATGAGAGTGATCAGAAACACATTCAAAAGTATTTCTTAATGAGGTCTCTCCAGGTTGTTGCCAATCTTCCAGATATCCCAGAAACCAGCACTGCTGAACCCTGTCCTTCAACTTTAAGCTGAGAGCTCTGTTAATAAAGTTTTTTTTTTTTGCTGTCTGTTGGCCAGTTTTGGAGGTTTGTGACCCATTTGTGATGGGTTGCAGCCTGGGCACCAGTAGCTTGACCTATCTCCATGAACTCATCTCATCTTCCATCAAGGATAGTCCCTTGGGCCGTATACAGCCAGCTTGTTCTGGGCCAAGGGTGTCCGGGGAACAGGAGTTTGGCATTACCTTGTCACACAGCACCGCTGTTAGCGCCGATGCGACCGTCGTGCAAAGGTAGATGAGCCTGAGTCCAAGCTGAGCACTAGCCCATCTGCTCCAAGTTCACTCTTTCTAGAATTTCTGTTCTAGAAATTCCTAATTTCTACAGTTTGGATTTGTAGAATTGGGATCTCGAGATAGTTCCTTGCAAACAACTCTCTTTGGGAAGGGAATTTCGCCTGTTATTTCTCATTGTGGTCACGTGTTTTAGAAAGATCGCTTAAACGTCATCGCCTTGCCGCAGAGGTGCTGGGTCTGGCGGTCCTGCTGGACACCTTCCTTAGGAACGTCCGCTTGTGCTTTCTGCGGTGGTTTCCCAGATGGACTGGGAGGGTTTGGAGAGGGGCAGGCGGAGACGCCGGTGTCCCCGCGGCTCCAGCTCTCCGGGTGGCAGCGACGTCCCCGGGCCTCCCTGGGCGCCCTCCCTCTGCCCCTTGCCCCTATGCACTGATTCCACATGGGGACATTTTGCTGCACGTGAACAGTTCTGTGTAGTGGATCCGTTTATGTACCTGGTGTTACCATATCCCTAATGATGGAAGTAGAAATAGCCATAAAGTATATAAGAAAGGCCAACATTTTAGGTAAAATCAGTCTTAACTGTGGTCTGGATGCTAATAGATCTTTTGTTTTATAAATAACCAGGAAATTTAGAGCTAAGCTTCTTTGCCCGTGTTTTCCTGTGAGTTCCCAGAGCTTCGTGGATGCCACCTGACACTTTGCTGTGAAATAAAGTGGCCGGTGGCCTGCACTTGGTGGCATGAAGTGACAGCCAACATGGCACAACCAGCTCACGTGTCATCTTGGCACCAGTTGCATATAGAAGCCGTGTACACTGATAGACAGTCCTGGTCACTTGGTCACGTCCACCAAATATCAGGATGCAGCTCACAGTCCCCAGAGGGAATTAGAAGCATTTTGAGAAAATCTCCTGCATTTCGTATGCAACGAGGAGGCCAAGCCTCCGCTCTGGAGGAGCGTAAACCCTCCCCAGATGGCTCAGTGCAAGAGCTGCACGAGGAGCCCCTTCCCTTGAAGACGATGGGGATATTTCATGGTGATTGATATTCAAAACGGGGAATTTAGACTCAAACAAATAAAGAGGGATGGATTAAAGTATCCATGGGATTATTCCTTTGCAGCTGGCAATCTAAATTATTAATTGGCAATGGATCAGACTTTGATTCAAGGGCTCTCTCGCAGCTGAATCCTAATGAAGAGTCTCCAGCTCCAGTTGAGAGGGAAGTGGGAGACGTTTCCTGAGGTTTGGCCCGGCTAGCCGGCGGGTGCCGACGCGCAGGGCACGGCCGACGCGTGCTGTGCTCCTATGAGTGCCGCCAAGCGCGCCCGGCTCGCGCCCGCGTGCCACGCTCCACCGCGGAGCCGCGCGGGTTGTCCTTGGGCCGCGGAATCGCCGGGAAGAGCCGCGGCTGCTCCGGGCCCTGCCCCGGCCACGAGCTGCGGGGAATGTTGGCAGCTCTTGAGCCTTCCCAATTTTGCAGCTAGAATTTATTTTTTTAGAAACTTTCAGATTATGATGAGTTGAGTTTAAGTGGGTTTATGTAGTCGGAATGGTACCGTGTTACCTCTTGGGAGCCATGTTTTTCAAAGATGAGTTTTTCTGAAATAGTTATGTTGCTGGAGGGCTGCTCATTTTAACAAATATGCCTGCCATGGTAGTCAATGGTCTTGCCCTGAACAATAGGAACCAAAAAAGCAAGCTACGTAACAGCATTTTGAGGAGATCTGCACTTGTCATTTCACTCGCTTGAGCCCTGGAGAACATTTGTGGACCAGACCCAGGGAGTTTGTGCATGGGGAGGCAGGGGGGGGCCTTCGTGCAGCCTTGGGGCGAGAGACCCTTGTCCTGTCCTGTTGAGGAGTGAAGATGTGGCTTCACGGTGCCCTGGAAACCAATAAACTCATGTGGGTGGTTTAGATGTAAATCCACCTGTGGATCTCATTCCTAGGGGACCATAAAGTTAAATAGATATTTTACTGATCTGCTGTATTAAAAATACGTATTTAGCACTTATTTAGCACTATGAGGAGAGGCTGAGGGAGCTGGGCCTGTTCAGCCTGGAGAAGAGAAGGCTGAGAGGGGATCTAATCAGTGTCT
>JASSRY010000095.1:604766-631493 GCA_032466555.1 Tinamus major | reverse complement strand
ACGATGGCATGGAGAGACCTTCCTCCCCTCCACAACGATGGCATGGAGAGACCTTCCTCCCCTCCACAAGGTCAGCAGGGAGAGGAGACCTTCCTCCCCTCCACAAGGACAGCAGGGAGAGGAGACCTTCCTCCCCTCCACAACGATGGCAAGGAGAGGAGACCCTCCTCCCCGTCCAGCATTCGCCACGACGCGCTTCCACCGTGCTGCCTCCGGATGGGCACAGGGCGCCGGGTGAGCGCGGGAGCAGCTCTGCCCGGCTCCGGGGCACCCTGCGCCGCTCGGCTCCGCTCGGCTCCTCCGCCACGTCCCGCCACGCCGGGCTGTGCTCACCGAGCCCTGCGGGGCTGCGAGCCCAGCGCGAACCGCAGTTAGCACCGGCCCTGCAGGCCTGCGTCCCCCCGCGTTAACGTCTGTGGTGGTCACAACCAAACCCTGAAGTTCCTGGGCACAGGGGACGCAGGGCTGCGTCCCCCTGAGCTTCAGATGGAGCGTTAATGTTTATGGTGGTCACAATCAAACCCTGAAGTTCCTGGGCACAGGATACGACTTGTTCTGTTTGCAGGAAAAAAAAATAGAGTGAGGACTCTGTTTCATTTGCAACCGCGATCAATAAGCAAAGCAAACTTGGCAGGCCGAAGAGGCGTTCATTCAGAGGACACTGCGAACGGCCTCCACTCCCTCCACTTAGAATGCTGTTTCCGAGGTATTTAAAGAGTGTTAAGTATTTTATTTTGTGTCGCTTGCCCCTGTAAAGTTATATTACTGGTTCAGTGATTAAGAGGCCTGGGCTAATGAGGGTGCAAAGCAAACAAGCGGGGCCGAGGGGCTTCGTGCAGGGATGGAGAAGGAAGTGATAGCGTAGAAAAGCCGGAGGAATGAGGGAATGCAGCCGGGGAGCTGGCAAACTGCGAGGGCTCCGGGTGCCACCAGGTCTGGTTCCGCTCAGCACAATAACGGGAATGGGAATGCTCTGGAGTCACCGGGGGCGGCCCTGGACCCCGGGAGGTGCATGGATGCACTGAGGTGTATTGGCCTCATCTGGCTGCGTGAGAATCACATCACTGAGACGGAGTTTATCTTCCCGGGAGAATATGACAGAAATTGTCGCTGATAATGGCAAGTCCACATTGCTGCAGAGTGCAGCAGTGAAATGAGTTATTTACCTAGCAGTCAGTTGATCAATAAGAGATAATGAATTTTTGAGTGGTTAATTAGGGAGAAGAGCTTTTTTAAAAGCTGGATTTTAAAAAAAAAAAAAAAAAAAAAGCTGTGAACTGAATGCTCATAAATCATTTCAGCTTAAAAAACAATATTTGAAAAAATGAAAAGGGTAGGCTGTGTATTTAACAGTGTATGCTGTTAACTAAGAGCACAAGCTTTCAATGACGCTTTACATTTCAAAGAGACACACTGAGGAATTAAGAGGGTTTTCTAGCAAAGTTATGTCTTGGAAGAACTAAGGGAGCTGAAGAGGGGTAAACACCGAATTTGCTTGAGTCCACAGTGACGAAACTGAGAAATTGTGTCTCAAAGGACAAAAAACACAGATCCACCTCAGAAGTGTCTAGGATAAGCGGCGGCTCTCCAAGGAGTTAAAAAAAAGAAACAACCATCAAATCCAGCCATTCTGCAGCCAGGAGTGTGGGAGCCTCAAGACCAACACGGCCCTGTTGCATCCGGGGTAGGAAACATTAAATGTTCAGACAGATAAAAAGTAGTAACAAGAGATGGTGGTTCTGTATGTTGAGGATGGATAGGATTTAAAGATCGTTTACCAACTGGCCACAAGTAGGTACCAATATTACCTTCATTTTCAGTAATGATGTTAATTTAAACATAGGGACCAAGGGGACAAAGCAAGTGACACTGTGCCACATGGGCTGTTACAGCTTAAACTAGAGAAACTGGGTAGGAATGAAAAGTCACCATATGTCCAAGCAGATGAATAACTGGCTAGAGAGGAGACAGAAAACGCTGCCTTCCTCCTGCTTTAGGCCTCCGCGTTTCTTATTCCAGTGGGAAATCAGGACTTTCGGGGTTTTCCTAAGGTGATAGGGGCATTGGTGAGCCCTGGCTCGTCCTGTTGCTGCATCCTCCCCATTGACCCGAAGAACACGCACCGCTGCGGGGCCGTGTCCTGCAGGCGCCGTTGGGGACGCGGCAGTCGCTGTCCCTGCGCGGCCGCCCAGGCTGCTCTGCATCCAGGCCCGGCTCCACCTGCTCCAGCCCTCACCCTCACAGCAACAGCAGAACCACGATACCTGCTCTGTCCTCTCGGATCTGGGCACTTCTCCTTACTGACAAGCACAAATATTTACCTTCCTATGGATCTCTGATGTATTCCAGCATGGAGGTGGAATCAGGCGCAGGGAAAGCTGTGGAGTCGGAGGCTTTGCTCGTAGAGGTAAGTGCCCTCCCATGAATGTGCTTGCAGAGCATCCTCAGCGGGAATCTAAGCAGCTTTTTCACAGCTATCACGTGCCTCTGCTTGCAGGGTAATTGCAGAGCATTGCACTTGCTCACTTTCTTGGCAATCTTTCTGCGTATGTGAGTTGCAGGGAAATCTATTAATAGCAGCACTAACTAAATCACTTTCCGTCCGTAGGTGCCGGGGCCTGTCTGCAAGGTCGAGCTGGTACCAGCACCTCTCCCCTCTCCTTGCTCGTGGCGATGTGCCAGCGCGAGGCCCGGCTCTCCCAGGGGATCCCCAGTGCTGCGACGGATCAGCCCGCGGAGCAGGGAGGCTTCTGCTGCTCCTCAGCCACATGCACGTGGATATTCATATATGCATGAAGGAGCTGGATCTGCAGAGCGAGCAGCTCCTGCTCATGCAGGAACCTGCGCCGAGCCCGCTGTGGCACCTCCACATTCCCCATTGCTGCAGGAAACAGCTCGTCCTGCCGCCGGTGCCGTTGTCCAACACCGTCATCATCCCCACAGCGGCGTCCGAGCCGGCTGGGAAAATCCGAGGCTATTAGCAACCCTGGGTGCAAGGAAATACAAGCAAGGACGGTGTGAGGAGCAACTGCCACCTCGGAAGCAGTGAGAAATGTGAAATAGCCGCCCCAAAGGAAAAGCTTGAGACAGGAATGCGGCTTGGTGCATGTGTTTTGTTGGGCTTTGGAAGGTCGATGTTTTGTCGATACGGCAATTTCAGTCAATCTAATTAGATATGTTTGCATATTCATAGATGACACCTAAAAAGTACAGCCAGCCCAGGAGACTGCTAAGAAAAATAAGAGCTGAGTGAAAAGCAGAAACTTGGAATTACGGGTTTTCCAGTTTTCGCTCGCTATGATGTAAAAACTTGTCTAACTCTCAGAACGTGAGTGTCTGGTGTCAAGAGCGGCAGGGTTAGGAACATGAGGTGCCTTTGAGGGATAAAGGCACCACGGGAGGGACGTGCGGCCCCGCGGGGATGCCCAGCGGGCGCGTTGGCATGCCATGGCCAGAGCCTGCGCCGCTGCGGGGCCTCGCGTGCGCCCGGCACACGGTGTCCCCTCGTCCTGGCCTCACCTGGCCCTATTTGTCCTGAAAATCACACGTTTATTTTGCACGGGAAAAAGATTTGGGAAATCTTTGCAGGCCAGCTTTCTAGTGTGAAGAGAAATTTATCAAATGCTGGCTTTTCTTTAGAGAAAATTTTAATTTGTCCTCCTTAATGGTATGTATATTTGACAAGTGACCCAGATTTTGATTAATGAATTGAATATTATATATCTTGTTCCTTGCTGGAAGCTACTGGGTTATTTTTGTTTTCCTCTTTAATCCTGAAAATGGGTTATCCATTATGTGGATGTATAGATCGCGAGACAGCAAGCTGGTGGTTCAGTGGGGTTGCAGCTGAAGGCATTTTCTATGCATGTGTTTTTTATTTTTTTGCAGCGGATAATTGAGCGCAGCAGGATCGGCAGTGATGCCTACACGGCCCGCGCTTCCGCGGGGACATGCGGGAGCCATCCAGGAGGGCTGTCCAAACCACCCCTTGTGAGTACTGCTGAGGAGTTCCTTATTCCTGATTGCTGCTACATTTGTTACTTCTTGCACATTCATTATTCACTACTGGAAACAAAGAGTCCAGGGGAAGGTGGAACATGAGCCCAGGACAGGCCTCAGAAGAGACAGGGTTTTTTTGGCTAAACTAAGGAGAAGCAAGCAGCTGGTTCCTTCTTGCTTGCATTTAAAAAAGAAAAGAAAAGAAAAGAAAAGCAGAGCAGGTGATTGCCTAGCAGGTGATTGCGTGCTCTCATCTGTGAGGGAACTTTCACCTGGAAGCCCCCATGGAGAAGTGCTGGCCCACGAGCCTGGCAGTGCTGCGGGCCCGTACGGCTCCCTGCAGCAGGACAACGGCTGAGGATGCAAATGCTGCTCCCAGGTGCACAACAGAGCAGCACCCGCTGCCCCAGGAGCCTCCCCGTGCCCAAACGGGGCCTTGTGAGGGTGCAGAGGGTGCACGTGGCCCCGACGAGCTGCACCTGGGGCTCCCTGCCCGCCCCCGAGCCTGGCTCCATTTCAGCTCAGGCTTGAGCAGGGCTCTAGTTTGGGCTCTGTTGGGGGCTGTGTGCCTTACCTACTGTCCTGGGTGCACCCAGGCCCCAGGGACACGTCCTGGATGGTCCCCAGCCCCGGCTGTCTCTCTTGCTGCAGCCCAGGATTCTCAACGGCAGCTCCTGCTCTCCCCAGGCTGCCTTTGCTGTGATGCTCTGGAGCTGCGTCCTGGCTGGTGAGGGCACTGCTTGTGCTGTGGGTGGAATCCTGTCCAAATTCCACAGCAAAATCCGGCTTTCTGCAGCACCCTAAGGAAATCACGGCTCTTGCGTTCCCCAGCTCTCCTGCTGGTCCCTGTGTGCTCGGCACGGCTGCTGGTGCTTGCAGGATCCATCAAATGAGGCCCTGTGAGTGATAAGTAAGCAGCGCGTTCGGGTAAGAGATGAGGGCATGAGCCTGGTGCCAAACTGGAGGGTTGGGCTGTGGTTTGCACCCCTACAGCTGGCTTCCCAGGCCGGTAAGGTGTCTTTAATATAACCTTTCAAAGTCTGATTTTAAGAGAACCTTCAACCCTGTGCTCCAGGGGCAAAGGCAAGATTGCAAATATAATTAGTTGCCAGGCATAAGCACAAGATGATTAGGAGAAACAGCTTTGGCTTTGCAGCAAGTGCAGGTGCTGTGAATCTCCCCTTTGGAGGGAGGGAGATGTATTTGTCTCAGGTCTTGCATTTGGGTTTTTCTTTGTGTGCATGCCCAGGCTGTGCTGCATGTGCATGTATGGGCTGCAGGCAGTGCACGAGGTCCTGGGCAATGTCACAGCTGCTGCCAGGGCCACCGGAGCTGCCTGGGGAGCATTTGCAGACCCCAGCACCACCTTGGCTTGGGGGACAGAAGCTCAGATCTTCCCGGCTTGTTTTCTCCTGTGCCGTTTCAGGTCGGAAGGTGGGACAGAACGAGCTCTCCGAGGCTCTGCCAGTGGGTATTCCGAGCAGCTGGACAGCTTTTCTACCCGTGCTCCAATGGGAATCGGAGCCGCTCGCGTGGCAGGGCGGAAGGGAGCCCCTTCCCAGGCACCTCCGAGCTGGCCGCGCTGGGAAGCGGCTCCTCTGGGCTCCTCTCTGCGCCCTGCGGGGAAGGTGGCTGGAAAAGCTGCCCTGTGAGCACAAGCAGCGCAGAACGCTTACAGCCAGGGTGCTTTTTTGGTTGTCTGCCTAACTGGAAGACTTAGGGAATGCCTACAAACCAGAGCGTGTGGAGGTGTGAAGCTTCGTCTCCAGGGCACGTGCATTGCGGGTGTTCGTGCTGGCGATCTCCTATGTGATTTACTTGGCGTGGTGCTCACTTGTCAGCACTGGCTGCCAGGGAAAGGAAACTGGGGCAGGGCTGGTGGGCAGTGCTGTTCTTCCCTGGAAAAGGAGAATGTGAATGTGAGTTAATAGGCCTTGGGAAAGAGTGTGGATCTGGAGGTGTTTGACTCTTGCTGCCTGTCTCCCAGGCCTCTGGGCTGTGACCTGGCTCTTGGGACTTGTATGGATAAAGCTTATACAGAACTATTAAGAGTTAAACATGCTATTTTGATTTTTTTTTAAAGTTTTAGCTTTTTTTTTTTTTTTTTTTTTCTCCCTCTCCAAGTTATAGACTTTGGAAATACTTGTCTGGAAGAGAAATACTTGCAGTTTGACTAAAATCCCCAGCAGTTCCCTGCATTTCCTCTGACACCTGTAGGACTTTCTAGGCTCCTTTTTCAGAGTCCTGGGTCCTGCATGGACCAGACGGATGGAGCAGCTCAAAGTGTAGCAGTGCGGGGTGCTGACCCCCATGTGGTTTGGGATGGGTCTTGCTGCATCTATGGCACTTCAGCTCTTTATGTCCCTTGGGGAAGTAGTAGTTAGGCTGTGGGGTAAATAACCTGGGAAACATGATGGTGGTTTTGCTCGTTTTCCCTTTCCTCTGTGAACAGATCCAGGCAAAGTCCATCCTGGGGCACCCCAGTGGGTTCCGTGGTGACTGTGGGCCAGGAGCAGCCAATTTGCAACGTTGGTTATGGATGCGGTCAATGCCCAAGGAGGGAGAGCAGCAGTCCCAGGTGCTGGAGCGCTCGTGACGCGGAGCCCTGCAGGAGCCCGGTCCCTTTCCAGCCCACAGGCTCTGTTTGGAAGCGCTTTCTGCAGCCTTGTTTTTCAGGCACAAAAAGAGAATCTTGGCCTTGGAGCTTGCTAGGTAGCAAATCCCAGTCTTGTTCAAACAGATTTTAACTGTAATGGAAATGAGCAAATAAATTGCCATTTTTATGCATTTTGCTTTTTATTACTGCTAAAGGCTACACTGAATATTTCTAGCATGATGATAACTGTGTGCCATGGTCACTGCTGAGCTCAGGTCTGTATAGATAATAATAGCTGTTATAAAATTCCAAACACATTTTATAGTCCTAATATTATATTAATCTAGCCTGAACATTTCAAATTTCACCGTATTAAGAATGCTTGGTTTAAACAAGTTCTTTAACAGTAAATATTTAATAACTCAGATCCTGCATGAGGCTGGAAATGAGGAAGTGTCGGGGTGAGTTTCTCCAGGGGATCTTTGATACTCTCCCTAAAGGAGAGGCGTGGGAGGGATCCAGGCGTTGTGCTGCGGGTGCTGGGTGGGCAGGGGGCTCGGGGAGCTCTTGCTGGGGCCGGGGGGTCCCAGGCTGCTGGGTGCCCTCCTCTGCTCTGCCAGCAGCACCTAAAACGGGTGGTTTTGCCACACTTTCCAACTCCTGAGCACCCTGCTGCCTTTTGAGGCATTTCAAGTCTGTTATTTTTTTAGATGCTCTAAAAATTTCACGCATAGAACATTCTTGTTGTTATAAAGGGGAGAGAGAGGAGACACATGGCAGGAAAGGGAGATGTTTCAAAGCAGAGGCAGAACAGTGTGAAAAATAACCCAGTGTTCTTCAAAGGCTCTCCATCTCTATGGAGAGTTACTGTAGGCACTAACCTCTTGGAGCTCAGATATTTGCTTTCATATTTTCTTTAATTAAAAAGCTAAGCTGAGAGGATTACATATCTTAAACCATTCAGCTGGAGTATTAAGTCATGCTATTAAAAAAGCAGCCGTCAATCAGAGCAGAGGAATCCAGCAGGGGAAGGAGAAATGTCAGTGATGTTTATAAATGTATTTACATAGCCTTGAAAATTCCGGGCATCCTGGTTCCTACTGCTCCAGTCCTGGGCTGTCGCGGTGTTACCTTGCTGGAAGGGGTAGTATATTATTATTTATTAAGTTACAGTCAATTCCCAAGGAATTGGACCATCAAGGAATTGGACAGTCATGGACCGTCGCGGTGTTACCTTGCTGGAAGGGGTAGTATATTATTTATTATTAAGTTACAGTCAATTCCCAAGGCAGCAGAGCTGGGATAAGGGTCTGGAGGAAGCAGGTAGCAGCGTGTGGATGTTCAGACCACCAGAGAGCTTGGACCCTTCTTGGAATTTTTTCATCCTATTTTAATTATGCCTTTGCCTGAGTCCCCTTTTCTCCTTGGCCACCAGTCTGTGCCCAAAGCAGCACGTTGGGTGCTCAGAGCCTTTTGTTGTTTTCTTTCCTGCTGTTTTGTCTCTTAAGGAGATTTTTTCCACCTGGCAACACAGATATCTTATTGACTTGGCAGCTGTCAGTGTGAGGACTCACCGATGTGGATGCCCATTGCATAACTCTGGGCCTCTTATGTAAAATTCCCAACGGAGGAATTTTGCAATGCGGGAAAATGCTGGTGCTGCAGCCTGGACACCAGCACAGCTCAGGCTATGGGGCAAAACCCTGGTTTGTCGCAAGGGTTTTGCTGCCAGCTGAGGTTTGTGTGCTGTTAATTCCCTGCATGATCCTTGGAATTTTATCTCTCTATATTTACACATAGACATATGCTGTGTTAAGGTAGTTTAAAGATAAAAAATTAGCATAAACTGATGAACTGTGTTTGGCTTCAGGCAAACAGAGCTGGGAAAATATTTATAACAACTAAGCATTGCAAATAGCATTATTATAAACAAAATTACCAGCCTTTTTATGTATCAAAACAAACATATTGGCTTTCTAATAAGGTGTAAGCGCGGAATGCTGTCTGTGCCCATCTGCATGTGCACAGGGTTCGTGGCGCACACGGGCGGCTGCTCGCGAGCTGCTTTCTGCACCTTCTGCAGGGTGTCACCATCGCGTTGCGGTAGCACCACGGGGGTGGAGGCTGCGTGCGGCGGCCCTGAGGGACCAGTGCTGCCTTCTCCCTCACGGCACCCTTGATCTGAAAGCCCTCACCGAGCTTGTTTTAGTTTGGAAAGAGCTTTGGAAAGAGAAAGGTCTTTGCAGTTCAGGGCAGGATCCTGGCAGATACCTTGTATGCTTTCAAGCTTCAAGAACAGAGGCTCAAACTGATTAATTCCATGTGAAAATTAGAAATTTTAAAACAAACAAACAAAAACTTATAGAGGGAGGAAAAATTTAAAGCACTTGAAATACAAAGGGTTAAATTCTCTATGTTTTTTTCTGTCGGTGGCCGAGGTTTCAGTAAGGAGCATCTCTGTATCTGTGTTTTGGAGAAGAAAACAACTTAGCCGAGCGGGGCTGGCAGGCTGACCCTGTGCTGCTGTGGAAACTCCTGTTTCTGCACAGATAAGACTATGGAGAAGGTGGCAGATGGCAAAGCTACAGGCTGTCTTTTACCATAAAATATGTTTTTTCCTTGTGCTTGCTCTTAGCTCCTTCCTGCTGTAGAAGAACCATTATTGCAGTAAGAATGAATGTTGACCATCAAAATCAGAAGCTATGTACCCAGCTTGGGCTATTTCAAGCATTGATTTATCTGTCTTTTGGTCCAGATCTGGGGCAATTTTGCAGATGTCTTTAACACCAAGGTTGTGTGATGACTTTTTAAAAAATATGATAAAAAAGAGAAAAAAAAAAAAAAAACCTGGGGCAAGGAAGCCTGTGCAGGAGTGTGTGGGAGGATGCTGAAGCACTTGCTGGCCGCGGCACTGAGCGGCGATGTCGCCGGGGTGTCTGGTCCTTGGCTCCATGGAGACCTGGCTAATGTCATCTTAGATTTCGACATTTCAGAATGTAATTGGACTGGCAACTGCGATGTGAAAACTAACCCTTTTAAGGCACCCTTTTCCTGCTGCTGTTACTGACAACGGCACTGGGAGTCTGCACAGAGTGGGCTTTCCTATAGCTATTCCTCTCTACCAATTAAATTTAAATTTTGACATCTCATCTTTTTGCAGTGGTTGCTGCTCTCGCGTTCCTCATGTCTCTGCTTGCAAGCGCGATCTGGCTCGTGTGCTGCTCTTGGGGATCAAACTCTCCACTTGTCATTAAAATCCACTTTTTACTTTTGCTGCGAGCTCTTGTATGTGACACCGAGGAGGACTTCTCACGTTTGACGGCATGGACCGGTTGTTTAAACCCCTTGTCTCCAGCAGCAAGTGAGGAGCAGCCGGCGGGAGGGCGGCTGGTGAAGTTCTGGGTGGGAAGGAGCCGTTTCTGCAAACATGGGGAGGGAGAAGGGGCCAGCGCTGCCGAGAGCCCCAGCAGCTCCTGCTCCCCGCGTGAATAACTCTCGAATGAGGCTTTTCAGGTGTGTGGTGTTCCTTGAAGCTAGTGATAATCTAATGTTCCCTTTTTCCTGCACAATGATGTATGTTGGCCTTTCCACTCCTTGCACCCAAGATCACCCCGTGTCTTTTAAACCCTGATGCAGAGGTGACATCCCCACCCTGCTAGAGCCTTGCCTGGGCACCCAGGATGCAGCTTGGAAATGCAATTGCTGCCTTGAAGCTGAGGAGAGCAGGGCTGACGGGAGCCGTGGAAGCATTTTGCTCAGATTTATTGTGGAACTAAATCTCCGCATGAAAAGGCTTGTGTGCGATGCAGGCTGCTTTCAGCCGGAACATCAGCCCGTTATAGGTCAAGAGACAAAGCGCCGAGCTGCTGCCTGGTTAAGTCGTCCTTTCCCAGTGCTCCTGTTCTTAGTTTCCAGCTCCTTAAGTGCTGCCTTTCCAAGCACACCTGGGCTGAAGCAGCTCAACTATTTACCTCAACCTCTGCTGTCCTTGGTGCCCCCGGGGCCAGCACCCAGGGGGATTTGGTGTCACAGGAGGGTTTTGGTGCTCTCCAGCACTGAGAGGTGCCTGTGCAATCTGTACCCTTATAAAAGGGCGAAAAGCCAGGTTCGGTGGGGCAGTGCGTGCTGGCATCTGCTTCTTGGTAACCAGCCTGGGCTATTAAATAATCTACCATGCTGCAGACCTGCCAGGAGGAAGGTGCACTACCCCATTATATATATGTAATTTATTATATATTATAAATATAAATGAGTATATATATCAAATTTGTTTAGTTACCAGTCTTGAGCCTGCTGCAGTAATTCTGTTAGCTGAAAGTTAGAGATTTTCACCTTGACTTGGCTGGTTGCCTCTTGGAGGAAGGATCTTCCTGGTCCTGATGACCGGCTCCCTCACTGGATGACTCATGTTGGCCAACCCTGTAGGTCCATAACTGCACAAGTAAGAAAGAGCATTTAGAATCACTGCAGAAAAACAAAAACAGTTTTTGATGTTTTCTGAACAATACCAGCTATGTGTTTGCTTGAGAAATGCTTATAGAAATGTGAAAGACCTAGATAATTATAGTTGATTTAAAGCATTCTTGCTTGATAATTAACACAAAGCAGCCAAGCTAAAAAGGTAGAAATGTCCTTCATTTCATACAGTACTTGGACAAAAAGACAGGTACTTAGAGTGTATGAAATGGATGCTGTTTTATTTCAGTTTAGGAATTGAGACTTGGTTCCGAATGGGAAAAGCATGAATCATTCTTGATGGATTCATCATCGCCGTTTGTGTTCCAAATACTCACTTCTCCCCTGCAGCTACCTCGGGTTGCCTGAAGACTGTTCATGCGACAATGGCTTTAAATGCCAAATTTTTGGAGAGCTATTTGTTTTGTTATTTTAAATACAGCCTTCAGTGGCCTTACTTTTTCTGCACAGGTACATGGGAAACGGTAAATTCTGTCCCTGCTTATACAGATTGCTCAGATTTGATAATAAAAGTTGATTGTCTCATCACAGCAGCAGAGAATAGTGCCCAGGTGGGAATCTCTCAGCATTTGCCATTCGGGCATATTGCAACCTGCCAGGAAGGGTTTTTGCTGAGGATTACTGAGCAAACACAACAAGAGCAGAGCTGGCAGTTGCATCTTCAATTTCTGTCTCTCTTCTTAAATCAATAATGTTATTGACCAAACTTGACAAATTTACATTCCTTATTTTGTCTGTTGTCAGCACAATAAACCTGGAGACAGTGATTTATGTGGGCCCTAGTGATCCATGGCACGGAACGTGAATATCCGGAGCAGCCACCTTTGTGTGCTGCTGCTGCTGCTGCTCCTTTGGCTTGGTTTAGCCTATTTTGGCGTTGTTAAAGCTCTTTTATGCAGCATCACTTAAATGGTATTTTTAAAGGACATTTAAATAACGTTGCTGATGAGAACTAGGGCAATGGCATAATCATTCAAGGGACAGTTAGTTACCCATTTAATCTCTCTTGGAATTGATGGGGAGTGTGTCCTCTTGCTTGGGTTTCTCCCTGCAAATCGGCCTGAGCACCTCAGCAGATGGAAAAGCAGAATATATGCTGTTAAATTTGACAGATGTTGAAGAAAGTCTGAAAATGGAATAAGTGGTACAATAGAATATCACAAAGCTGAGAGGAATTGCTAGGCCACCCCTTGGGATGCTGCTGAGCTCCATTTATGGTGGAATTAACTTCCAGATTCCCAGAACAGGAGTTCCCAGGGTTTTGACAGTGCATGTCCTGCAGGGCTGGTTAGCACATCTGCTGGATGGACCATGAAGCTGAAGTGTAGGAAACATCCTATGCACTTAAATAATAGAAAAACAGCTAAGGAGACAGATAAATTGATACCACCTGATTAGCATAATACCTTCTCATAATACCCTTTTTTTTTCTGGTGTCAGAAGCACAGATTATTAAATCTGTATTTCAGTAAACTGTTTCAGATGTGCAAAACATTTGTTTTGAGATGTAAGCAAAGTTCTGGAAGCTTCAGTAAAAGTAGCAAAAATTGAACAAAATCAGTGACCTTTTATACTTGTGCGATATTTCCCCCCCAGCCCAAACGCTTGCAAACCAGCCACGAATGAGGGCTCCTCCTGGTCCTGTGCCCTCTGCTCGGATGTTCAAGGAGAGGGCACGGGGCTCCCCGAGCGCGGCCGTTTGGGCAGCGTGGAGGAAATCGCGTGGGTTGAGAAACCCCTTCACGTTTCAGCCCATCCAGTTGAGGGGGTCTCTGTGACCGGCTTTGCTTTGCCAGGTGTTTCTTGCCATTTATTACTGTCCTTTTAAAATATATGCCCTGAAATTCAGATGCGTATATAATGGGAATGATATGCAGTTGTACTTCAGCCTGAATGTGAGCCATCTGTCAAAAACAAAAGCTAAATTCTGTGTAATAAAAGCCACAAAATGATTGATATTTCACATTAAAGAGAGAGCTGAAAAAAGCAATTTTGTTTATGGGTAAACCTGTGTCTGGCACATTTTTCATGTCATATAAAGATGGAAATCTCACCTTATGGCTATAGATTACAGCTATATTTTAGTCTTTATAATTGTGGACAAATATGCATGTGCTTCTACGTAAAAAGTGGTAATTCCCTATGTACTGTTGATAACGAGTCCATCTGAACATGTCTCTCCTCATTGCTTCCCAAAGGTGCAGTATTTCTCATTTGCTGCCCTTGGCCTCGCTGGTGAAGCACATTCTTTGAGTGATTTGATTGGTACGTGCAGGTTTTTGGCACTTTCGGTTTATTTCAGAACAGATCTGAGTCCCTGAGGAGGACGGAGGTTTGGAGGGAGCGACCGGGCTGTGGAAGGGATGCGTGGGCAGGTCCTGTGTCCTCACCTTAGATCAGAGCATGTGCAGCCTGGGGGAAACAGCTCTGAGTGCTTCTGACGTGTGCAAAACCTTTAATTATTGGCCGCTGGGTTTTGTAAACCATTTTAATGTGAAACCACGAAGCTGCTGTGGAGCTGGGGCTGTGACTTGCCGCTGGATCGGGCACCTGCGTGTTCGGAGCCCAGCCCCGGGTTGACGTCTGGGTTGAACACACCACAGCTCTGGCAGGTCTTGTTGGTTGTCACAGTGCGGGACAGACTTCTTGCATGTTCACACACCTCTTCTGCAGGGTAGTTGTGTTTTGACCATACAGCTGTTGCATATATCAGTTGCTTGGGTAGCTCTCGCTAGGCAATGGGATGGAGGTACCAGCTGGGCTCTGCCCCAGGCTGGTAACATCCAAAAGCTGTTCAAGTTCCATTATTGATAGCATAAAGTTAGCACATTCATCAGACAACTGGAAAGGGAGATATTATTCTTTCTGCCCCAAGTAATTTGTGCAGTCTCAGTACATTCAGATGGCACATCTGAGACGTGTCATCCGCCGCAGCTGCTATCCGGGGAGTCCTGCAGGAGTACATGGAGCTGGAACATCTTGTTCCCCTGACAGTTTGGTTCGAGTTCATTAGTTTTTGCCTTCAGAGAGGATAGTCGCGCAGGGAGCAGTTTGCGGGGGAGCTGAACGTGGGTAAACGCTTTGCCTTCACGCACCACGGCGCGCGTTTGCCGGGGAAGCCGGGCGCCGCGCGAGCGCTCAACGCTGCGCCGCGGGAAACCGGAGCATGCGGATGGGGTATGAGCGGGGCTTTTAGTAAAGGGTCTTTATTCTTTGAGTAATAACGGACACGTTTAATGAAAAACACCTAGATTGAGTGACACGTGTTCCCTCTTGCCCCTGCTCCCAGAACTGTGCTTTCCTTATGGAGTCAAAGCCAGCAGCTGGGAGACAGGGACCAGAGCAGGAGATGCTGAGACGTCGATGGGTGACGTTCAGCAACTGTGGGCTGAAATGGTCTGGGGTTGGCCAGGATGAGCCCCAAAGGTCCTTTCCCACCAACGCTACAGCGTGCCTTTGCTTTAAACACGCTGCTTTCTGCTCCATATCACCATCTGGCGAAACCTCTTACAATCATTTATTTTTTTCAGAAATTGGCTAGCAAATGCTATTATACAGAGTCATGTGAAATACCAAGATGCTTCTGCTATGAAGAAAACAGAAAATTAAGAGTCAGAAGAGATTTTCAGGTATAGAAAACCGTGTTAATACTACGTAATGGGGAATCTAAGTAATGTAGGAATGGACATAAAGTTCAGAAAGCTGGATAAGAAGCATGAAAATAAAAGTAGGCTCATTTTGGCTTCCTATGAGTAGCGAGGTGTAGATTTTAAGCCTGTGGTTTCCTGTCAGTTAAGCAGTCTGAGATATTTTTTGATGTCATAAGTGTAAAAGTCCAGAATCCAAATTTGGTCTGGAAAACGTGACTGGTTTTCAGTAAGGAAGAGGCCCAGGGACAGAATAGGAATGCAAAGTTGTGTATGAATCTGCACAGTGACTGAATCAGCACCTGGTTTTGAGTTAGATGTTGCTGGAATATTTCAATTCTGCCTGTGCAAAGCAATCCTGGAAAAGAGATTTCTTTTCATGGTCAGTGCCCGTAACTATGTGTAGAAGAGCTGTACTTGACTTTGTTTCCATCCTCAGTTTTCAGTGCAGACCACGTTCTGATATCAGGCCATCAGCAACTCCCTATTTTCAAAGTAGTTTTTTTTTGTTTGTGGCTGGCGTATGACCAGGAGAAATTTTTGGTTGCATCTACTTTTGCTTGGCTTGTTATCAAATATACTCACTTTTGTTAACCGTCTCAGAGAAATGTATTTCAAGCCTTCTGTCTTTTACAGCAATGCTGTGAAACCAAACCAAAAGCATCCTGCTGAACAGCTTTATACACACAAAATTTCCAAGTCTTTGGCACTGCGACTGCGGGTTTATATCTGAGCAACTTAGCAGTGTGAAAGTGTAATGTATTTTAAGCAGGATATTCCTGTCTGAAGTGGTATTAAACAAAAGCTGCATCGTAACTGGTTTCTCTGTGACCTTCACCTGCTTCACGAGCAGAGCCTGCCCCGTATCTGCTTGCTCCTCTTGTTGCTGCAGGAGTTATCTCAGCAAACCTGTGTGCAGGAGAGCGCCTTTGTGATGAAGTGGAGGTTTTGATCTCCTGAGCTTGGCTAAGAGGAGAACGAGCCTCTTCCCAGCAGCAAACAGGAGTTTACAGGAGGCCCAAAGCAGCAAAGCAACCGCAGGGTTGTGCTGGGGGCTGCGGGTCTGCGCCGGCAGGAGGGAGCCCGTGTCCCGGCAGGGCCTTCTCCAGACCCAGGGCTGTTCTCCAAATGGAAATTTTCCCAAGCTGGAGCTTCCCTTATATTTCCTCTGCCGCTGAAGTTTTGGGGGATGCTTCGACCTCGTTCCAGCACATCCCATTCCCCTGCGGGAGTGTGTGTCCATGCTCTGCAATGGAGGATGTTGTACCTGGGGGCCACACTAGCAATAGGGACTTTTTTTCCCCTCAGAAATAGCGTTTTCTGAGCTGGGGAAAAACAGGATTTTACCTGGGCGGTCGTACATCCAGCAGTGGTGGGGCACACCAAAACTGTGCAGCATTTGCCTTTTGATGGCTATGCCCAAGGCTGCTAAGAATAACAGGGATTTGCTCATACTGTTCCAAGCAGCAGCTCCATGAAAGCTCCCTTTGGAAAAATACTGTCCACCCTGTGTAACCATAATTTGAGGCAGTGACATTGCACTTTTCTGCATCTTCAGGAAAGATGTGCTTGCTCCTAGTCACCAGAGTTATAAGCCTTAGGTCAGCAACTTGCTGGTTTTATTAGTACTTTCAGCTCGGAGCTGGAGAACAGCAACTTTAACAGTTTCCATTTGGTTGAAAAATGGACAATAGACTCAATGGGGAGGGTTACTACAGGCAGAGGTGTTAACGTTCATGCTCTATTTCAGTAATAACTTCTCATTGCTAGTGGAAGAGGTGGAAGTAAGTCAAGAGGAGGCGGTTTGGTTGTCGCTCGCATGGGATGGCGATGGGCTCACCATGAGCTCACTAGCAGCTCAGCTGGTCCTGAGGAGCTCCAGTAAAAGGTGCTGAGGCGACTGCTTGGCTGTGTGTGCAAATACCCTTTCTGAAATGAAAAGGCGAATAGCTGTGGAACGATGATCTTATTTTGGGCCATGAGATCTTGTTTGATGGCCTGTGCATCGCTGGGCAATTCAGTCTCGCTTCTGCCTCTTTTCTCCATCTGAAATTGCTCCGTCTCCCAGCAGAGGAAGCAGGGACGCTCTGAGGATGAGGAGCTCACATTGTGCCGAGGATATGGACCTAAACATTTCAGATGGGAAAAGTGCTGCCCTTTCGGGAGGCTGCCGTGTTTGTCATGTTTTCCTGACTCATATTAGATATTGCTGGGCTGGGACCGTGTTTCTCCTTGGCTTTTGGCAGATTTCTGTTGCGTGTGGGAAGCCCTGCTGTGCACTTCTGTTTTTCCTGCCTCCCCCAAGCCAGGCCCTGTACTCATGGGATGGTCTCCGTTATAAAACACGCGGCTCCGGGACACCGAGGCGACGCTGGGGAGCAATGAAGCCGCCTGTGAAGGGCCGGTGCGAGCGCCGAGGGAGCCGCGGCTGCCCCTCCAACGTGTCCCCGGCTGCGGGGACCCGCGTGGGGTGGAAGGTGCAGCCCGCGGGCCGGCCGGCCGTGCTGCCGCGTTGGAGCCGCGCTCGCTGCCCGCGTGGTTGCACGGCTTGAGCCAAAGCTGCTGGGATCCGTGAGCTTTGGGTAACTTCTGCATGTGGATACAGGCACTGCTTGTTAGCAGGGAGAGAAAAAAGGGATTAATGCTTCTGTGCTTCTAGTCAACGGATCTGATGCAGCCTTATGCATCCCATCTGCCAGCAGGCCCTCTGGGATGGGTAAATGCATGAGGGGTGACGTTTCATGCATTTTAGCATAATTTGCGGGAGGGGGTTGGTATTTGCAGCTGCAGAGGTGGCAGGAAGAGGCAGGACGGGGCCCTTGGGTCATTGCTCTTGCGGGGGGCACCGCAGCGGCCGGGCTCGCGGCCGCGGCTCCGCTCGCCTTTGCAGACCCGCTCCGAGTTGCACCACTCGTTGGTTGTTTTATGGACAGGGTCTGGGGAAGCGGATTGAACTGCTGATAGGAGATTTGGGGGTTGCAGACTGAGCCGTGAGCAGCCCCTGCTCTTCCTCGGCCGCAGGGACCGTCTTGGGAGCAGTGTCTCCCATATGGAAATACGTCCTGGCGCTCATCTCCTTGCGTGGAGAAAGTCTGGGAAAGGTCAGAGCAAGCGACACGTTGAGCTACGTCTCAGTGGTAGAAAACCTCCAATATTCTCACTCGGAAGCTACAGAATATTCTGTGAATTAAAATTTCTTTTCACTCTAAGGTGCAGATTGGGTTTCCAGCCTCTCAGTGCAGCAAGGGATGGTCATGCTGGGGGTCCCAGGCAACTGGGAGAAACTATGAAACTTTGCCATGGAATTAGATAGCTGAAAAAAGTACACCCTTGGTCCAAAACTCAGGGTTGACCCAAAGCAAGGCCTTCCTTACAGGGAAGCTTTAGTTGCTATTTATGAAGCTAAATATTTATGAGAAAGAGTGGCAAAGATGTGGAAAGCATCAAAGGCAGCATAAACAAGTAAAAAATATGAAGGAAAATCTGCAGATTTGTTGGTTGAAAGTGCAGGCAAAGGTTTTTTTATTCAATTTTTAATTTTGGTGAATTTAAAAAAAATTTTTTTTGGTTGTTTAAGGATCTTTTCAAAGATGCATTACCACTCTCAATTTTTCTCCTCATTGAAGCAATCCAGAACATGTTGGATTTGGAAAGCTGCTTATTATCATAATGTCCTGCAGTGTTTTTCTAATTAGTAGTCAATGTTAGTTCAGGACTGTTGCTACCCTAGCAAGTCCAAATTACATTCTCAGTACAGCTAACCATGTATTTAGCAGGTGAATTTTAAATCTTGGTCTGCAGTGCCTTCTCTGTCATAATCTTTATACATCTAATTTTGCAATAGATTAGAACTGGGATAGTTGTAGAGGGAAATCCAGCGGCAGCTGCATCCCAGCTCCGATTTGCATTCCCCTTGGGTGGTTTCGCTTCACTAGGAATTCTTTTTCAAAGCCTGTTCTGAATTGAAAAATTTAAAAATAAAAATAGATGAGACAAGAGCGCATCTCCTTTGTGCAGTGGGTTCTGTCGTATCCTAATCGTTCAGTGGATAAAACATTGGGCCGGCTCCCCGATGCCTTAGACTGTGCTTGGGCAAAAATATTTTAAATGGCCACATGTCTAAAACACGGATCGTTTGATTTAACTTAAAAATGTAAAAGTCTTCGGCAAAGGAGAAGCAGGTTGGGCATCCAGAGCTTCATGGAATGATGCAGGAGCAAGCTGTGGCACAAAGGCAGCTCTGGATAGAAGGGGGGCAGTTTCTCCTGGGCTTTGCTGTGGGTTTTGCTCCCCTCTCCGCAGAGCCGCCCCGGTGCTGCCGTGGCCGTGGACCCGGAGCCCGGGCGCAGCGCCAGCCCCCTCTGGATGAGCCGTGATTCCCGGCGGGAGCCGCCGCGCCGGGGGTGCCGGGCCCCGTCCCGTGCCCGGTTCCGCACGCGGCCGGGCTCGTGGCGCTCGTGAGGCTGCGCAGGGTGTTTACCGGAACCTGTTTATCTGATAACTAGCCCCAAAAACGTTCCTTAACTTTTAGAATTTATTCATCTTGCTCCTGCCCTGAAGCTTGACTAGCTGGGATCAGAGGAAAAGATCAAGTTGCAGCTTGAGCACTTGCGTGCCTTCCCGTTCCGTATCTTCCTGATACCTGAGTACAATAACAACCTCCAGGCAAGGGACCAGCATGCAAAAATTAGAGTTTTGCTTCACATAGAAATGTTTGTCATGTTGACTTTTCCTTATTCTCTGAGAATTTTCTTGCCTAGGCTTTTCAGATAAGGACTTGCAGAGGTCCAGATCTACCTACTGAGAGGAGTGACCCAGGAGCCTGAAGCTCTCTGTCATGGAGAGTGGTTAGAGGCAACTTTTTGACTCAAATAATTCACTTATAGTCTTGGAACAGCAATAAAAGAAAAAAATAAATGGTATTTAATAATTATTTACCATAAGAAATTCAGTACAAATTGATTTAAAAACAGAATTATAGAATATGATCCAGATTAAAGGTATTATCATTCCTTCCCAGCTCTAACAAGCCAGTTCTGGATCTGGGACATTAGGGCGCCCAGGGTCAGAGAAGAAAGGGCTTGTGCTTCTATGTGTGTTTTGAGTCGTTCTCAGGCAGCAATTTAGTGCCAGTTTCTGTTCATAAATTAAAACTGATCAGTGATAATATGCAGGAAGGCCCCAAAATGAAGGCGGGGGACCTAGCTGTTCCAGGGAGCGCTCAGTGGTAGAATCTCTCTGAGCGTCCGTGCGGGTGAACCTCTGCTTGTCGTTGCTTCCAGCCTCCTGTTACTGGGGGAAGTGTGGGGGTGAAGGTGACCGAGGCAGCTTCTTCACCCCAGGAACACCCAAAGTCATTTCTATATTCTTGCTAACACAGTTTTATCTCTCTTCTCTTTCTACTTCGGGCTGTAGCTCCACATTTGATCTCAATTTACAATACAGTGTCCTGGATCAGTCATACAGGTCTCGCTCTGCACTGAGTAATGTCTTCTTACTGCTCCAGAAAGATACACTATAACCTTGTGCTCTTTTTTCTTAATGTAATGAATATCTCAGTTGATGAAAATATTAGAAAATGGAGCAGAAATGGTGCTGTGAAAACACACTAGTATTACAGCTTGCTTAACATCAAAGGACTTTTTGTAATAATAGAGAGATTTGGGCCAGCCAGTTGGGAATTTACCTAATCACACATAGCTGAAATAACATGAATGAGGTACTTTTGACAAGGAAGAAGCATTTGTTTTGGCTAACTGGGTAGAGGCCATGAAAGACTGTGACATGTTTGGTTTTGGACCTGGAAATGTATAGACTGAATTTCACAGATTTTTTTGACATTAGACAGTGTAATGATACTGTTACTGAGATGGTTGTAATGTAATGACATTCAGCCTTTTACTGACATATTGCTAGAATTCCCAAGGCCACATTAACAAGGACTTTTTCCTAGTATGACAGAGATGAAAAGTCAATAAATGGAATTAAGTATGCTATATGGATATGTGGCCACATATGGATTTCAGTGTTTATAGGAAGAAAATGGTGTGAGGTATAAAAGAGCAATTCAGAACTTCCTCCAAGGCAACACCTTTGTAACAAGGCTTGACCTTGTGTTTTGCAAGGCCAAAGGATTATGAATATGAGGGATAACAAATGCTAGAAAGATTTGAAATGGAAAAATAACTACTTTCATTTTAATCATAGCAAAAGTTAATTTTGTCTCTTTTAGAATAAATTTGTGGCTTCTTGAAGTAATTTCAGTACGATTGGACAGCTGTGAACTTAACAAGAGTAAAAAAGGCATCCTTGGAGCTCCATCTAACTGTGGTATAATCCTATGTATAACCGTAGGATAATCCAATTCTTCTGGAAAAAATTTAGTTGAATCATATTGAATTTGAATATACATTTCCATAAAAATTGAAATGCTTTTAAAACTAGGTATTTCCCACTCTGGAATCAAACTGGTAGTAGAAGGTCAGGGTCAGTTTTCCGTGGTGATGTATTTGGAATATAATATCTTATAAGTGTGTGGTTTTTTTCTCTCTAATAATATACACTTTTTATTGAAACAAGAAGTTCTGATATCTCTGTCCCTAGCCCCAAATTATCAGTATTCCAAAATATTATTTTGGGGGGAATTTGAATATTGTCATGTTTCATCCTAATTAAGGATGAATACAAGCATAAAGATCCTTCAGAAAACTGAGCCTCAACCCCATCTGGGTTATATCTACTCAATAATATCTCCTGCTTAAATGCTGGTCATTGGAGACCTTATATCATGGAATTCACAGGTGTGTTCAACAGCCAGTTGATGAACAGTTAATCAGAAAGACCAAAGGAAAACTGCAGAACATGAATGAAATTTATAGATAGAATAAGCTTTATATGTCTTATTGTGATTTGTGAGAAATCCCATTTTAAGGATGTAGATATATTAAGGAAAGAGGTAAAAGTATGCATACTTATTTATATGTTATTTATTTCCTTGTTGAAATAACTTGCTTTTCTACAATTTCAGCAAAGGGGCAGGCTCAAGCTGAAACGTAAATGAATGCCCGTTTACCGTTCTGAATGTGTTACAAGGAAAAGTAATGAACCATACATTAAATTGTGTTTTGTATCATTAGCTGATGTTTATTTTATGACTTGTATCACTTTAAAGGTTTTCAGCCTGTAGAGTCAGACTATTATCGGGAATCATTTCCAGAGGAATAAATTCAAATAAAAATCTAAGATTAACAGCTGCTGAACTATAAACCTCTGCAAAGCTTGCAAGATCACTTATTCAAATGGAGCGTTGTTTGCACTTCGTCAGATAAACTATAACTGGTTATGAGCAACGGGCTTGTAGGTGCACAGGGCAGAAATAACGCACTTGTAGATGCGTAGGGCAGAAATAACGCACTTTTGGTTTGGAATGGCCCCTCTGACACCCAGCACGTGCACAGGGGTGCACTGGAATCCTGTTTTAGGCTGCCCAAGGTACGGTGATCCCTATGGAGAAACGCTCCATAAGGATGAGGACTGTTGGGCTGCCCAAAGCACGTTGTTCTCCGCGGGGAAGTGTCCTGCACGGCTGTGCTGGACCCAGTCAAGCACTAAACCCGAAACGTTGAGCCCTGCTAACATCCCCCCGACGGGGGGTATTTTCTACCCGTTCTGCGTGTAGTGCCTGTGGTAGGAGGATGGGACAGCCCTCCCTTCCCTCGTTTCTGTGGCTGGGTTGGAGTTCTCACCGGTAGCTGGAAGCCCTTTCCAAGCCTTGTTTCTAGCTCTGGGCTTCTTTATAACCATTTTTAGATGGTTTACTTTCCCCTTTTGTTTATATTTTGCTTTTATTTTTTCTCTCTGTTCTTTTTCTTCTTTTATGAGTTGCTCAAAGCAGATGGTCTTCAAACTCTGTCTTTCTTTCAAGAGACATATTCTGTCGTCTAAAAGAGAATTTTTCTCATCTGAAGAGCACATAAGAAGACTTTATTGCCTTCAGGAGGAATATATAGCCAGAAAATGCACACTTTGCAGTGGCCTGCTGCAAGGAGAGACTGTGCTTGCTGTTAACTGCTGGGCAGTCCCATTTTTCTTTCTTAGATCTAGGAAATCTTGGATTTGGGGGGTCTATCTTAGTGTGAAATTCCTGAAAATTGATTTCTGGGTTTCTTTAGGGCTTCTTCTTTTTTTTTTTTTTTGGTACCTAACTTTAACTCCCACTTCCTGCTGCTTGTTTCTTAATTTCCATTCCAGCTGTTCTGTGCAGACAAACACTTGGGTCTCTGCATAGCTATGGGAATTCCTATATCCATGCATATTTTGGGTGAACTTCATTGCAGGTGGTCTCACCTGTTGCTGCAGTTGACTGATTTTGCAAAGGAGCATTGGCATTTCTTACCTGAGTCAATGAGCAGAAGCTGTGCTAGTGTGTATGAAATGAACTCCAGTATCAGAGTATTTTAGTCTGGGGTAATATAGGTTGTGATCATTCTGGATCAGCTATTTGTGAATGCAGAAGTTTCCCATCTATTCACTCAACTATTTAAATTAATTCATTTCAAGCGTTTTCTACCTGCTTCGGAAATAAGCTAATAAATTTTGCATGTAACAATAAATTTCAACCAGAAGACAAATGACACAACCAATGGGAAAAATGGTGGAGGAATAAAGGGTTTTTCAATGCATATGCACAACTATGTATGCCAAAAGAGCCTATCAGTTTGCTCAGTCACAACAGCAAGTACAAATAATATCCTCAGCTGGAGAACAAAGCATACGTTTCAAATACTTATGAATGTAAAGAATAGCAATTGGTAAATTGTTATAAAAATACATTTTCAGATGGTCATGGAAATTCAGTGAGTAGACAGACTGGATTCACTGAACTGCTTGATATAAACTGGTTATTTTAGTAGGTATGATTATGTATGTATATATGCACAATTTGATAATAGGACTGAAACGTTCGTGCTGCAATTGAATGCCATTTTTTTCTGCTTAAATATTGCCAGAGGGCTTTTTCTGGTCAGTGATAGCTAAAATGAAGTTGCACTTTTCCTGAGGAAGAAATTAAACTTTCAGATGAAAACCTGTGTGGGCGTGAGGCCCGCTCGGCGTCTGGCAGGAGAGACTGGCTGAGCGTTGAAGGGAGTTTGGGGAGTACGAGGCACTGCGAATGGAAGCGGCAGGTTTATCAGCTCTTCTTCTGCAGTTCCATGAATAAAAAGCGACGTGGCTTTTTGTGCTTCTGCAAGCTTGAAGCTTGCTTTTGCATTTCGTATTGCTAAGCGCAGTGTTGCATGTTATAAATGCAGCAATCTTAATTGTGTGAAGGAGAGGCCAGCTTGCTTACTGGTGCATCAGAGGTTCATATTGAGCTCTTGTACCTTCATCATGACAATTTAGTTTTATGTCATTTCTCCTATAAAAACTGCTGTGAGGACAGTTTTCAGTGTGGCATCGGGTCCCTAATTTTCAGACATGTTTGCACATAAGACATAGCTAGGCATCTAAAAAGGGTCCCCCAGAGTTGTGCCTGGTGTCGTGGTTGAAGCTGCTGCTGGTGCATCTGCAGAAAGCTTCAGCGGGGCAGTTCTTGCCCAGGCAGGATCCCAAACTAGAATTAACAGTTGATTTGTCTCAGTTTTATCTCAATGCCCTTTTCTGAAGATTTAGCTATTCTTGTTCTTCTGATCCAGGCTGGGAGTTTGTGGTTACAAGTTCATGATCCTTGTTGCCAACAAGCTGAGCGAAGGCATCCCGCAGTCTTTACAAAACCTCTTTGGGGACACAAGGGGAATTCTTGTGCACTGCTGTGCCTCGAGTACGAGAGCAGATGGGGAGTGAACTGCTGCTGCCTCCTGTCAGCTGCACAGCGTTCCCGGGAAAGGGGAGGCTGCTCCGCGCAGCGTCTGCAGCCCGCGAGGACGCGCACGGAGGAGCCGCCTTTGCAGAGGGCGCAGGGTGCCCCTTTACGTGAGTGCTGTTATACTCCCTGGGGGATTCTGCACTGTGACTTCAAGGCATCTTTTGCATCTTTCACATTTGGGGTTGATGGAGAATTTGGAAAAGGTCGTCGACTTGGATGCTTCAATTCCAGCAGCCTCACGGGCTGTTCTGCACACCTTGGGACCTCGGTAGGGTCAAGCCACTCCTAGAAAGTGGCTTCATACTGTTCTCTTCATGGTGAAATCAGCAAAGTAGTAAAAAAAACCCTAAAGAGTCAGAAGAGGGGATTTTTTTCAGAAATCGCTACCCACTGTTTGGACGAGTCGATGTCACGGATGAATCGCTGTGCGAACGGCCCCCGAGGATGAGCCTCCTAATTCCCCCGAGTGCTTTCCGTGGCAGAGGTGCAGTTAAACGTGTTTGTTGTAGCCGGCTGTGCCTGCGGCCAGGAACGGAGGAACAACGCCGTCCCACGCCACGTCTGGCTTGGGGAAAAGGCCTCTGCTTTGAGCGGGTGGAGCTTTCCATTAGTTTGCTGTAGGAATATTGTGAAAAAGATGTTACTTGCCAGCTGATCCCTGACCTGGCTTGCTGAAAGGAGATGGGGTGTAGCAGAGAGGTGAAAGGAAACCAAGTGCAGTGCAAATCCTCGCAGTTACCTCCGCGGCAGCCACGGTCGCTCAGGGGCTCTCCTGCACGGGGCTCGTCTGGCTGTTGCTTCACGTGAGATCCGAGACATCCAGGTGATGGACTGTGGTCTGTGCCCAACATGACCAAACACCCCCCTTGGCCACAGCCTCATGTGGGCCATGGTCACCAGCAAATTCCCTGGAAATTCCCTGGAAATGAGTCCTCTCACCCCATGAGTGTGGGGTGAGAGGACAGTGGTACCTGCTGGTGTGACTCCAGGCTCCGGAGAGCTGTCATTATGGGCTTTCCTGAGCCAGGCAGTATTTTTCTCTTTAAAAAGTTCCTGATGAGTTACTCTTCAGTGAATTTACCTAATTGCTTTTCAAGCTTAATCGTCTTTTTAACTCAAAGTAAGTGCTCGTTGTCCAACTCCGCTCTGAGCGCGAGCTGCTGTAAAATGTGCCTCCCACGCGGATACAGGCGAACATGGATACAAATGATTAATTTCCCTGGGGGATGGCACACGAGGTGACTCAGGCTGGAAGCTTGGCTCAAGTGACTGGCTCTTGTGCTTAGAGGTATCTTGGACTTAGAGGGGGCTGTTCCTGGTGGCCCAAGGGGGCTGTCCGTGGTGTGGAGCCAGCCCGGCTGGTGTTGGGGCCACGGTCCCAGCTGACCCGTGTGCTCCGCGCACCGGCCCGGCGCTGCCGAGAGCCCCGGCCCGGCCGAGCGCGGGGGTTTCTGCCGTGCTCCATGGCGGGCTATGAAAGCCCCTGTCGGATGCCGAATCCTCGGAGCTGGTGCCCTCTGTGCCCGGGCAGGTCCTGACCGCGGCCGGTCACCTCTCAGCCCGGCGTTTCACTTGCTAATTGCTCCCTAAACGCTTAAATTCGTTTATAAGTCGTATCGCCATGGAGACAACAATTTTGATGCATTACGAATATCAGACACCTCTCAAATCCATTTGTTTTTCCTTGTTGCCATAGGGACAGACATTTTGCCAGCCTTATTTAGGTTGGGAAGAATCTGCAGATCTTTACGGAGCGCCGAGGACCCGCGGGGATCCCGGCCGGCTGCCCCATCTCTCGCTTCCCTCGTGTTCCCTGTTGGATCTCGGCGGCTCCAGCGTCGGCGGTGCCCTCGGCTCCGTCCTCTCCATCCCCGAGCTCGAGCACGTAGCCCGTCCGCTGCCTAATCGCTCCCTGTCACCAGCTCCGCTCTGGAGCTCCTCCAGTCTGGCAGCTTTTAGTGCCTTTCCTCTCTGCAGTCTCTAATGATTTCCCCATTTAGAGCTGGACTTTTTCCTCCCACCTCAGCCCTTTTAGCCTCTGGGTTTTTTTTTTTTAAGCATTGTCTATTTGGAAAAAAAAAAAAAAAAAAGGTTGAAATGCAACCTAAATGTGTGCATGTTTGCTATAATCATTAGTAGTGCAG
>JASSRY010000095.1:583241-593735 GCA_032466555.1 Tinamus major | reverse complement strand
GACTCCACAACCTCTCTGGGCAGCCTGTTCCAGGGCTCTGGCACCCTCACTGGGAAGAAATTTTTCCTGAAGTTCCTTAAATTGCACTAGATGATCTCTAGAGGTCCCTTCCAACCTCAACCATTCTGTGCGTTTAGGAAAGTTTCACTTTTGCATCATCCAGGGATAAAGTCACAATAAAACATCCAGGAATAGGTAAGGAACAGAGGGAAGGGTCTTGGTGGGAAAGCATCTGGGAAGCTACCCAGGCTTTGCGCCTTGCTGTGTCATTCCCGACAGCAGCTAAGCAGAAATAACGCTTTGCTTTGGTGAGATGCAGAGGTCCCCCCTGCCTTTGGCGGCTCCGTGGCAGTGGCCCGTGGGGAGTCTGTCTCCCTCTGGGCTTGCCGTTCTCCGTGGGTTGGTGTGTGCATGTCATGGGTCCCATAGCCCTGCTGTGCAGCTGGCAGGCTCCGAGCGAGGCCAGGCAGGACGGGAGGCGGCTGCTCTGCGCGTTTGCACGCCGGCGGGGCCAATGTCCACGCAACGCGTGCGACTCGGCAGCTGCTGTTTGGTGCGTCTAGCATTTGCAGAGAGAGCTCTGTCTCGCGTGCGCGCTGCTGCTCTGGAGGCCTGCAAGAGATGAAAAGAGCACCGCGGAGCTCGGAGACCAATCAACTGATTATCCCAATTAAGATGAAAGAAGCTGGGATAAAGGCAGTTGCAGAGTGATGCCTCCAAGCGTGGGGAGAGCCTGCAATAGTGTGCATTGACGGCGCTGCGGGTGGCTCTGCAGGAGGAGGGTGAGGATGGTCCTCAGGGACTGGAAAGCAGCACGGTGTCCCATCTCCCCCGCTCCTTGTGCTGGGATGTGCAGCATCCTGTCGGGAAGTGCTCAGATCCGAGACTGATGGGCAGTAAAGGTGACGGTGCCCGGCTGCCTGCATGGGCACTGTACAGAATCTGCAGTGGGGGGCACAGCGACGGTTCAAACGGGGCTTAGATCTGCTGCGCCAGCAAATTCACTTAGTGCAGGCCTGTTTTATCCTCGGGGGAGACACGAGCAGTCTAAGAGCCATTCCTGCCTCTCTCTTCTATTTGCCTTTTCTTCAGTATATTGTCATGGTGCAAGGCCGCCATGGCTCCACTTCAACTGTCCCCAAGGAAATGCAGATTCTGTATTTTCTTTTAATTTGCCGTGTTTTAGATGACATTAATAGTATTTCTTTGGACAAGGGACATCTCAGAAGAGAATTAATTGTTTTTCTGCTTCCATTTAATCCAATTTTCACAGTAGACATCCCACTCACTATCCCATAAATAAATGGGAGTTAAAATCTCATTGCAGTCTCTCTGGCTGTGCTAGGAATTCGCCTTTGCGCTATGTTCTGCTCTAGGTGGGATTGCAGCAAGAAGCTGGTAATCCACGATTACTACCCTAATAAAATATTTAATCAGATTAATCAATGTGGCTTCATTAGTCAATGTGCTCCTTAGACTGGTACCAGGTACCATCGGTTTCTCAGTCCTTTTGTCACGCGCTCTGGGAAGCTCAAGCTATTTATCTCCAGCGTCTCCTCCGCTGTGTCCGAGCAGCTGCAGCTGGACTGCAAAACCTGTCGCGCATTGATTGGCTTCAGGGGAAGCAGCTACAAGAGCTGGCGGGGAAGGAGCTGCTGTGTGATTAGACTGCAATCAAAGCTGCTTCGCGCTTTCGTTAGAGGCTCCCGAGGTGCTACAAGGCGACCTGGCCGTGGGCACTCACGTGTGCTCCAAGACTGAGTTGCAGACCAGGGCCGAGGAGCTCAAAGTAGATAACGTCAGAGAGGGACGGGGGGAAATGCAGAGGGCTCAAGGTGTGCGTGCAGGAGGAATGCACTGTCATTTTGAAGGGAAGGTTTGTGTTCGGACTGGGCAGGAGGGTCTTTGGTGGAGCTGGACGTGCTCTGCGAGAGCCACTCGCTGTGTCACCAGCATCATGGTGCTCGCTGCCCAGGCGCTGGCTGTCCTAGATGTTGGTCTTGATGCAACTGGTACCATCAATTTTGGTAAAAGTGCAGCTATGAATAAATGTAGACATAGCTGGAGGCTTGTGGAAGGGAGAGGTTTTTGCTCAGGCTGCTTTAGAATCAAAATGGAAACGCTTAAGAAATCTTCTTTCCCCTGCGCCCATGGAGGTAGCGGCCTTGGCGAGCAGCGGGTGCTCTGCAGCGCGTGGTCACTGCGGCCACGCTGTGCAGATGCGAGCAGGAAATTAACCACCCGAGACGGGAGGGAGATTTATCCCCATGCCCGTTCTGACATGGAAACAGGCAGCATATCCCTGTCCCCGATTTTCTGTTGTGAGCAGTGCTTGCTTTCTGCCAGGGATCCCGTGTCACGCAGAATCTGTTTCACTTTGATTAAATCCTTCAGGAAGCACTTGCATCTCTTCAGCCATGCCCTGAGCTGCCCTGTGCACCTGGAGCAGCAGTTTCACCTCCGAGCTCCACAAGCCAGCCCCTGTTTTCCTACTTTTCCTGTAGATGTGTGGCTGTTTGGCACTGCTGCTCCCAAGCTCTTGCTGAGCAGTGGAGAGCGCCTCTTAAAAACAGGTCTCCTTACGCCGCGGCGCCTGTTCCCTTGGAGTCAACTGACCTCTATTTGCAGTTGGTAATTTCTGCAAGCTGGGGAAGTTTGAGGTTTCTATTAAATCACCCATGTTAACGTTGAACAAAAGCTGGGAGCCGAGGCACCGACCCGGTGCCGCCAGCCCGGCGCCGGCAGCTCGTCCCGCTCCGCTCGCAGCGTGTGGGGACGGTGCCATGGGCAGGGCTCCCCAGCACGCACGTGCTCGCTGCTTGCAAGGTCTGCTGGCAGGCGCAGAACTGATTTCCGTGGCTGATTTTACAGCTGCGTGTCGCCAATGAGCATACGCAGTACACAACCACACTACTGATTTCTTGGTAACTAGCAATTTGAAGTTTTACTATACATTATATTACACTACAAAGTCGTTGGCTTCCTCTGGCTGATCTAAAATGTACTTAAATCATGGATGAATGAACATATTTTTCTAAGATAAGCCCGGAGCAAATGAATTGGATTCATTTTTAATGCTGACTTGTTTCTAAAGCCCAGTGACACATGAACAAATGATTGCCATCCGTTGTCCTTTCTCTCTGTAGGGTAATGCTTTGGGCAGGATAATACTGGTGCATTTAGTACAATAAATCATCCTTCTGGCTTGATATTCCTTCTTTAAGGAAATGGCTTGGGTTCATCCTCTGGAAGATAGATCAACCTTCTTTTTTTATTGTCGTGGTACCATTAAAGTCAACAACCAAATTCACTGACTTGACTGATTCAAGGACATGTCTGCCCTGCGGTGTCTGGTGGCACCCAGCCACCACGAGTACAGCTGTGACCAGAGGTCGTGGTATTTTAGACCTCCATCACGCTCCGTTGTCTCTTTCATCCTGACAATTGCTGATCTGTTTAGTTTCCTGCATAAAATGTGTCTGCACGCTTGGTCATCTTTGGTGCTTTCCTTGTAGCGTTTCAGTTTGGCTGTACTGGTGTTGCAGCTGGGGCACAGTGACAAGAATTTCATGTCAGCATGTAGAGGCACCACTGGTTTGCAGAGACCTAATAACGTCCTGGCTTTCCATCCCTTTCCATCCCTTTCCATATACTTCCCCTTTTTTTTTTTTTTTTTTTGATATCTGCTAAGTGCAGAGCTCATATTTTCACAGAACTCTCTCTTATGGCACATAATACCTTAATACCTGTAGCAAGCTTAGAGCTCATTGATGTGTAAGTTGAGCTGGGATTTTTTTCCCCGTGCGTGTTATTTTGCATTTATCAACACTGAATTTCATCTGCTCTTTTGTTATCTAGTCACGTAGCGCTGAGAAGCCTCCCTGCACGTCCTCACCGTTGTCCTTTGCTGCGAGCCGCGTTCTGCGCGCGCTGGACACGCTCCCATGGGAGCCCTTTGGGAGGGGGACGCTTCTCCACCGGGACAGTTCATTGCCCATTCCATAGCTTTTCCTATCTTTTAACCAAGTGTTTGTTCATGGGAGGAGCTCTGCTTTTATACAGTATCATAGCTCCCTCAGACATATTGAGAAATGTGGGGTTTTTGGGGGGAGAAATGCAAGTAAACTATCTAAGTTGTATCTCCCTTATCCACATGCTTTTGGGAGGATTTACCACTGCTCAGTTACATATTTCATTTACAATTTTTCCTTTCCTCCTTCAAATTTGAATTAACTGTGAAAATACTTGGATGTTCATATACTCCTTCAAGTATCAACTGCTTCAACACCTTTCCTTCAGGTATGTGTCTCATGGGCCTTTCCCTGAGGTTTTGGAGGTTGGTCATTTTGGAATCCATTGTTTTTATTTTATTTATTTTTATTTGTTTATTTTGTGAGGTTATGAGCCCTGTAGTCCTTGGGACAGTCTGACTAACATTGATTTTTGCTTTCCGTCTCAGTCTAGTTGCCTGTGCTGCAGCTTGCTCTGGTGTTTCTCGTAAAGATGTTGTTGAACAGTCTGTGTCACCAGTCCCTTTCTGTTCAGCTACTTGGGTAAATCCCTATTTCTGCTGTGTTTCGCATAGCTTGGCTTGTTTCTCCATTCACGTTCTCTTTCAAGCTTGGATTTTTTTTTAAAATCTTTTTTTTTGGTACTTCTCTTGTTGTTCATTCTCCTTACCTCTACACTAGTATGCAGACCACAGTGGTTAGTGATTTGTCTCATTTTACTCTTCTCTGTTCCTCAATGACTTTACAATAAATATTTATCCTCTCTTCCTGTTTCCCCCATCAGGACTAGGTTCTTGCTGTTCATTAATTTATCCTACTTATGCAGTCTTTTTTGTCACTCATCAACCTGATCCCAAGTCAAGATCCCTTTTGCTACACTCGAGATGTTTTGCTACGTCTTCGCTCTTGCAGGGTCGGCTCCTTGTTTGCCTAACTCGTCAGACTATGATCAGGGATCATCCCTGGGATCAGGGATGATCGCCTCTCTTCCGGCAACAAAAACGGTGCATCAAAATATTCACCTTCAGGATGTGTCTGCTGGGTTCTTGAGGCCCAGAGACATTAATCAGTCATGATTCATTCAGGATTATTCCCTGCTGTTAGTGCCCATATGGATAAATCAGCGAGGCAAGTAAAGTTCCTGGTGAGGGAGACCCAAGCATGAATCTGATCAGAGACATCGTTAGGGAGGGAGTAATGAATCCTAATCAATCAGACCATTTCTCTTCCACCACGTGTAGTTTGGTGCTTTGCTGCTGAGATAGGGCACTGCTCCTAAGCTGGTGGAGCAACCAACTTGCAGGCTACATCCATCACCTTCCTCCCAAGGAAGACTGTCATTGACTGGCAGAGGGAAAATGAGCATTTTACTAGACCTGTAAATATAAAAGATTATAGGAACATTTAAATAATGTTAAAATTATTTTCCTTATGAATATCTCAAAAGCACAAAAAATAGATCCCGAAGAATTGTCTCCTAGTTCAGCTAAGCTTGGAACTTAGAGACTGATTTACTCATCATCTGGCCATGGTTTCCAAGTGAAATAAGAAGTCCTCACTGAAGGGAAGGTGCGTGCAGCCTTCCTGAATATTGCTTGATGCATGATGTGTAGTCATAATCCCACTGTGAATTCAGTGCATTTCGGGTAACGCTGCCTTCGAAACGAAGGACAAAGACCTAAGTGTGACTCCAGAATACAGATGATGGAGGATGCAAAGCTGCCGAGGTGCCCTTGCAGCCCCTGGGGCCCGGCATGCTGAAGGAGACGCAGAGATGACCAGACCTGCCCGGCTGTCTGGAAACCCGGAGCTGCAGAGGGCAAATGTGCTTTGTGCTGTCTTCAGTGCAGGAAAGTGCTGCCCCTCCAGGACAGGGCCGGGCACGGGCCGGACGCGGTGCCGCGGGCCGGGCAGGCCGCAGCGGCAGGAGCGCGCGGGGCTCTGCCGGCCGCTCTGCGCGTCGTCCGGAGACTCTTGTTTTCCACGAGAGGCTGTTTTCCCGACATTTGGGCGCCTGGTGCCATATGTTGTTTTCCGCGGTGTAATGATGCGGGTGAGACGCTGGCATCCTTCCCAACGGCGGGGCGGACCCCGCGCGCGGGGCGGCCCCGCGTCTCGCCCCCCGTCAGCGATAAAGGCAAGGAGAAACCTGGGGCAGGTTCCAAATAGGAGAAACTGTCATCACTTGGAGTGCACCAGCGAGTGCCATTACGGCAGCCCAGGTTTAGTCTCTACCCTGGGGATGCAGTATCTGTTCAGCTTTAACTGAACAAATTAACAAGGAAAAAAATCTATATAAGGGGACTTTGCACGAACAAGATCAGAGCGGTAGGTCTCTCGGTTCAATCCTTTTTCATTTGTTATAATGAGACTAAGAAAACACCGTTTGTGTTTAGCTGAGGTGTGTCATTCCTGGGGTTCGAGTTCATATCATTGCAAATTATTTTTAAAGAAATATCACTTAAGGTACAATTTGCTTCATAACAAAGGTTCCTCTGTTTTGCATAGGGTAGTTGTTCCACTTGTCTCATGATTGATTTTGTTCACACTATTAGTAAGATGAAGGAAATGATGAATTTTAAGATCCCATATATCCCATCTTCCAGCCATGCAGGCTTAATGCCCTGGACAAGCGAGATAAAAGTCTTGTGTTGGGCTAGTGCAAATTTCAGACTAATAAAGGCCTGAACATTGACCTTGAAACAGCGATCAGACACCAAATGTCTCTAATCTCATGGCTTATTGGGCTTTTTCTTACCACAAGAAAGTTGATATTTTTACAGAACTTTTAATTCAAAAATAAGGATTTTCTTGTTCCATTTTTTTTCTTTATCATTGTGATCATCACTTTTCTATCTTTTGTCCCTTCTTTATGCCAAGCATCTCTTTTAGTGCTGTAATAGAAAAGGGGAGAAAAATCAGAAATCTTTATCTTTTCATTGACATCTACAATGTTATGAGGTGGAAAAAAGGAAAAATGCATGGCAGTGTTAACCTGAAAATCAGGAAAAAGGGAACTAATTTGACGTGCGTTCAGAGCCTCTCTCTTTCTCAGCTGCTCTGTTTGTGGCTCTGGTGGAATTCCCCGTGCTCGTCTGCATCGGTGCATAAAACCACCATGGCCAGGAGCAGCAGCCGCGGGGCTGCAGATCGGACTGGCTAACAGGAAAATCCTTTCATGGCTGTCAGATGATGGCCAATTTTATCTGTCTTTCACGTTACTGAGCTTATTACTGGAGTCTCTTGGGCATCTAATGCGGGCTCCTGGGCACGCCGTGTTCAGCGCTGCTGGAGCATCCTCTGCAGTCTCTCTGCTCCAGTCCCCAGTAAATGTCTATGGTAACGCAGCTGTAACTCAGTGCATTTCTAACAAGAAGTCGGACCCGGAAGCATCCGCTTCCTCGGTTAAAATTCAGTGCTAGGAGCGTGGTTCCCTGTAGCTCAGCTTCCCCCGGGCTGAGTGCATCAGCATTGCTTTGAGCATGCAGCTTTTTGGTGCCTAGAAATATTATTTTATGTACCTGGCATAGTCTAAATATACCCATCCTGTGATGTTCTGCAACCAACTTCTGTTCTGAAGAGCCAGATGTGAGGCTCTTCAGTGGCAACTAAGTCTAATCTTCCCTTTCTGCTGCCTGCTCCCTGGCTTGGATTCATCGGGAACCCTCCCGAGCTGCTCCTGCTCCTGAGCCCAGCACCTTGCTACCTGCACTCCTCGCTTTTGTGTTTAGGAAAGTGCCCATCCTTCCCAAGAATGCAAGCCACAGGACATCCATTCGGACCTGAGCTAGGTGGTTTTGATGATTACTTAGTCTTAATTATTGAAGAACGAGTGCATTAATCATGGTTTGTGCTGCCACCTTCATGCTCTGCGTGCGGGGTGTTCCCAGCCTGGGGAGCAGCCCTGCTCCAGCACTGCGTAGGGGCTCAGCTCAGCCTGCTCTCCTGCCCCATCCATCCCCAATTTGCCAGGCAGGGAAAACCAGAGGAATACATGGATAGAGGACTTGCTCTGTGCAATGATTTGCTGCTCCCATTTGATCCAGTTGGCCAAAGAATCTTGAATGTGCAAACTCAAGTGCGCGTATCCTCTTGAGACATATCTGTGTGCATAGGTTTATGTGTAATATATAAGCCATCTATATTTATTTTTTTATATAATTGTAGGCACAAAGGCCGTATATATTTATAAAATAGCCTAATGTTTAATAACCCATTTATTTTTTTTTGCAATGGTAACAACTGCTTTTTATGAAACATGCAGAGATCATAGGTCTCAGAGCTAGTAGAAAATGCAGAATTATTCAGGTTATCAAATTAGAGCTGAATGTTAAATGCTGCAGAAGGCTCTTAATGTACTGACTAGTACTGAATAACTGTGAAATAAAACGGTTGATGAAATTTCATTTAACAGTGAACAGTGGTGCTCATGAGGGGAAAAAAAAACTTTGTGCTACATCTGCAGGATTTTCTTTTCCCTGCAAAAAGATTGCAGGAAAAGCAATCTTTCCTGTATAGAAAAATAAGCCATTTTTCTGCAAACCAGGAATGCCTGCACGGCACTGACCGAGCTTACAATTCATCTCCAAAAGGACAGAAACCTCCGTGGTGAGGAGCAGCCGAGCCGACCTCATCTCTGGTGATGTCTGAGTTTTGCATGCAGAGAGAGTGATATAGAGCATCCCCTTTTGGAAAGGAGAATATGGAGAGGGAAGGTGTGATAGCTCTGAAGTCACATCCAGCTGAAAGGATGTGACTATTTCTCACAGGAGGCTCAGGCAGCCCCTGTTACAGTATGGAGGAGCTGACCTAAAAGAAACAACAGGAAACAACTATTTTTCCCTTTTTTTTTTTTCTTCCACACAATGCAAAATTATAACACAAGCTTACTTGCGTGGGAGTTACAAAGATCAAGAAAATAGAGATTATGAGGAAGTATCCATATTCTCGGGCAACAGATCTACCAGGTCCCTAGACCAAGAGGTCTCAGGAGTCCCTAGACATCATTGTCTGCTGAGGGTGCAAATGTTGTCTTGCTTCCCAGGACCTTGCTTATCCCTGATCTCATCCTTTCTCATTACTCATCTGCTGCCATTCTGCAAGATCTGCCTTGGTTCATGTGTGTTATAAGCCCCCGTTGCAAAGGAAAAGCACAACTCTTTAGAGGTGCTGGTGAACCGTTTATCTGGGTGACAGTAAAAGCTTTGTGCCGTTTGCAGCAGAGGTCTGTTTAGCAAATGGGTGCATTAAGAATAAGTGTTGTGAAAACTCACGAGCGGATTGTACAATTATAAGCAGGCTTTATTGCAGTGATGTGCCCAGCACTTTGCAGACTGGCTCTTGCAAACCTTGCTTGCTTGTTTATTAACTACCCCTCCTGCTTGCAGATGTGTGGAGCAGTGAAGTCAATACTTATCAGCCTGCCATAAACACCAGTCTCTCAAGAAACTTATGGTGTGCTTAATCACTTGGAGGTATTTAACTTGAGAAATTAATCTGCAGGTCAGGAGCAGATTTACTGTGACTTGCCATTTGCTGTGCATCTCGCACCACCACAACTCCACCAAGGCAGCAAAACCTGCCTGCTGCACGTGCAGCTTTTCTCCCCTCTGCATGAACAGCTTCTTCCTGGATTCAGGACTGCTCTTAACCACAGAGTGATAGTTTACCTGTCTGATTATTCAAACATCTTGTGCTTTTATGGCCTTTTATTTCTTAAGTATTGTAAACTTGCTGCAGTTTTTGTGGCTTCAAATTCATATTGCACTGGTTGGATAGTTTAATCCCATGAGTATATACTTCACTTGGAAATTCAGACTTTTTATGTCATCATAAAATCTATCATGGATGACCTAAGTGGAGACGGTGGGTGCAGATTAAGAGCACTCTGGTCTTAGTGCAAATTGCACTTGCAGGCTGTAGGTTAATGATACAATCTCCCATCTTTAGGCATTTTAGGGCTTGTATGTGTCAGCAATTTTTCTTGAAGTGGTTATTTAGATCGATGCCTCTAACGGCAGCTCTGCGTCTGCTGCTCTAGTAGCGTCACCACGCAGGGCTGGGGATGGCCACGCAGCGCCCGCTCTGGGAGCAGGGCCCGAGGAGACGGAGCTCTGTCCCTTGAGAGGGCCCGAGCAGACGGAGCTCTGTCCCTCAAGAGGGCCCCAGGAGATGGAGCTCTGTCCCTCGAGAGGGCCCGAGGAGATGGAGCTCTGTCCCCAAGAGGGCCCAAGGAGATGGAGCTCTCTCCCTCGAGAAGACCCGAGGAGATGGAGCTCTGTCCCTTGAGAGGGCCCGAGGAGATGGAGCTCTGTCCCTGGAGAGGGCCCGAGGAGATGGAGCTCTGTCCCCAAGAGGGCCCAAGGAGATGGAGCTCTGTCCCTTGAGAAGGCCCGAGCAGATGGAGCTCTGTCCCTGGAGAAGGCCTCAGGAGATGGAGCTCTGTCCCCAAGAGGGCCCAAGGAGATGGAGCTCTCTCCCTCGA
>JASSRY010000095.1:569062-583141 GCA_032466555.1 Tinamus major | reverse complement strand
CGAGAAGGCCTGAGGAGATGGAGCTCTGTCCCTCGATAAGGCCCCAGGAGATGGAGCTCTGTCCCTCGAGAGGGCCCGAGGAGATGGAGCTCTGTCCCTCGAGAGGGCCCGAGGAGATGGAGCTCTGTCCCTCGAGAAGGCCTGAGGAGATGGAGCTCTGTCCCTCGAGAGGGCCCCAGGAGATGGAGCTCTGTCCCTCGAGAGGGCCCCAGGAGATGGAGCTCTGTCCCTCGATAAGGCCCGAGGAGATGGAGCTCTGTCCCTCGAGAAGGCCCGAGGAGATGGAGCTCTGTCCCTCGAGAGCCTTGGCCCGAGCAGCCCGGCGGCTCCGGCTGTGCCCGGAGCTGGGGCACAGCCAGTGGGAAGTTTATCTGCTCCTCAACTCCAAGGCTTTCCCTGGCCGTTAGGACGTTGAGCTGGAAGGAGATGTTTTATGAAGGAGGGGCTGGAAAGCATTTCCTATCACACGCATTTCCATGGGAAAAGCACCACTGACCCGCGCCACGGAGCGGCTCTTGCACAGGCTTTGGCAAGCGTGTCCCCAAGCCCCGCGCTGCTTGCCAACGTGCTTACCTCCCCAGCCGTGGCTGTGCTCAGCAGGGCTCAGCTCGGGCTGCAGTTGCTCATTTCGTTCTTGTCCCGCTGTGAGAACGCTCACAAAGGTGTTTCCTTGCAAATGCACTGGCTTTGAATGGTTCAGTAGGAAAAACAAGAAGCAGCTAGAAGACAAAGCACACCCTTGAGGGCTTGCTCCTGCGAGCGCTTTCTAGCAGCCTTAACTCCTTGTTAAGCAGTTACGTTATATGCCACAGGCCTCCTGAGAGATGGTAGTTACATTTGCACAGGAAATGAGCATGGTTGAACATTTCTGCTACGTTTTCCAATGCACAGCAGGACTCTGATGGTGAAGAACATGTCCAAGAGATTGCAAGGCGACCAGACTTTCTCAAAAAACAAAACCCTTAGGCAAATTTTGAGGAACAACCTGCTACGTGAATGCAGGTGTTGCCAGCATGGTTGCATAAAGACATTGTAAGTAATTCATTGTATTCCTTAAAAGCAGTTAAAAAGCAGGGAAAAAATTTTTTGCAAAAAAAAAAAAAAAAAAAAAAGGTTGTTGGCTGGATAAACCTCTGAGCAAAAGTTCCTACTTTGGCAAGTGTCCATGTGCATCTCTGCAGCTATCGGGAATTCAGGCTTTCATGGGATGACTAAGTTTGTTCACATTGCAAGACTGAATCCAAAGACCAGGTGAGGGTGTGTGGTTCAACAGGCAGGGAGCTCCGGTAAATTCCCCGCTAATAACGGGACCCACACGTTTTGGAAAGCTGATGGAAGCCGAAGTCAGTCACAGCACACGAGAAGTGCTAATGAGAGAATTTACAGTATATTGATTTGCATTCTTTAAACTGGAAAACAGAACTTCAGTGGCAGGGATCAAGCACCATTCGACAGCTGTGGCCTGCGTCACGCGGGGCTGCACTGCACTAGGCTGCCAGGGCTTTGAGGAGCAAGAGGAAACAGCAGCAGCAAGAAGCCTGCGCCGAGCTTGAACGCCAGCTGAAGGTGCAGCAGGTTTCCATCCCAATAGGCAGAAGAGGTTTAGAAATGAGAAGTCTGCTCATGTCTTTACCCACTGAGGAGCACACTGGGTGCTGTGGGTGGAGTTGCACTGTTCTTGGTTGGCAAGGACTGTTCTCCTGGGAATTGTCTTTCAAAGGTCCACTTGGCCTAGGAGTGGAAAAAAAATGTTAACTGTAGACCTGTTAGTTATAGATCTTTTTTTTTTTTTTTCCAATCACTTAAGCAAGCAGTTCAGTTGATGCATGAAAGGGCTGGGTTGCTTTGAGGATTAAACCTAGTCTTCCTGTTTGCTTTTCCTTTAAAGTTCTTAAATAGCTCAATGAAACCAATCAATTGCTGCAGATTTAGAGGGCTTGCAAACGGCTAAAGGCTATGAATTCCTACATAAGCTCTGTGACACAAGGCCTTGTCTCTTAATAGTGCCATCTTCCACCTGAAGCCTGTGGGACATACCCAGAGCGTGTGGACATTTTTTCTGCATATCCCCCTGCATGTCTTTGGTCTGTTTTCACTTTTCTTTTCCCTTGATAGTTATAATACAGAAAATTGAGCAGCCAGAAGCATACAGAAATGCCCATAAGACCTTGGGTGTTTTATGAGCCCTGATGCACAGCAACCCCTGAAAAATATATTCAATGGCATATATTTTACAGCTTTTTCCATGGGAAGAGATTTTGAGCTTAAAAATACTGGATGGATGGATATTTCCCGTGAGAGATGCTGCGTTACTGGGCTTTTTCCAAGAGCAGACTGGAAGATGGTGACCAGTTTGGAAGGAAGAGCTAGCTCAGGTGGTGGCCAAGGGTCCAGGGCTTGCAGCCCATGGCTGCTCTCCCCCTTGGTACGAGCTCTTCCTCTCGGTCCCTTGCTCTCTTTCTCCTTCCCATTAGTTCAGGATAGGGATTAATAATTCCAGTTGTTAATTGGGCAGGTCTGGCACACTCGCTCGTGCTTGGCTAGGGGACTCAGCTGTGCCTCTTTGCACCGCGAGACTTGGGCACTTAAAACCAATGCTTTATCAGCCAGAAATGGCTCAAGCGTGGGTTAATTACCAGGATGCTTTTATAAGAGGGCACTAAAAGTCTGCATTTTAGAGGACTGATTTATATTCTTACTGTAGCCAGGAACACCTTCTTTGATCTCTCCCAGCATTTATTTTCGTATGGATGACTGCAGTTATCTTGTTTTCTGATCATGCTTTGCTGTCAGGGAATGTGTTGCTAAAGAAACAGTAATTATGCTAGAAAACCTGTTAGATAACGGCGGGCTGCTGCATTGATAGTTTTGAGACTCAGCCCTGGGAGTCATTTGGTGATTGCTGGAAGGGGCATTCGCGGCGCTGGAAGCGAAAGCTGCGTCGAGCGCCGGGAGGGACCGCGCGGGCAAGGGCTGCTCTTCCCCAGCGCGAGACGAAGCAGGGGAGCAGGGAGCACATCCAGCCGTGGTGATCCCAATCCCGCCTCTCCGAGCTCATTTTGGTGCAGGTTAGCGGGGAGCTCCTTTTGGCAAAGCTTGGCCCGAAACTGCCCCAAACAAGGGGCAGGAGATGGTGCCTTGGTGGCCGTCACCTTGGCACTCTGCCCATCTCCCAGCACCCCGCTCCACGGTGGAGAAACCAACACACTTCAAGGGCACAAAAAGCATCTCGGGGTGCTTTAAAACACAATAGCAAAGGTACAGGTGCCACCAGCACGTGAATAAGGACGCTGCCGTAGAACTGGTGCTGATCGAATTTGTTGCTAAATTATTCTTAAGCTAACTATTTTTGGTACTTCATTTTAAGTAGTATTTTTTTAAAAAGCTTCTTTAAAATGCATGTTATTTCATCCAGGTGTCTGGTATGATGGCTTGCTCACACACATATTTAGACAGCTTCTTAAATGGTAGTATTTGTCTGAAAATGAATTACTACACTAGATAAATAGTGTGTGCTTATTTTAAAATATGTATTGTTATTTTCACCAACAGCCAGCTGCTCCTATCAATTAGATAAATATTTCTGACAGTTTCAGAGAGGGATCCTTGCATGTTTCTGTGCTCTGCATTTTCTCTTGTAAGCAGTGAGCAGGCAGAAAAAGGGCAACATGGGGAAAATATATGGAATCACCCGACTGTCCATGAGGGGGAAGTTTTTCTGTGCATAAGCTTTTCTTTCCAAAGAGGTGAGGAGAAAGCAAGCACAGCAAAGCTTCATCACAGAAGGCCACGAATGACCCATGGTTAGGAGGGAGAGGAACAGTGCAGGGGGAAACCCGCACGGGAAACCCTTTGGATGCTCCAGAGCCTGCAGGGGCTTTGGATTTTAACCCCTCCCCACCGGCTTTTTTTTTTTTAGCAGTGAAATTTTTATATGGGTTTGCCATTAAAAATAAATAAACAAAGAGATGCTGTTGCTCTCAAGAGTAAAAGGCTCAGCCAAAACATCAGGCCATGACATGAAGGGAATGGGATAACTTGTGTTACTGCTGCTGTCCCTCTCTGCCTTTCAAACACAGCTTGTCTCAGCACTAGCGCTCCCAAATATTAAAATATTTCACCTATATTTCCTTTCTAGTTTCTAGTTGTGTCAATGTATTTTTTATTTTCTTATCATGCTCCTTTATGTAACATTCATATGTGTTGCATCCAGATCTAATTCTCTGGATTTCCCCAGCTTGGAAACCTGTGACAAGCGCCTTGTCTGACACCATTTTTTTTTTTTGATGCTGAAATGCAAAGGGACAAAAAGAAATTGCATAATGAAGTATCTAAAATGGAGGAAAGGAAGCATGTTTTCCTCAGTGCCCTGTTACCATGTGTGTTTTTATTGATGAGCCTCATTATAGGAGGATATTGTTGAAGTGAAGGGTTTGTTAGGATTCGAGATGGTTTGAAATCTCTGTGGGTACAAAGACCATCCCTGTAATATTAGATAGAATAAAAAATGATGAGATGCAAGCTCTTTTGCTATGAAGTATAAATTGGTCACAATTTGATGAGCAACTAAGAGGAAAACGCCTTTTATAGACAACTGTTCTAATAATTCCCCCTCTTTTTTTTGTGAAGTCAGGTTCTCTTTGGAAACATGATGTTATCTCCCGGTATCATTCTCATATCCTCATCGTTGCCTCCCAATGACTGTGTGTGTGGGCACAATATTTGCAGTGAAGTCAGTGATTTGTTTTTCTCTGTGACAGGTCAAACTGCCCTGTAAATCCAACCTGGAGAACTCTGCTGGGTGCTTCGGGTCATTTTTGAGTCTCCCCTGGTATAACATCTCCAGGCAGAGGGAATTTCCACCCGGATCAGGATCCTGGGATGGTATTTGCGATGATTAGCTCCTAGAAGATCTTGTTGAATAAACAAGGTGAATTTAGGGAAAAGAATAAGTGTGTGTTCAGCAGACAAAATCCCGTTCACACTGTTCGTGACGTTCAACGGGTCACTGTCCAGGTGAGCAATATATATAGACAATTTTGTATTTAGTCTCTAAGCACATGCTTCTAGCTAATTCCCTTAGTTTGCCAGTTTGCCTTTCGAAATTGGAGGTTTTTCCGTTATAATGGAATTCTTTGAGGTATTTATTGCACTAATAATATCTATGGATTTCACTAGATCTCCAACCTTGATCTTGGCAGTTGCAAGCAGTCTCCCAGCAGCAACAGGCTCCTTGTTAAGCTCCCTTATAACTCTTCCCCAGTAAGGTTGTGCCCAAGATGATTCTGCTTTATCCAGGCTGCTCTTTATTATTTCCCTATGAAAAATAGCCTTAATTCACTCTCCTGCCCCAGCACCTCTTCCTCTGGGTTGCTCTTTGCAGGGCAGATTGTGTTCCTTGAACCTTAGTGTCTGCAGCTTGCAGCATCTTGACTGGAGCTTTGCAGTGACCCGAATTGTGGCTGCCTCAAGGCACGTGCTGTGCGTGGGGACTGCTCTGCTGTGCACGTGGGCTGCTTGTGCACGGCCGCGGCTGCTCGCCGTGGGGCTCGGGGCGCTCTTCTTTAAATGCTTCCTCTTTTATTTTGAAACTTCCCAAACCCAGCAATAATGCCGCGTGTCTCTGTAGTTTTGCTTCACTTTTTTTGCAGCTGTAACAGTTATCTGACGTCTTCATCCACAACCCAGCCGCTTTGCTTGCTTTCATGCTCCAGATCAGTACAATGGGAAAGGCATGCTAATTACTTCTATCCATGGATATTAATTGCTCAGCTTTACAGAGTGCTTTACGGAGATGGCATTCTCGCTTCCGTGCTTGCACACACCTTGTCCTGAATCCAGCAGCGTGGGGCCCTGCGTCCCCTGCACCGAGGGCTCGGTCTCCTCTGGTGCCGCTGGGTTCGGTCTCCCTCGCGGTACATCTCCGTGGTCTGGCTGCTCCTCGGGCTCGAGTGGAGGCTGTGGGCTTTGCAGATGGCAGCAAATTCCACCTGGCCTCAGTGGTGGAAAGAGCAGATCCATCTGGGGAAGTGACAGCTGGAGTGGGGGAAGCCCATTCTGAGTGCTGGGGATTAGCACGGTCTGATGCTCTCCACAGACACCAGCTCGGTGGTTATTCTTCCCTCGTATCGCCTTTTCTGGCCAGATTGGTGCAGAAGTTTCCGGGATTGCCCCTAAAGCACCAAGGTCTGGTGCATCAGGCAGCTGTGGGGCCATCAGGCTGCCTGGTGGCTTGGTGACGGCTTGGCAAGACCTCTGGTTGCCTGGTGGCTCTTTCTTCTCTGCAGGCCCTGGGATTGCCGCAGGATCAGGACGTGGATTTACTCTGGGGCAGCTTTTCTGGGGCTGAAACCCCAAAACGAGCCCTGGTAGTACAGTCTTGTTACCTGCTATAAAGGGCACCAGCGAAGGTCTAATGACTATGGAGAGCTGCTAGAACATATATGGTCTTGCAGAAATGCCATCAAAACCCCTTAAACCGTAACTGGCATTGCTTGTACTCATTCAGACTTTGGGGTTATTAAACTGACAAATTGCAGCGATGTCTTGTTACCTGCCCACTTCGGATAAGCCCAAAAGGTCCTGCTGGGCTTCCTCGTGCCCCTCTTCCTGCCGCCCTTTGGGACCGAGCCCAATTAGGGGAAATGCAGGAGGCTCCAAGGAGCCTGTAAAAATCCAGCTGTCAGAAAGGCCAGGAACAGTGCAAGCTGCCTAATGGATTTTTTAAATTGGGGGAGTTTGGAAACAGCTCTGTGAGGCCAAAGGAGAGCTCTCTTCACACTGCAGTCATTGCTGTTACACAATCTTCTATTTTTCTGCCTTTTTTTTTCCCTGTGAATTGCAAGAAACAATAAATGCATTCTGCTGCGTATTGATTAATTCATGCTAGCAGATATTTATATATACATATATGCAGATGTATAATATAAAACCCTAGGTGGTGTGAATTTTAACTCAGCTTGGAATTATTTCCTGTTTTTTGGGCAGCTATACAAACAACTTTTCCAATGATTTTTTTTTTGTGATTCTTATTAAAAAGAGAGAACCTGCAGCACAGATGCCCAGTGTTGTCTCACCTGCAAATAGGAGAACAGTTTGTTCAAAATCCAGCTAACAGTACAAAAAGTTCTGAGAACCTAGGGCAAAATAAATTGAAAATGAATTGGCTCAAGTTGAATAAATTGTGTTCACTGGCAGTTAGCTCAAAAAACAGTAACAGAAGCTATCACAGTTTATATACCTTCCAGCCAAATTCATTCCTATTCAGAGAGGCAAGGATAAGATTGTTCCTACGTAGTTCATTTAAGGCTTGTGTGTTTTAATGTTGCAAAGCAATGCAGAAGTTTGCAAAACAATCGGCTGCACCTGGCAATGAGCTGAGAGCCCAAGATTCTTCTTTTGGATTAAAAGAGGAGCTGCTCTCGTTTGGTACCGACCAACCTGCCGCAGCAGCACGGTCCCTTGCTGTGGCGGGTCATGGCTTGTATATATGGAGCTATTTTCCATGATGCTTCCTAAGCATCCTAAGATTTTGTTCCTGTGTCCAAATCAAGAGTTTATACACCCAAGATAATCCGGTGCAAATGTATGTTTTATTATTGAGTGGACGATAAAGTTGAAATATCTTGAATCCTCATGGAATGCAAAAATTATTAAAAATGAAATAAAAAAAAGCAAAGCAAAGACTTCACTGTTGCAAGATACCACATAAATCCAGAATATGTCAGTTCAGTGTTCTTCCAAGTGGTCCAGTAATGGTATATTGAATCATCATACTCAAAGTGAAATGCCGTTCAGTGTTGAAGGAAAATATATTAAGTCAGTTACAAAATGAGAATTTTTTTGATCGAGTGGGATGAATACGAGTCATTTTTTTCACAAGAAAACAAAATGCTTTCTGCAACTTACATATATGTTTTTCTTTTTCTTCCTAAGGGAGTAGAAGCCCTTGTTCAACGATGATGCCCAGTGTGCTTCCCTGGGTTGGTCTCAGTCCCTCTAAACCCCACAGAGATGTAGTGACTACCCTTGTCACTGCAAAACACGATGCTTTGTAACTGTTTATGTTGATACTTTTTTATTTCATTTGTTCTTTACAAATCTTGGTATTATTCATTGAGGCTCCTCTGTCTCAGCCAAGCTAAATATGGGTTTATTGCTGTGAAATCTCTTGTCCTGGACTCTCAAGTTTTCGCCTTTGAACAAAGGTAGAGCTGATCTAGCTGTTAGGAATGCTGTGAAGTTTTAACATATATGCTATTAAGTTCCCCTCAATGAGGATGGGAATGCAACAAAGGGTAAAAAAAAAATCCCAGCAAACAAAACTGGTTAACATTGCCTATTTCTTTCTACAAGTGGGCTTTTTATTTTATTCTGATTTTAAGTTTTAAATATCGAGTTGTTACCATGTGCTGTTTTTTTCATGAGACACTTAGGTCCTCAGTTCTCTGGTTGCCCAGATTTGCAGATTAACCAAGTCTGACTGCGGTTGGTGGCAGCTGGAAGTGCTTGGATGTGACCCGAACCAAATGTCGAGGCGATAATAAGCTTCTGTGCAGCCCCTGAACCTGAGACAGCTGCTCCATTAAGCATCTAAAACCCCTTGCAAGTTTTGGGATAGCTTTCTGAAGTTCGTCTTTCTGGAGTAACTTCTGTAACGTGCAAAGATGTGGGAGCTTTGACAGTGTATAAAGATTAATATGCTGCAGTAAGTCTAGTGGGCATTTGATGATGGAGTGCTCTTCTCCAACCTGGAAAAACAAAAATGGAGCTAGAAGAAATCCAAGGTGCGTTTCTTTGCTCTTCTTCCCCTTTCTCTAATTTCCCCAGAAGCTGGTGACCGTTTCTTTTGGATGAATATACATGGAAGAGGTGCAATTTAGTGAACAGTGCAATCTGAACCTAGAGCAAAGGCTTCCTCTTTCAGAACCCCTGCAAAAAACAAACATCAAGAGTATAATCAGTAGCGTATAAAACTGATATCTTTTTTAACATAAAATCTGAATAACATTGAAAAAAACATGGAAACAATGCAGTGGAAAAGATAACTAATTTTAAAATTTGCAACTGTGAAAAGGTGTGAAAAGCAATATGTGATTGTTGGTATTTGTAAAAGCACAATTCATTTTGTTAAATGTGGTCGAAAAGCTGGGTGACCACAGGGTGACCACAGGACCGCCATGCATGCAGGGGTAGGTGTGGGAAATGTGGCGAACTGGAGGTGAAATGATCAAATTGGGAGAACTTTCCCCAAATTCCGCGGTGGCGTCTAGGCAGAACGAGGAGCAGGTGGGAAGGGGTTTGCTGCGTCAGGCTGTAATGCTGCCCGGAGCCAGTTGCCGGGACCGGATCCTTTCTGCTAATGGTGATCAGGTTTGTGCATGGAAATTGCATGCAAACTCCTTGGGTAATTGCTATCTGCAAATTCCTCCTGTGTGTTAATGACCTCTGAGAGCACGGCAGCTAAAACGTGCTAATGCAGCAGTGCAGGTTCGAGCAACAAGGAGAGCGGTTAGCGTCTTGTTTGCGAAGGGACGACAGAGCTGGGGCATTTACATTAACACGGAGCTGTAAAACATAAATATTGATGGGAATCTATCAGAGAAAGGAGCAGCCACTGAGCTGCAACCCTCTCTGAGACAGCAGCTATTTCTCTTGCTGAATGGCAGTGAAATACCAAGCCCCAGAGCTTCAAAATATTGATGGCGTTATTAAAATGGGACCTTTATGTTTTGTTAAAATCATTTTAAAATTGGAATTCTGGAATTTAATTATGTATAAACCCTAGTCTGGGTGCTTTGCTGAGGTCAGCCTGCAGGTTTTGTTTATCCTCCTGCACTTACAGTGTAATTTGGAAGGTTACGAAGGAAACTCGTCTTGTGCCGATGGGTCCCACGCGTTCTGCGGGCTGCTGGCAGTTTTACGGCAGGATTCCTGGTTTTGCTGGGAACGTTGGGTGTCACTTTTCCTTCTGCTGCAAGTTTTCCTCTTTGTAATTTATATTAAGTTTTGGCAAACCCAGTCAGGATATTTTTCATGCTTTCCTCCTACATATTTGGGTAGGAATCTTTAACATTGCGTATTTATTTATATAGCGTTTTTCCTATGGAAACTAAAATTTTCTCCCCAGAAGCAGTGCTTGTGAGAAAGGAAGGAGAGGAATTGCTGGAGAATCAAAGCTCTGCGCTTGAAAACAGAGTACAGAGAGAGAAGATTAGATCCAGTTATGCTAGATAGGAAAAGAGATAGTAGCAGAGCTAGGAGAAAAAGGGAAGCGAGCTGAAAGAAACAGAAACGTTTGTGCCCAGGCAGTAATCTGCACGCACCATGTTCACTTTGAGCACTGGGAGGATATCTGTAGAAGTAAAATCTGTAAAAATACCGGCCATGATTTCTCAGAGAAATATTCAGAGTTCACTTCTGAAAGAAGGATGAGAGAGGGCTCTGAATCTCTTCTCCTTCAACTGGGTAATGACTGCCACAGTGCAAAACTAGAGAAGTCTGTGATAAGGATCCATTTCTAAAACCAGATTTTCCCCTCTATACCAGTATCTGTGTTTAACTGTTTTGCAGCTTTTCTGTGCAGGCTTGAGGAAAGCTTTGAAGGTCGCACTCAGATGCAAAGTTTTCTGCTGTTCATTTCCCCTGGTCCTGCAGGAATCCTGCCCCTTCCACCCGCCTGTTTGCCCCAGATTGTTCTGGTGAAGGGGACTGAACTAGACACTTCTCCCCTTCCAAACACGGTTGCTGTAACTGACTCATTTCCATCTTCATTTCAGTGAGCAAAGCAGTTAAGTTCAATTGCACAAGAGGAGTTTTGAGGAGCCCTTTCTGCCCTGGTAGGCTTCTTGCAACAGCTTGGCCATACTTGGCCCTGCCGACGTGGCCTGCTCTGCATGCACCCACCTAGCCACGAGTTGGCAGGCCTGGGATTTATACATATATATATGTATATATTTATATATGTGCCTTTGAGCATGGATACTGCTCATAGCTTTAATGCAGGACTGGTATTTCTTGGTTGAACCTGCATCCCCAGGGCTGCTTTGGAGGTCTCATCTCCCCTCGTTGTCCTTGCTGCATTACTGAGCGGCTGACTACGAGTCCCTGTGCGTCCGCGCCGTCTGTTAGACCTTGGCTGCACCTTGACAGCCCTTTTCCTGGTACCTTTTTTTTAGGTTAACAAGGTAAAGTTGGACTTTAAACTATTTAATCATTGCCTGTGTGGACTTTTCATTTTTTTATGTTAAGTATCGCTTACACCTGTGGCATTTTTGTAATAATTACATTTCTGGTGTTTTAGCAAGTAGTTGCAAATTAAAGAAGCACGTACTGAAGTCAGAGCAGATGGGCTGAATACATTTATTGATTTGGGAAGAATACCAAGAGAAATAACCTCCCTTTTTAGGGCAAGGAGGAAAAGAAGAGACCAGCGAAATGAGCAGAATAGGCGCATTGTCTTCTTCAGATGCCAGGAGGAAGCTGTGAGGAAGAGGAGCCCCCAGCTCAGCCACGGGAGCTCCCGAGAGGAGGGTCCAGGCCCTGGTGGAGCCCAGGAGGCCACGGGGGAGCCCGGGAGGCCCTGGTGGAGCCCAGGAGGCCGCGGCAAAGCCCAGGAGGCTGCAGCAGAGCCCAGGAGGCTGTGGCAGAGCCCAGGAGGCCCTGGTGGAGCCCAGGAGGCCGCGGTGGAGTCCAGGAGGCCGCGGTGGAGCCCAGGAGGTTCTGGTGGAGCCCAGGAGGCCCTGGTGGAGCCCAGGAGGCCGCGGTGGAGTCCAGGAGGCCGCGGTGGAGCCCAGCAGGCTACAGTGGAGCCCAGGAGGCCGTGGCAGAGCCGTGCTTTGTTCTGCCCTGTGGCGCCGTGTCTGATGCCGGTGGGATGGAGCTTGCCCTGCGGATTCGGGAGTCCCAGAGCGGCGCGATGGGCGCTCCAAAGGCACGGGGCTCCGTGGCAGCGGCAGGGAGCCCTGTCCCGCAGCCCTGTCCATCCGCGCATTCCCAGCGCGTGCGAGCCGGGCTCCCCTGGAGTCGCCCTGCCTGATTCCCTGCTCTTCTAAGAGCCCATCTTTACACCTGGACACATCGCACCTTAAATCCTTCCCCTCGACACCTTCTACCCAAAGCATGGCCTTCAGCTAGAGCTGAGAGTTTCCTTTTTCAGTTCCACACGTTTCTTGTTTTAGTTCAAACAGCATTTCACCTTTCCTGTGTTTCCCTGTTGCAATGTTCCTAGGTAGTAGTAGCATCCATAATATCATGCAAAAAGTAGGTAAAATAAATAGCCTCTTAAGGAAAACACTGGATGTTTGGTCTTTCTGACATGTCTCGTGCCCCATGCATCAGTGAAGGCCTTGAGCTCACCGCTTGTTTGCACAGACAACATTAGGCAAAGGGAAAATGGCAAATTGCTGTGATTTCAGCCTACATGTAAACCAGGATGCACACCTACTACCTGATGCTTTTTTCCATGCCAAACAGCACAAGTTTAAAGCACCCATTAAATAAATTTTATTTTATGAGGATTAAAATTTCAAATTGCCTGCCCTAGTTTGTGGAAGGAACGGGAGACTGGCAGGAACTGCGGCGGGTGAGGGGTCACCACGCAGGGCCAGCTCATCGTAATTCCTTCAAATGAAGGGCCTTCGATGCTATTTGCTAGTCTCAAAGATCAAAATGTTTTGTGCGTTTCTGTAGGACAGAGCTTGAGAGAAGAAATCAGTGCATCCAGCTCTTCCTCCTTTCCTTTGGAGAATTGCAGGAAGTGTGAAGTTCTTGGCTTGCCAAGGCCACGTGGACTCATCTCCTTCAGTTCAGCCAAGCCTTCAGAAGCAGCCGGAAAATGGTTTTCCTTGCGGTTCGCACCGGCGTTTATTGCACAGAGCTCGAGGCACTAAATCAGCAGAATTGCTGCAATGCTCGAGCCAAACTGGTGGCTGGATCTATGCGTTAATTTTCAAGTTCATTAGGGAACGGCTTAAATCCGGAGCAGATGAGGTTAGAAAAGGAATGAAAAGAAGGGGTATGTGTTTCCTGAAAAATATCTTTTTAATGCTGTTATTCAGACAGTTTTGCAAGAGTTTAGAAGCAGATTGCCAATAGGCATAGATGGATTTTATAAAAAAGCTATGAAACGCATTAAGAATATGAATTGAACACGCTTAATCTTTCTATTGTACACTCGGAAAGAAAGACTTCTTTTGTTCACTAAAAAAGAATAAAATGTGCAGATTGCTTACAGTTTTGTGTTTAGTTAATTGTATTTTAATTGAACAAATTATTTTCTGTGGTCTAGTTATAGAAACATGTAAGTACGTACTGTGATGCTGGCGTGTATATATAGATGCGTAAAGAGAAGGACGTGCACATATGGAGGAGGTGCCAAAGAGAATTTTTTTGAAGATGGAAGCTGCTTTTTGCATAATGATTTTTAAACTGAAGCACTGTAATCGCATAACACCTAAGAGGATTAAACGATTTCTGCGTATAATATTTTCAGAGAGGAATTGTTGTAGATGTGAGCACAAGCTTTGGGAATGGGTTTTGTTTTGCCAAGTAGAGAGCTTCAGCGAGCTTTATTTTGCTTTTGAATAGAATGCTGTCTTCTTTGGAAGCTGATAGTTTATGGTTTTGAATTCTGACGTTATCTTGGGGGATTAGGAGCGCCGAAGGGCCAGGGAGCTGGATGCCCCGTGCCAGCCGCGGTGCCGGCTCCTCCGGCGCAGACGTCCCCTTGAAGGACCCCGCTCCGGCCGGGGCAGCGGGGCTGGTCCCGCTTCGGCTGCTTCTAATGAGAGCTCGATGCGGGCCGGGTGCGAGCAGAGCTTCCTAACTGCTGTACAACTGTGTCGCATATTCTGAATTGGTTTGTGATATTGTGACACAGCCGCGATGAATGTTTTAAGGGCAGAAAGCCCCTTGGGTCATGCTCATCACTCCAATATTAAAATAATGGTCCTATCAACTGTAGGGCTGCATAAATGCAAGAGAAACCCTAATCTTCCAGGTGTCTCTCATATTTATATCTATTTAAATATCTTTTGCCTAATTTTCTAACTCCAAAAGGCAAAAGTCTTTTACTATGTC
>JASSRY010000095.1:540078-554101 GCA_032466555.1 Tinamus major | reverse complement strand
CTGGATCAGGGTACAAAACTCATAACCAAATGTCATCAGTCCATGGTGTAAAATACTGCAGGTATTTCCTCAAGGAATTTTCTTAAGGATGAGGAAGGACACACTTTTTGTGTGTGCACTCCAATTTTGTTGGGGTCGCAATGGCCTCAAGGCTGCAATAGCAGCTGGAATCCAGGGGTCAACACTTAGAAATTGGAATAAAGGGTATATTGCTGTAAGGATAGGTCCTCTGTCTATCCCGCTGGCGATAATAATAATAAATGTGCCAATAGTGGAAATATTTTGGACTTTAGCAGACCATAGAGGCAGCTTTGTGACGCCAAGCTTTGGGTGGTCTTTGGACCCACTCCTGCACATTTGCTGCCGGCCTTGGTTGGCTCCTCTTGCGCACCATTATATGGTAGGCCCCACTGTTGAGGGGCCCATCTCTCCTTATAAAGCACATTTTTGCACTTCTCCATCATAAGGAAAGCTTTCCTGGAGGTGACATATGTGTACGACACTTGGAACCCAGTTTTTCACTTTTATTCCTTGTTTTTAACATACTTTGAAGTGTTAAGTAAAAACTCTGCTAAAGTTTTTGAGCTTTCCTCTAGCGAGGAGTTGTTTCCTATAGCTTCTCTTGCAAGCACCGTATGCCATTTCAAGAGAGCAATTTGGCTGAAGGCGTGTGTTTGACAGGGAGGCACGGCCATAATTTCTCAGGACTAGCAAGGACTGCCAAATAAATCTATATGTGCTTGACAATTATATCTTTACAAAAGCTTTGAAAAGAACAGATAGAAAGTGAAGCTATTGACAAGCTTTCTTATTAGAGGAAAGTACTTTGGCAAAAGTCCTTTGAATGCAGCATTTTATGATGTTTCCTACAGAAGAAGCAGATGTGGGAGGCCAGTTAGAAAGAGTTTTATATTGACAAATTTTTATTTTAGAGGAAATTCTTCTAAAAAAAAACAGTCTTAGCCTGAGTCATTTTGTGGTGGAGCTGTATGAAATATATATAATTTTTACTTAAGTCAAACCAGAGAAATAAATTGATCTAAATGCTTGTGCTGATAGGATGTTGACATCAGTTAAAGAAAGGGGCCCCGTTCTAGCGGAGCTGGCTGATGTGAATGCATTTTGACACTTTTTTTCCCTTTAAATTGCTAAGAACAATAAGGAATCATGGGATCTGGAAACCTGATTGAGACAGCTTTTAACACAGGTGCTTTTGCCAGAAAGCTGCCCCTCTCCCCGTGCATGAGCCGCTGCTGACAGCTAGTGAGGGATTTGCACCGGGGCAACAGCTCCTTGGAAATTAATGACTGGTAAAAGGGAATGATGACTGGGAGAAAGAACAGGACTCGCTAATAACTCCTAGGAATAATGCTACAAGCCAGGCGGGAAGCGTTTCCAGAGTCAAATATGAGATTAATTAACATGACTCATGATCCAGCTACACAGGAGAGCCAAAGCCTCTAATTTTGCTGCTTGCTCTGTGTTTGTGACTCCCTCATAGCTGAGCTGTCAGAAAGGACAAATGCAGCTTAATTTGTTTTGCTATCTAGGACATCTATATATAAACTTACAACAGGAATATAGGATGGGGCTCTGGGGGGACCCTTTTGCGCTCCTCTATTTGGCCTACTTCTGGTAAGTATTTTCTCAGATTTGGTACTTATCCATTTAGCCCAGCGCTCATCTCATCATGCGCCTGCTTGTTTTCGGGCATTTTGTTGAAGGGACTCTCAAACCTGTGCAGATTTAATTTACCGTTAGCTTCCAGCAGTGCCAGACGTGGTTCCTGCAAGGCTGCGGGAAACGCTCTTGCTTGGATGCTGGATGCTCTCCTTGCTGAGGTCGTGTCCGCTCCGCGGCTGGCGAGCGGCTCCGAGGGCTGCATCCCGCATCCTCGCGTTCCCCCGGCCGCAGGTTGGCCCAGGCTGTCCCTGGCTGCAGGCCCGGGGGAGCTGCAGCAGGATGCAGGTGCATGCGGCGCTGCAGCTCATGCACACGCAGCTCTGCAGGTGCCGACGGGCTGCGCTGCCGCACGGCGACGCTGCGCCTTGACGAAGGCAGGGAGACGTGAAGGTGCTCGTGCCCGTGTGCATCACGGTGTATCCACGGAAATCCCGGGCCTAGCCAGCAAAAACATAGACTTAAGTCTAGTTTCAACCTTCTGACCAGGGTGATGGCTCTAAAATGCCAAGGAGGATTAGTGAGGCTGTGAAGACTTAAATAATAAAAGATTTCAGTTATTTATGGATCAGCTATTTCACACAGGCGGCCCGTTTTTAGACACGATAAAGGAATTGTAATTTAATCCTGAGCAGTGCTAAAATGGGGTTATAGATAAGGCTATCGAAGAGCCTTATTGTAGGCAAGATCATAACAAGCCTAACTAAAACATCCTTATGGATGGCCAGAAGACAAAAATATCCATGATAGCAATACTTAACTTTAAAAAGAGAGCTATGTAAAGTGAAGTAACATAATTAAAGGATCAGATAATACAGCAAAATGCTTGCAGAAAATATAGAGATATTTAAAATATACCAGGCTGGAGGCTCGTAGGTGTGTTGTACCCATCAAAGAGAACTCTCAGAGGGGACATGGTCCCCTTTTGTATCTCTCTCTCCTTTCCAGCTTGACCCCCATGAGAGATGGTGCATTTAGAAAAGAAAGAAAAAGTGAGGTCATTTTTCAAACAGTAGATGTTTTTTCCCAAAATCCTGTTTAAAAGAGAAAAAGAGAAAAAAAGTGTAAACAGTAGAAAATGATTGCACATTTACATTTAACAGAGGTTTTTTTTTTTTTTTTCCTGTGGAGGAAAAGGCTGGGAAATGGAAAATAAAGCCCTCTTTCTGTGGACTAGGATGGAGGGAGTGTATCTGGAAAGCTGTTGAGGCCAATAGGTAATCAAGGCATGAAAGGGAAGGGAGGACACCAGGGAGAGCCCGGTGCCAGCGCCCTGGGAGCGGCGAGGGCTCCCGCACCGCAGCTGCTCTTTGCAGACAAAGAGCCGCAGAAACTGCCTCGCACGAGTCCTCTAAAAGACCTTGTAGAACAAGCTGATAAACACAGCGGCATCGGGGCCAGATGGCACGTGCCCAAGAGCCAAAGGAGCCAGGCGCCGGGCCTCTTAGCACTGCTAACTAGCCCGTGGCCTGCTCCTCGCTCCAGCCTCGGCGCGGGGAAGGGAAACGGGGCTCATCGCGCTCCAGCTCTTCGACAGGATGGCAAAGAGGAGCCTGGAAGCTGACGAAGGGCAAGTCTGACTTCTGCAGAAGCAATTTAATAGAAATGGTGCTGAAGAATGGAAGACCAGATTCTCAGATAAAGGTGAAATAGTCTCTCTGGCTTCTACAGATAGAAATTAAACACTTTTCTATGTGTCAATCTCCCTTAAGGCAGTTAGTCACCAAGGTTCTTTCCTCAGCAGAGGAACATTGACATTTTCTTTTATATGTGCTCACTGCACACACAGTTCCCGTTTTTCTCTTCCCTCTCCAACCAATCTGCCTCTTTTTCAGGCAGAAGTCTATCAAAACCATGGACAGTGCTGCAGATTGGAGCTGTCCAGCCGCTGGCGCTGACAAGGATGCTGTGAGCAGACCTAAAATCCCATGGATGAGCGTGTGGATCCTCAGAGCTACCCAGTGCTGCCCAGGTGCTGGGGTACATGCAAGAAGGGTTCCTCTTGTGGGGTGAGCATCCTCTCCTTCCCGTGTGCTGCGCAGGGTGGTCTGAGATGCTCCCCAGACCAGTCTGCTTTTTAGCTGCATGTCTGAAAGGTTTCCACCCTTGGGATCTGCCCTGCTCCCCTAATTTTAGTTCCCTGCATGTAGTACTTTGGCAAGTTCAGGTGAGCGCTGTCCTTACTGGACAGCTAAGTGCTCGGCAGTATTTAGACTTTCTGTGCCTGGGAAGGTGAAAGGACACTGCAGCTACCCCCATTTTAAGGACTTCACTGTCTCCAAACCTCCACATGTGCTGGTTGCACCTGGGACAAGGCAGCTCCTTGCAGGGTGAAAAGCAGGTGCCAGTCCAGACCAAACGCAGACCGTGGCCCTATGGGCAGGTCCACACGCTTTCTAAAGTCACTTAGACATTGATTCATTCAGAAGTACCGGTTAAAATGCATTTAGGTGGCCCATTCCCACTTTTAGAAGTGACTTCAGTGATGAGTCCTAGAGTTGCTCTTGTCTTCTGCTCGCTTATAAAAGGTTTAGTGTGGATTTGTCCTTGTTATCTAGGGAGATTTGGGCAGAGGAGAGAGCTGACCTGGTTCCCTATCCTGTGTGTGGATCCTGCAGTAGTGAGAAACCAGGGAGGACCATCGGGGTGGTCCAACCCACAACCCTGTTGGGCACTGCCCCTGGAGAGATGCCCACGAAGCCCGTAGTCACCAAGCCAGGACAGCACTTAATCAAAGCTTCAAATGCTAGGGAATCTGCTCCCTACTTAGATTTGCTGCCTCGCTGCTTAATTAACTTTATTCCTACTCTCAATTTGCTTAGTTTCATCTTCCAGCCTTTGGCTCTCATTAGGACTTTTTTTTTTTTCCTAAATTAAAAAGCTGTCTAGGATGAGAATCACCTCCCTCTGACGGTACTAGAGACCACAACGAAATCAGCTGTTACTCTTCCCTTGGATAAATTAAAAAGGTCAAGTGCCTGTAGCCTGTCTCTCGCTACAGAGCTCCGCTTCCAATCCTTCCTGCGATTATCGGAGCTGTATTTGTCAAGCCGAGCGTTGGTGCGCCGTGGTTCGGCGATGCGCGGCTCCCCGCCGACCCCTCGCGTCCCGTCTGGCACGTGGGCTCGGTTGGTATTCGCCGTGGAGCCTCAGCCCTTGTGAGGATCACAGCTTTCTGCAAAAAAACAGCGTCATGAATAAACATCATGAATAATTTCCCAAGAAAAGCGTAACTTTATCACTGACTCTGAGGAGAGGGGCAGGATGAGAGCGGTGATTAGAATATTTATGCGAGCCCTTGTTGATGAGAACCATCTATACAGAAAGCCATAGGTCGCTCCATTTTAATTTCATGTAAATGCCCTGTTTTCCAGAGCAGCTTACTACAGTTAATTGCCAAATGTGACCCACATCCCCTAATTTTGTGAGGCTTTTCTCAAGTTAAACAACACCGAGGTTTGTAGGGCCCCGGGAGGAGGACGGTTCCCGTGCTGAGCTGGTTGCTCAGCCAGGACCTGCAGTTCTCCAGGACATTGGCACAGAGCAGGACAACTGGTTTAGCAGAAGACACGGTCTTTGGAAAGTGCTTTTAGCCTCAGCATGCTAGACCTCATCTCTGGTGGTGCTGGGGATGGTGAGACCTCTCACCAGGGCCAAGGGTGCCTGCCTGCTAACTAGTCTCTTCTGCAGCAACTTTGAGTAATTTTTGCTAGCTGTGGAGAAAAAGAAAAAAAAAAAAACTCTAAATTTTTAATCCTTTAGTGTCCCCATTTCCAATAAAATCTTGTAGCAAAGGATTAGAGCTAATTATATGTTTTAGGGAAGAGAATAATCATCTTAGTGCCCCGAGTTTGCCACCTTTTTGATCAAATGATTTTCTCATTTATTTTTCACTCTCTGCTTTATTTTGTTCCGACTCTGTATCCATTTTTAGCTTACTCTTCTGACTCTTATGGTCGACATTTCTTTTCCAGTAGTGCCAGTCATCCCAGTCAAGATGAAACTCTGGCAGAAGGGAAACCCATGGCCTGAGCAATTTACAGTTTAAAGGGGTGAAGATGAGCAATTTCACTTTGGAAATGTGCAGGACAAGTGAGCATGGTGGATAATTACCTCTGCGTTTCCAGGCACTTAGTCAGCGAAGCTAAGCATGCAAAAATAAACCTGGCCAGGTGAATATTTGACAGGAGAGGGGCAGCAGCATGGAGAAGATGCATTGCCCAGGGTTCTGCTGGCCACTGCAGCTCGTGGAAAAGGTGAGGCGGAATCAATGCAGGAATGGGTCTCTTTTTCTGAATCTTCTTGGGCTACTAGTTATTTTTGCTGAAATCTCTGATGCTCTGATGAAATCTCCTCTTAGCAAGGAGAGGGTACGGATGGGGCAGTTGGGGCTGAGCTCAGAGCTAAGGTGATGGTGCTGGATTTACTCTTCACGCTGCCCTCGGGATATGGAGACGCCCTCGTTTCGAGGGGTCCAGCACATCAGCAGGACGGTGGTGCTCAGAGGAATGGCACCTGTGGACGCACCTCGTGCTGCTTGGAAGGTGGGAAATAGTGGAGAAGCAGTAACTGAGCAACAAGCCAGACCCCTGGTGTGTGTAGCAGGAGGAAATCTGCTGGGAGAAAAAAAAGACAAGGCAGATGTACCTGTCAGCTGGGAAAAGGAGTCGATAATGTTCATTTTTAGCAAGCATCCTTACTTCTGGTCAGGAGATGTACAGCTCGTGCGCTAACAGGGCTTCTAACTGCACCGCCCTGGTTTGTGCCTGCTGTGCAAATTCTGCCAGTAGCCCTTTAGCTCTTTCCGAGGCTCTTGAAGTATTTTTTTTTTTTTTAGGACTAGGAGCTGAAAGAAACCTAAAACATTTGATATATGTGCAGGAGCTATGTTGTGCATCAAGAATTGGCGCTCTGCTGCAAGCAGGTTTGGTCCCTCTTCTAACTAGGAGCCTGGAAATGTCACTCTTTATTCCTTTTCCATCATTTTTGCAGAGGTAGAAACATTTATTATTCTGGTGCCACACAAATATTCCCCAAATGTCTTTAGCTAAATAACGAGGCAGCACAAAGCTTGGCAGGAGGTTAGTTTCTTCTTTGCTAATTAAGTTTAAAACTGAAAGTGGTCCATTACTGAGAAACTAATTTTAAATGAAAACTGAGAGTTGAGAAACAAGGAAAAATATTTTTTCCTTGAAGAATCAGAAGAAATGTGTTACGCTCACAAAGGCACTCCGTACATTTTCCATGCAATGTCTACGAATGATTTTGAAAGTGACGAATATTGACCTGGGCTCGAGCAGTTGCGGATGGGAATGGTGATTCTGTGTGTGCTCTTCACCTTCTCCAGCTCTCAGGACTTTCACAGCAATCTTGGAGTTCATTTGGGATGATGGTAGGAAGCACAGAGGTGGAGGTACCAAAAGGCTGTGTGATTCATCTCCAAGAAAAATCGGAGCTCAGGGAAGAAAGTGACTGGAGCTAATGTTGCCTGTTGTCCAGATCTCTGCGTGGCCGGAGATAGGGAGAGAGCGGGAGCAGCCCCTGCGAGGTGAATCCCTGCGGAGAGCAGGACTCCCACCAGCAGGACCTGCTGTCACAACCCTGGAACCACCGCGGGTCGAGGGCCCAGCAGAACACCCGGAACGACTGTGGGAATGTGTCACCCAACAACGCGTCATCCTGTGGGAATGTGTCACCCAACAACACATCATCCTGTGGGAATGTCACCCAACAACGCGTCATCCTGTGGGAATGTGTCACCCAACAACACGTCGTCTGCTTCAGCGGGACCTAGGGAGAAGAGGACAACAGGGCTGAGGGCCTGGGCTCTGCTTTGGGTTTCATTGCCCTGGTCTGAGACATTTCCTCACATGGTGCTTGTAGGTGGGACAGGATCCTCAAACTGGCACCTCACATTGCCCTCCTGTTGTCTATCCTGTTGTCTAAACCTGTTTGCAGCTTTTACATTCTAAAAATGGGGACATAATGTTCACTCTGAAATCGGCCACCTATTCAAGATTCTCCAATATACAAGAAAGCTGATCTACAAAAATAGAAAAAAAAAGCAGTTTTCACCTTCCCACATACCTTGTAGAAACTCCCTTATGTGTACAAGCACCGTAGGATATTTTCTGCTGGGAATATTTTGTTCCAAGCTGCACAAGAGTGCTCCACTAAAGAACAAATCATGCTATTAGATTTGCACTTTAATCTTCCCTCTGGGAACACAGAGCTTCCTAATGTAATCTTGATGGTACCAAAAAGCATTATTATAATTTTAATGCACATAACAAATTATCACTGTCCCCTATTTGCAGAGGTGAAGGGAGATATATTTTATGCATATGCTAGAATGAATGCAAAAAATCCTCTTGTTTATCTTGCTTCAGATCCTGCCTTACCCCAGTGAAACCTGTTTTTTAAAGTAGATGTGCTCTGGATTCTCTCTGCAATATAAAAATTTAAAACATGTCCCTACAGATTGTTCAGGACACAACTGTATCCATGGAGCATTATCCTGGATTTCATGATGAAAGCAGCAACTCAGCCCATACTTCCCAGCCGTGCTGGAAATCCTCATGTGCATGTGGATTCATCCAAACGCTCGTGCAGCTTTTGTGAAGGTATCTGAGAATCTGCCTCTGATTTCCCTTCTCTGCTAGCACGAGGTTGCAGGGACTCTGTAGCTCGGCACCGTTGAGGCCTGGAGCGACTACGTTGACTCCAACATGGGGAACAGTTAGCTGGGAAGAGCCGTGCACGGAGCAGGGCTTCTGTACCGTGTTCTACCACCGGCCAGGGAAAGGGAATGACAAAAATGACTTTTTCTTTTTGAGCTACAAAAAGAACATATAACTCTTCAGGACCATTTAACCCCTCTTTCTTTCATAATATCTGCACAGAAAAAGGGAGAGAAGAAAGCAATGGGTTCCATGGTGTGCAAGTCCTTCCATCTGATCACAGGAAAGGGAAACGAGCCTTGTAAACATCCAGTTAGGTTCATGGTAGATCCTTTCCTGCGTTTTTTGATCAAGAATAGATGTTTTTCTGCTAGTTGTGCAGTGATTCAAGCAGCCTATGATTTGTAAAAGTTGTATGGTCCGGACGACGGACCATTTTGACCCAAGGGTCTAGTACTTACTTTTGCAGCACAGACTGAGGATATTCGTGGGTCGGATTTGGGCAGCTGGGCTGCATGGAAAGCATACCTTCTTCCTCTTCTATCCTTCCTGGAAGAAAAGGAGGGAACGGTGCTCCTCCCGTGGGAGGGAGAGGGGAGGAAAAGCGGTGTTCGAGACTCGCTCTCTGTGTGATGCCCTGGTGCTATGTGATATATTCCCAAGAGACCATCGCTGAACATGCATGGCTTTACCTATCACCAGCAAGAAGTCTCAGGAACAGCAGGGTTTGGAAATGGAGATGTTGGTCACGTTGTCTCAGCAAATATGGTTGCCCCATACCCGACTCTTCTGTCCAGCCAGACTGCTCAGAAGAACATCTCCTCCAGGCCAATTTATTTGCTTCTTGTCCACAAGTGAAGGTCTTGCCATCCAGCTCCCCTGTAATTGCTCACTGTGTGCTTTTGCAGTGCTCTGTGTTGCCCAGAGCCTTTAGTGTCTTCAACAACCAAACTGGTTAAGCTCCAGCATCAAAACTAAAAGAAGCAAAACTAAGGGAAGCCAGCAAGAAAAGTGTGAACGCATCCATAGAAGGTGGAGGCTCCTTCTGCCTGTAGATGAACCCTGTGCTTGTGGGATGACGCTGTGACAGCTCTTCTGTATCATGGATCCACATCTTAAAGAGCAGGAGAAATGTCTTCCTTGCATGGACCAGGTTGGAGCACACTGCCACCTTGCTGAGACCTGGCTGTCCACGAGACTCTTCATGGCCATGCTTCAAATGCAGCAACATTTACTTAAAAGAAAATTTTATAAATTGATCATTGTTCAGAAAACCACCAGTGCAGGACAGGTTGGGCTGGAGATTGTCATCTTCTGTAGTCTCTCGCGGTGGCACCGGCAGGCTGGGGAGACGTTTTGAGCAACGCGAAAGCACCAGCAGGCAGGATAATTTGTAGCTGGGAAATGGAACAGAAAGCAATACAGTGCTTATCTCCCCGGTGCAGATACAGAAGCACAACGCGCCATACAACTGATTTTAACACAGGGAATATGTTAAAACGTATTGATTTGACCCAGCCTTGCATGGTGCAGCATTACAAAAATAGCACGGCGCAGTATCAGCAGAGTGCCCTCGCATGGATTAAAAGCTGGCTGTAAGGCAGATCTCTGAAATACAAGTTTTCAAGGGGGAAACATATCAGTGAGGAATAATTCGAGGATCCTTACCTATTTTAGGGCTCTTCTGGATTTTCTTTGCTGATCTGGAAGCCGGCACAGAACGCGTGGCTGGTGGCAGGGGCGCCTGGCAGGGATCAGCTAATCCGCTGCGACATCTGAGGCAGGATTAGGTGTAATTAGACCAGGCCGGACAGATGTCAAGCCGTGTCAAATGCGTCTCCAAACAGGCAAATGAGATTTCCACCTCTGTCCGTGGGGAGGGTATTCCGTTCCCTCCCTAATTACCTTCTCCCGGATAGTTGACGCTTTTTTCTAACAGCTAATCTAAACTTTAATCCTCTTTGCTTTGAGTAAAGCAGAATTTGCGTCTCTTCCCAGCAGCTGGAGAGTGATTGCTCACCAGCCTTCCTCCACGATCTGCTTCCACACCTCTGGCTGGGGACACTTTGTTCCAGTCTTTGCAAAGCCCACGGGTCCCGTCCCCCCGGGGCTCCTGGAGCTTCTCCAAGGTTTCCAGAGGTGCAGTGCCCCAGCAGAGCACCCTGTGCCAGCTGACGTGGTGCCAGCCCCAGGGAGTTTCCTTGCATATCTTGCACACTGTGCTGGCTTTTATGGGCCCCGGTGTGTTATTTGAGGACCAGATGGTGTTATTAACTCATGTCCAGTTTGTTTTCTTTACTGCTTTTCTCAGTCCTCCTGGCTAGACAGCAATCCCCATTCTGCTATCTGAATATTAGGTTTTTTTTTTTCTCTCTCTCATTTGTATGTGCAGCTCTTTGCACTTGTCTGTACTGGATTTTATCTCTTTGATTTCAGACCATTTTCCAATTTATCAAGGTCACTTTGGATTCCAGTCCTGTCCTCCAGAGCACTTGTACTCATTGCTAGATTGATGTCCTTCGTCTTTCTCAGTTGTTGTCGAAATCATTAATATTTAACAGGACCGCGAACAGGAGGGTCCCTGCTAGACGGCCCTTACTGCGTCCTTTGCCATGTTCATAGCAGCTTTGGCATGTGCTGCTATGGGCCCCTCATCTGCCCTCAAAGCCAATCGCTAATTACTCAGCAAATGCTTTAGTTGGTTTCTTAGTATTTTATGATAAATCCAGATGATTCCTAGTAATCTCAAAGGACTTCTCTGATTTTTTTTTTTTTTGACCTGATCCTGTGCTGCTGTCATTCTGAAAGGAATATTATTGTTTTTTGTTAGTATGTAAAAACATTCAGCCTTTTCCATGGCATTTAATAAATTGTGCCCCTTTTTAGTTAATGAATGACCTCATACTTCTTTATTTTTCCCTTCTATCTGCAGGAGGCCTTGGATTTAGGATTCCTGTTTCCCCCCTTGCTGTACGTCCTTGCTTTCACAACCTACATGCCACGAAGATGCTGCACAGCAGGTAGAGAGGGAAACGATGGGAAAGAAGCAAAAAGCACTTCAGTACTTGTGCATCTGCACCCTAGAGAAGCGAGGGCCACGTCCTCCCCGTGCTGGAGGTGACCTGCTTGCTCCGGGGATGGAGCGGGTGCTGTCCGGAGGTCCCTGCTGTCCCCAGCGCGGCCGCGGTCCTGCCCGCGCGGCCCCGTGCGCTGGGGGAGACGGCAGCGGCCGCCCTCGCTGCAGCTCCTGCCCTCCGAGGCACCTCTGCCTCGTGTCCTCATGCCTGGTGAGTACAAGATGGGGGTTTTCCTCTTTTTACTGCATCCTTGCTTCCTGTGGATGAGAAGAATGGCTTTTTTTCTACCTTTATGTATAACCCACAAATATTTCTGACTGCTGCATCTTATCCTCTTGCAGCCGGTTGTGAAATTACAAGGCAAGCCTTTAAAAAGCAACATTTAACCCTCATTCAGCTTCAGTATTTCAAACCAGGTTATTTTCCTAGCAATCCTCCTGCGCTTCCCCCTTGAGAGTTTTCAGCTCCCGAGTTAGCGCGGTGCCAGCTCGGCCGCGCTGCGCGGTCTGTCTCGCGGTTCGCAGCTCCGTCGCGGCTGCTCATCACACAATGCTCATTAAAACTGCTCGGAAATGTAATTTCCAGCCCGTGAAAGATTCCAGCTTCTCAGTATCTGTTCTCCAAGGTGAGCTGGAAGAGAAACTCCCATCTTGGGATCACTTGGGGAATTTGCTCAATGATTTTGCAAGGAAACATCGCATTGTTCAGTGACCTCTCCCTGAACCATCCGCCCTGCATGGATTTGGCTGTGCAAAGCAAAGCACAGAAAAAGTGAGAGACCATTTAACCCTAAAAAGTGGAGAATATTGGAATTACCACTTAATACAGGGCTATGCATTATGCTGACTTCAGTGCACCAAATCTGCACGAGCAATGCCAGAGTTCATTAAAGAGTGAGGGAGTTCATTCTGATTGCAAAGGTGAATCTTCAAAAGGGTGAGAAATAATCAGTTTTATAATATCAACTGGGAACATTAACTGATTTTAGGATGAATATTACACAGAATGAAATGAATAGCTAATGACTTTATTGCTTTAATTACTGTAGGAAAGGTTACGCCGTAGGTTATCTAAGGTGTTTTCCTGGCTAAATGAATATTACAGCTGCAACTGGAGAAGTGTTATTATCACCATCTATCATAAAATGCATATGACATGACAAGGCAGTACCTAGTTCAGCTTTCATTAACGGTGGCTCAGTGCAGCCGAGCCAGGTTCACACATTTTGTATAAAGCCCCTGTCTGTTGCAGGGCTGGTTGCATAAGGCTGTTCTCATGTAGGAGTCCTTCTCTTTGAGCTGCTGACTGACAGCGTTGACAAGGGAGATGCGGGTTTGCAGGCAGTATTTTCAGGCTGTGGATTGCAGCTTTGCTGTGTATGTTCTGGCTTTTTTAGTGCTAATGCATTTGCCTATTGTACTGCTGAGTGAAGGATATATGGAGAAGCGGTTGGTGGTGAATCCAGCACAGCAGGGAAGGGAAGGACTGTGGTGCGGTACTTAGACTTTAAAGTAAACTTTCTTTGGAAAAAATAAATTCTTACTACGCAGTTTGTAAAGTGCAGCTGCTAGAAGCGAAAGGCGGTGTGAAAGGGAGTTAGAGGGTGCGATGCTCCCCGACGAGCGGAGCTTTCCCGCGCGGCCCGCGGGGACGCGGGTGTCCGGGCACGAGGCCCTGGGCAGCAGCAGAGCGGCTGCCCGTCAGCTCCGATCAGCGCCTTGCCAGGCAACACGGGGCTAAAGTGAAATATCCTTGCAGCGTGCCTCAGTCTCAGGAACTGCTGGGCAAGTTAGGAGCTTGGAGGGGGCAAAACTGAAGCTTGATGTGCTTAAGGCCAGCCCAGCTCCTTGCTCCATACTGTGGCCTTCGTTCATTCCCTTGACAAAGAAGCGCTCTAAATAACTCCAGGATTAATTTATTTCCAATAGCTATTATTCTATCAGATCTTGGTGGGAGAAGGGTACCTAGCACAGAAAATAAAACTAGAAATTGTACCTTTTCTTCTCTTTTGGAGTGGGAGGTCATGTTCTAAAAAAAAAAAAAAAAACAAAGAAAAATTAATTTGTGCCTGCCATGGGCTATTCTTGCTTGAAAACCAGAAAAGCTGTGGCACTCCTGGAGTCTGGCCAGTAGTTCTACTTGTCCTGCAGAGCACTTAAGAACTGATAATATGGATTTAAGCAATTATACTGCAGTATTGCTCAGACTTAATCTCATCTCCTGGACATGTTTAATCTGCCTTTCCCTAGGTGCTGTTGGGCTTTGTCAGGTGGGATGCTGGGTTTTCGGATGCCTTTTACTTGCTGGAAGTTTGTTTGGCCCTGGCCTGGTCTAGGGCTGCTTCTCATTTCCCTTGAAAGACCAGATTCTGCAAAAGTTTTTGATAACTCTTCCAAAATCAGCTTGTGTTGCCATTTCATTGTATGGAGGATGAAAGCTAATTGCAGAACTTAATGTGTACTGACGCATTAACAGTGAGAAATGAATCTTACAGTTGGTTGCAAATGCGATATAGTAAATGACCGCAGCACCTGGCTCCATCTTATTACACTGGTTTGCTTGCACGTTGTACCCTGTTTGCGTAGA
>JASSRY010000095.1:494315-507927 GCA_032466555.1 Tinamus major | reverse complement strand
GGCCGGTGCTGGCTCGGTGGGTCGGTGCTGGGCAGGCGCTGGGCTCCCTGCCTGGGGCATCAGAGCAAACGTTTGCTCCTAGCAGCAGGGCCCTGCACGGCACTGTGGGCTCTGCATTCACCAAAGATAAAACAGCCGTTCCTGTTCTTTTCTTGTGGAGCCTCGTGGTGGAAGGATGGGTTTGGGGTGAGACAGATGTCCCCCGCTCAGCAATCCGTGCTGGTTTTGTGCTGAGGCTCCTGAGCCCTCCGCAGTGATGGGCAGTGTCTGCCAGGAGGGGACGAGCCAGCCCTGCAGTGAAGACAGCTCTATCTCACCCAGAACGGGAGGAGACGTGAGCACAGGTATGCTCATCAGCTCCTTTTTGCTGCCACATTTGGGTCCCTCGGGTCACACGCCCGCTCTGCATGGGACCATTTTGGGTGGCAAACCAGTGAAGCGATGGTTTTTCTGCAGACACAGAAAAAAACTCAGATTTGACAAGGAAGTGCCATTTTTCCTAGTTGCTACAATAGCTGGCAGAAGCATGGCAAGAAAATTTACATTTTTTTAATTTCACTGCAGATTAGCACTAACTGGGACTTGTTCTATATGTTTGAAAAATGACATGCTTCATAAATATTTAGTGTGTCAGATTGGTGAGTGCAGATGTGTCATAATAAAATCTGAAGCAAATTGGTCCTCCTCCAGCCATTAATAACTTCCAAGCAAGCCTTCGCAGTAATGAAAATTGATCAGTGCCAAGTGACTAAACACAAAACAGCAAGCAAGAACCCTGTTTGTCAAAGTCTGGCTGAATCCTTTCTTTTTGGGGCTGGTGCAGTGCGCCAAGGACGTGGGGCCGCTGGATGGGAGCGTTTCCATGGACTGCTGTGGGTCGGAAATGAGGATGTCAGAGTGTCTGCAGACAGGAAAGCACTCCAGTGCCTGATCTCAAAGTCTGATTTCACACAGAAAATCTCCAGCAGTGTTACCCATAGCATATGGTTACATCTGCCATGCTTTATATCGCCCCAAGTTCTCTGCAATCATTGCTCTCTCCAAGACCTCTTGAGCAAGAGGATGTCAAAGGGTAAAGATGAGGTAACAAACCCATGCGGCTGCAGTGAAATGCAGGCTCTGTATAACCAGCTTCTGTATATTCTGTATATTCTGTATATTCTGTATATTCTGTATATTCTGTATATTCAGCTTCTCGCCTGCGTTGGCCGAGCAGCCCCGGTGCCTGGCAGGGCTGCTGGCAGCACCGGCTGCGGCAGCATCCCGGATTCCTCACTCCCATCATCAATGCAGTCAATGAGCACCCGAAACAGCAGCCGCTGTATTAAATATGCACAACATCTGTACCTCTGCACTGGGGCTGCAAGCACATATCTGACAACCTCCCCCTTGGAGGACAGATGCTGCGGCAGAGCAAGGGGAGTCCTGCACCCTGAAATGACGACTGCCCGTAGCGTTTTTTGCACTGCTGGCTCCCTCAGTCCCGTTCATTGCTGCCCGCGGTGCTTCCAAGCGGCCACGGCCTCGCGTCCGGAGGCGCGGGACGGCGCTGGCCGATGCACACGCTGCTCTTGGCAGCGGAACGGGACGGACGGTGCCTTGCGGCGCAGCCCGGCGCGCGGCGCAGCTCGGCTCCAACAGCCCCGCGTGGGCCCAGGGGTTCATCGTCCGCACGGAGCACCAGGTCCCTAAGGGAAAGAAACCTGGAACTTGGAGCTAGTGACGGTGCTCGTTTTGCTTCCTCTGCTCCGTCCAAAGCAGGTGGCAGACAGAAGGGTCTTTCTGCGGAGCCACTGCTAGGAGAAGGGAAGGGAGATGGAGCATCAGGTCACATCTGAACGAGACTGAACTGAAATCTCCACAAATCCTCAGCAGCACCAATGCATCTGGAGGGGGCTGGTTGCAGAACAGATGTCCAGATCTTTTCCTTCTTCCAGAAAGATAATGATGACTGTTACAAAAGGCGAACGCAGCAAGCATCACTTTGTGCAACCAAAATACGCACTGGGCGATATCTCAAAGAACAGAGCTCAGAGACTCGCTGTGGGGCTGCTTGGGGACACGATGCCACCCCATAGCCCTGAGGGAGAGTGGAATGGTGGGGACAGGGAGCTGCTGGGCCGCCCGGCAAAGGCGGGAGGGTCATCCCTCCGCTCTGCTACGCCAGGAGCATCCGGAGAGGAGAAATGCTCTGCAACGCCAGTAACGGGAGAGTATCGAGATGTTTTGGTTATTGTTTAAATTTTGAAGACGAAAACATCTGTTCTTGCTCTTGCATGGAGGAGGACACAAAGGATGATCCTTCTTAGCTTTGGATTGTGTCAAACACTTGTAGAAGAGACCCGGGGGTTGCTGCTAACATTTGTAGAGACGCAGAAACTCAGCATCCCTCAGGGCAAACCTCGCGAGCCTGGCGGTGGAAACACCAAAGCGCCAAAGATTTACAGCGATAAATATCGTATGGAACTGCACCATTTGGCTTGTTTTATTAAAAAAGGTTTCTTGATAGTGCTGACCAAATGCAACACACTGTTTTAATAAAAAGGTTGCTTTGAATTTTTAAATGCTTTGAGGAACATTATCTTTGCTTCAATTGAAGAGAAATATGTTTTCTTAAGAAAAAGGTAGATTTTTTAAAACTGAAACGTTGCATTTGGAATGTTTTGAATTTGAAAGGTTATAGTTGGACTTTATCATCTTGAAGGTCTATTCCAACCATGATCATTCTATGACTTTACAAACATGTTGTGATGTTTTAAAAACATTTTGACTATTTACTAAGCCATATGTTTGCATGTGTGTTTGCATATGTTGCAGATCTCATCAATGCAAAAATATGCAGCCATCTCCCTCCTTTGAAAGCAACAACAACTTTAAAACAAATACTTAAAAAAAAAAAAACCCTTTATTGTTTAAAAAAGCAAACAGGCTCCGATGATTGTGTTTCTTCCTGCGCACTTTTCTCTTAAGGACTAGCTTTCCTCCTCATCTGTTCTTTCCTCAAACAAGGAATCTTTTAAAGAAATAAGGCACCATATCCAAGCAGGAGTTTGCAGCACTGTTACAGACTATGATAGCAGGGAGGAGGTGTGAAATCCAAGATCATTTTCTGGTTGTTATGTATTAAATGAGAGTAAAGCTTCCCGAGGTGAGAAGAATCTCTCTCCATTACCACACTCTTGGCTGTAAAATGTGTAGGTTACGTCTCATTATCACCTAAGAAATTAGAGCCTCAAGGTCGCAGAGAGCAGAGCGCCGCGTGCGACCCGCCTCACAAGCGCCTCATTAAGGCAGCTACGCATATGTGTAATTTTCTATCATTTTTAAGGACCTTCACAGATTAAGGTCACTGAAATGTATAGCGGTAGAGCCTTAATAAGGGACTAGATTACTTAGTGGGATTTCGCTTATGGATTTTTGCAGGCTGTGAAAATTTCCAGAGCAAACCTGACCTTGTCACAGGGCCGCGCGTTTGTCCATGGCAGCAGGACAGACGGATGGATGGACGGACGCCCCGCGGCCATCGCTCCTCCCGGCATCCCAAGTCTTTATCTGGGGAAGGACATGTTCACTGCACAGACCCAGCACTGAGCTTAGGCTATGGTCAAAGAAAGAATATTCCTGCACGGGTCCCCCCGTTCTCCCGCAGGATTCAGGCTGCAGTTCCAGGTGTCTTAGGATGTTACCGCTTTGCTGCAGCAGCTTGGCTTGTATCCCTTGTGTTGCTCCTCTCTCCTTTGACAGAACCTCTTTCTTTTGGTGGCGATATGACTCAGGAGATCCTCCACGTCCCCTATAGCGTTAATCTCTTTTCCTTTACTTGATGTTTCTTTTCAAATTGCCTGCTTGGGCGCCTTTGTTTCCCTTCCAGTAACATATGGTGCAGTGGATGTTGTCTAACTGCTATAAACAATTTAGCAACAAGTGGGTATCTTACAAACCGTGTACCTTGGCAAAATGAGCCAGGCCTTTTAGCAAAATCTGTAGAGAATGAGAATGCAGAAGACAGAAATGCGAAATCCTATTGCCACCAGCCCGGGCCCTGGTTTGCAGCGGCTGTTTGCTGCATCCTGCTCTCAAGGATGCGACGATGTCCAGTCGTGCCAAGCTGAACGGGTGAGTTGGAATTCTGAATATTCAATTTTATTATAAATAGCTTATTATTATTAAAAGCTGTTGGCCAGTAAGTTTTTCCAAGAGGCTTGCTATGTGTATGTGTGTGTATATATATATATATATATATATATATAAAATGCAACCTTTGGAAAAACAATTGATTCCTCTTGGTTTCCATCCTACATCTGTGACACACGGCTTGGATCCTGGGGCAAATTATTATTATTGCATGAGACCATACCACTCCAAGCTGTATCCTGGTCTTGCAGCTCTCTCATACCCCTGGGCTATATCGCAGAGTTGCAGCTACCTACTACCAGGCAAAATACTTTTTTAGGGTATGTGCAACTGTGGGAGGGAGGCCATGCACCTTCCAAACAGCCTGGAGTCCCCATTCCTGGCATGCAGATCTGTATTTACCCGTATTTACAACACCAATGATTTTTGGAAAGTAAATTGCCATCTGGCCAGTCTGCACTTGGAGGAGGCAGCTCTGATCTGAGTTTTCCTTCTACCAACTTTAGTGGATCTCATCTTGGTGAAGCACATTCTGCAAAACATGTGATTTTCCTTGTCAAAACAATGTGTGCAAACATGAGATTTTAGCATTAGAGTTTTAGGTGAAAACACATTCTGATTGGGTAAATTTAAAAACACTGTCATTTATCAGGCTCTTTTTCTCTGCTGCAAAGGCAGTGAAACATGATGATTGATATGTGGTTGAGTGCTGCTCTTTCCATCTTCCCTGGCCTGTCATTAAAAAAATGCAGTTGAGTCCATGGCCTATGCATTTTTCTTCTGTGAAATTTTGCAAGGTCAGAGGCCTGTCGGCACGGCATCAATATCAACAGTGTATTATACTGTGTCTCCTGAATAAGTTCCAAAATAACAAGCTTAGTGCTAGCCAACTTATGTCTGCCATTTACCCATCACTGGACTTGACAAGGAGAAAGGGTCCTGGGAGCGCGGCTCTGATATCTGCTGGTTTGGTTTGATCTTGTTTTGTTTGGGTTTTGTTTGTCTGTTTGTTTTGTTAAGGCTGCCACTAATTTCCCCTTCAGCAATAGAGCTCTTGCCAGTAGGAGGCTAGGGAATGTTAATTTTAATTTGTAAGTATTCTCAGTTTAGCTTTAAGGTACACCAGGGAATACTTTATGGGGTCATTAATCCTTGTCTTGAATGTGACATGTTGGTGGCTTCATTCCCTTGGGGCACTTCATTAATAGTCCCATGAAACACGCCTTGAAGCATCTAAGAGCTATTAAAATATGTTCTTTTGTTCCCAAATTAATCCTTCTAATTCACTTTTTAAAACAATTTACTGAAGAGCCCTACATTTCCGAAAGTGTTTGTGCACACACTGCAAACGCTTCCTGAAGATGCTGTGGGGCCAAAGACCTGTTCAGCTGCAGAATTAGAAACATTTGTCACCTTCTTATCCCCTTGGTTTCTGTTAAGCTTGTTGAACCCTTTCCATTTTGTAGTAACCCATGGGAAAACACGTATGCAAGATCCAAAGTGAGTAAGGCAAACCTGACCATGAAGCCTCTATGGCCCAGGTCGAACTTATAAACGAGTGATTCTGAGGAGATGCTCAGGGGGGCAGTTTCTGAATGAGGAAGAACTGCTAAGTCCACCTCTTAAGTTGAAGTAAAGCCATGGCTGCAAAAAGTTTAGCATCATTGATTAATGTCAACCTAGCAAAGTTATCAGGTCTTAATTAGGCACTGTATGATGTTAATGTGCCCTGATGAGCAGCACCTGATGCTGGTGAGAGCCCTTTAGAGCAGGCGGGGCAGCAGCCCTGTCCTTTCTTTGGAGCCCTCCTGGAAGAAGGTGCTGGCTGTTCCTCGCTATGGTGCAAGAGAGCAGCTTGATGCATGTGTGTGCCCTGAGGTAAGAGCATCTCATTGCTGTAGCTCCACGTTTTGAGCTGTTTGGGATGATGCTGGTGGAGTTCAGGATAACTGTGACTGGTCCACTTAGGTTAAATGTGGCTTTGAGAAGAAGCCTGGAAAGCTGGGGCTGTTAATTGGAGGCTGGCTGTGTGTTTGAGCAGCTGCAGGGGCAGAGGAGCCCATGCAAAACTCACCTCTGATTTCCAGAATACCCCAGGTTTATTTCTAAAAACCTATGGGGGAAATGATTGCGAGTCCCTGAATGGAAGTTATTCAGCATGGTGGGTCATCCAGGGCTCGACACAGCCCTGTAACAGGCTGCCCAGAGAGGCTGTGGGGGCTGCTTCTCTGCAGATGTTCCAACCTGCCTGGATGCTGCCCTGTGCTCTGGGTGTCCCTGCTGGAGCAGGGCTGGACTAGATGATCTCTAGAGGTCCCTGCCAACCTCAGCTGTTCTGGGGTTAAATCACTGCTGTGCTCCCAGAGCTGCTCCTATCTTGCAGCGCTCGCACCCGGGCTGGCTTTCCCTGCAGCAGGAACCACGGTCACCTGTGTGTGAGGGCTGTGGGTGCTCGTCCTGCAGCAGAGTCCTGCTCCGTGCAGGAGGGAGCAGGGCCGGGTGCTGCCGCCCCGGCTGGTGGTGCCAGGCTCGTGCCCACCTTGGGGCCCGCGTGGGTGATGTGCGGTGCACGGAGCAGCGCCAGGAGCTAAGTGGAGTTTTGTCTCTGCACATTAGAAAAATGGTATTTTGCTCCTGTTACTTTTTTGAGGGGAACTGGTGAACTGGTCTTCCCTTTGGCTTGGGAAGCTGAGGGCTTTGCAGTGGGTGAGGAACGGCAGGGCACTCAGAAAGCAGCTCCCGCTGCAGAGCGTTCCCTGGAACCCTGCGGGGGTGACTCCTAAGGGCCTCCTAAAGGAGCTTGTCGTGCTGCAAGATATGTGTGTGGGGTGGGGGTATTTTTTGTTTGTTTCTGTTTTTTAAATCCTTAAAAATTTGCAAAACAATCAAGAGTTTCTATGCTCTGAATAACAGCCCAGGAAAAATTGCTTAGGCAGGACAGGATGGAGCCGAGGGTCTGGAAAGACCAGAGCTCACTGCATGGTGCCCCCCTGTGACCACGTGCAGTTCTGGGAGGCTATGCCTGACTTCCTCTATTTCCTTTTCAACAATCACTTTCCTGCTGAAATCTAAATTTAAGGTGAACTGAAGTGAACTTTATTTTTTTTCCTCTTTGAGACACGTTTTTGAGTAAGCAGTAAGCTTGAAATGAGCTGCTGAGGGAGGAGCCCATGTAGCTTCTCCTGTAGTGGTCACCAGACTCGGGGAGCCCAGGGCAAGTGCATTTAATAACACCTGGATACTTTTATTGTGACACTGGAAGGAAAATACCAGCATTCTTATTCCATCAGAAATCTCTCACATGGTTGTGGGAAGGGAGGAATGTTAGAGGCACTTTTTGGTCAGCCAGACTCCCTATCTGAAAACATATCTGAACTGAACCCTATTTCCTTTCCTGTTTTTATCATTAATCTTTAAATTACAAAGTCCATTGTCTGAAAACTCATGATATCACTGAGCTCCTGCTGATTTACTGACTTGCACTGATGTGCGTGAGAAGTGTATTTCTACACTGTGAAGGATTTCATGGTTGAAGTGCTGAGCTTGTGGATTTAAAGTTGTTCTCCATGGAGATGACTTGATTACAACCTTGTTTGTTTTACCTACTGATGGCTTTGTTTCCTGCATCGTTCATACTATTGCTTTGCATTTTGTCTTCAGCTTTTGTATGATTGGTTGTTTTTGTATGATTGGTTTTGATTTATATTTTCTATTTTTATTATTATATTTATTAATCTATGATTTGTCTATTCATAACAAAGTTTTTTGCACTGCCATTATGAAATAATGAGTTGCTTGTGTCCCCCATGCAGCCCGATTAAGAGATACTGTGTTATGTTTGTAAGCTGACTGTGTATCAAAACCACCAAAGAAAGCAAAGCTCCCGAATGAAACCCTGCACGGTGCAGTGGGAATGTTAAGGAGGCTTTTGTAGGGTAAAGACTGGCATTCAGAAAGCAGGAAGCTTGCGAAATGAGGAGAGCCAGGGAACCACAGCAAGTTGCTTGTAATAGGAGACTAAGAGGACTGGGAAGACTTTCAAAGGCAATAAATAGATAACATAGGTAAAGCACCAACTGATGGTTTAAAACAAATCTTTACAAACGTGAGAAGCCGGGAGGTGCGGAATGGGAATGGGCAGAGCGTGGAAGGGCCGCGGGGAGCAGGAGTGCGCGGGAAGGCGCCGGGCACCCGCGCGGGCCGCTCCGCAGGGACCGGCTCCTGGAGCCATCCCGTGTCACCCGGAGCGTCGCCTCCTCCTTGGGAAGGTGGGAAGGGCCTCCAGGGCGGCCTTGCTGGCACCGCTGCTGTCCCCGTGCGCCTGCCCGCGGGGGAACGGCCGGCGGGAGAGTCTTCGAGCGCGTTTCCAAAATCACCCTCTAGAATTCGTATTTTCTGCCTTCAAGTCCCAAGTTCTCTTGACTTTTTACTGAATTGAAAAGTTACTCTGTGCCTACTCAGACTGTCGCTCTAGACGTATGGAGATGGTGAGGGTGATGGTGTGACCATTTTGTCAGTGTTTGCTGGGTAGTACTGAAATATCTTAGCCCGGGGGTCAGTGACCCAGGGATACGAAAATGCTTGTTTGTGGCTGTGCTTTTTTCTTTCTTTTTTAAAAAGCTTTGCTTAGTGGATGAAATACATACAGAAAATATATACAAATTGCATACAGTGCCTGTATTAAAAGCCCAAATCCTTTACAGAGGGTGAATGAGAGCTAGGAAAAGTTAGGAAAATGTAAACTTGGATCAGTAGGGCAGAGGTCTTCGTGTGTTGTTATCTTCTCAAGACTCTGGTTTAGCTGGATCACTTTTCCCTATCTCTGAGCACACATTAATGTGATTGAGGCGGATCCAGCTTTTCCTTTGCCTTGGCTTTTCCAAGTTTCCACTTGGTTGTCCCCGTCACTGACAAACTAACTGCGCCTTGGGTGTATGAGCAATCTGCCTTCAGGGAAGAGGTACAATTGCAAACTCACTGAAGTGGGGGTTTGCCTTGTTAAAATCACTCTTCCACCCTTGGGAGCTTTGGGATAAGTGAATGGATTTTTTTTGCCCTGTCCCAATGAGAACAAAGCGCTTTTGTCTGTGCCCTTTTCAACAGCAATTAGGAGGCGTCAGCAGAGCCTGGCTGCCGCTTTTCGCGGTATGTGCTGTGGGGGAAGAAAACGGAAACTTTCTAGGGGGAAAAAAAGAAGCTGAGCTTAAATTTATTGCACCCTTTGTAAAGGGAGGCTAGAGCTAACTGCTCAAACGCCCCGAGCCGTCGCTCCCCGCTGTTGCAGGGACTTCTCTGGGCAGTCCTGGTTCCCCCGAGCCCTCCGCTCCGCGGGGCTGTCCCGAGCCTGGCGCGGGTGGGAGAGCCCGCGCGGCAGGGGCGGGATCGGGGGGTTGTTTCTGTTTCTGTTGCTCCTCTGCCTCCTTTGCTGGAATGGCTCCCTCCCTGCCTGGGCGGCTGGATACCTTCATAGCCTGTTTTCCTCCTGTCCGCTCCCGTTTCCAGTTACCTGACCCTGACGAGCAGGGATGGCTCCTGCGTGAGGGTGAGTGTATCGCTCCAGGTCAGCACTGCTCCCACCGGGAGCAAGTCCCATGTTCATGGCTACAAATATATACGTGTATATATATATATATAGTTCTTTGCTCTTGCTAAATCTGTCTTGATCAGCATGCTCCTGTGACAACCACTGTCATGCCAGCTTGCTAAGAGACAGTAAAATAATCCAGAGGGGCAACAGCCACTGGGCTTTAGTGGATTTTACTCACCAGTGCAACATCTTTGTGACAATATGCAGCACTAACTGGTGCAGTTGTTATGGGGTTATCAGCTAGCAAATAGCAATTATCAACCAGTGCAACCAAATGAAGTGCAGTGCACTGCTTGTCCCAGCAAAACACTAAAGCATTTCTTCCCCCTGAGCGTACAGGAGCTCTCAGCCCTACAGGAGTTGACAAATGCTGCTGTGTTTCTTCTCTCTGAACTTGCAGGGGACTCCCGGCCTTAAGGAGTTACCTTATCCCTGCATGCCCAGTAGGATGGTCATGGTCCGGCTGGAGGAGCTGCTCAGGTGCATTCCCCATCCCTGCTCCGCTCCTCAGTGCTGGACCCTGCCCTTTTCCCCCTTAGGGAAGGGGAGTGTGGCTGTGCTATGGGGATCTTTGAGGGGATCTTTCTAGACCCTTCAGGTGAGATCCACAAGACTATCTGCTTTGTGCTGTCAGCATGATGAGTTCTGCTCCCTTAGTGACTGTTTGGTGAGTATATCAGTTCCTTACCCCCTTGGATATTGCTAGCACATTTTTAGCTAAGCGGGACTGCGCTGCCTCCACAAGACTTCCCACCCCTCCACCTTGCTGAGGCGGGAATGCTCAGTGCTGAAGAGCTTGGTTAGCTCTGCTGCAGGTGTAGAGGGACAGAGATGGGGTGTACAGGGTGCAGGCGGCCAGGGTATACCCCAGGCAGGCCTGCACTATGTGCAGTTAATCCCAGCTTTGCTCTTAATGCTGGAAAATGTGAGGAAAAGCTCCTTGTGCTCCTCAGTCTGGTGCAGAGGGAGAGGTGAGCATCCCTAGCAAGCCTGAACAGCTGGGGCCTGCCACCCTAAATGGAGGGTTTGCACCAAGGTCCTCCCCTGGAAACGCTTTGAACTGGAGCAGCTCACGTTTCTGAACCTGAACGCACTGCTGCAGTACATTTTTCCTAGAGGTGACTATTTGAATAGCACATTGTTGTGAGCATCTCAACCATGCAACTTCTGATGCTGCCCTCGTGAGTGCAGTGCAAAGCAAGATGAAATGTCTGAAACTTTCTTTCAAACCCCTTATTAGTGGGGTGGGTGTGTGGCTTTTATTTTTTTTATTTTTTATTTTTTAAAGAAGTCTTAGCAGCAGCCTGGTGTTTTAGCTTGTATTCTGTCCTGCTTTCTTGAAAGATACCTAAATACCTATATCTGAATGTGGAGAACAGAGCTTTGCAGTTCATTTGTAGTGATTTTTGCAGAGAGCAGTGCAGCCAAGGATGAGCCTGGAGACAGGATTTCTTCCTTGCCTCCCCAGTGAGGCCATGCCCAAGTGTAAACTCCACAGAAGCAGCATCTTGTAATGAGCAACACTGACAAACCTGCTCTGAAATACTGCTGGGTGCAACCTAATGGCTTGTGCAAGTGTGCTAAATTAGTATGGCAACAACCAGCAAGTGCTGAGGAAGTTCACACAGAAACATAAATGATCCAATCTTGCCACTGAAATAATAGCTGTGATACTAAGGAGATGTAACACAGCAGGAGGCTAGCGATTAAGAATGAATTAATAGATGGTATGAATAAAAGAAGCTATAAGAGCCTGTTTTCTATTGCAATTAAGATATATTGGGCGAAAAGTACAACTGGAAATTGCTTCTCTTAGCAAATACATGATTTTGAAAAACTAGGTACTTATGTAGGCTGGTATGGAGGATAGGGTGGAGGAATGGAAGGAGAAAGTGAGCAGGAAGAAATGCAGGTGTTTGCACAGTGCTATGCTGTGTAAAACATTGAAATTTAGACAAGTATTGCTAGTGTCATACTTGGTAAACTGCATTTGTACCAGGCTTGATTTTGGGGCTACATTGCTAGGACTTTGCAACAACCTTTTACTGCAGGATCAGCACGGAGGCATCCCGGGAGTCTCAGCTTGTGTCAGCTGGAGACGCTCCGCTCTGCTCCTTGTGCAGAGCTGAGTCGGACCATCCTGGAGCTGCTCCACCGGGATCTGCTCCGGCAGCTGTGAGCAAACGCTCTTGTGATCTTTAATAAAATAACAAAATCAACTGTCTTGAATGTAGATCTTCTGTAGGCAAAAATAAATCTGAGACCATGAATCATGCCTGCAGCTGGAAAATGGTGCTAGATCAGGTCCTTGCTCTGTGCAGCTCCAGAGTATGTTTGAGTAGAGCAGTAGAAGCAACAGCAGGGCCTCTTCCACCCCTGCTCCAGGCAAGTGGTCCCCTTGAAAGAGCTGCTCCTGGGATCTCCCCTTTTGTGATCCTGTACTTTCTCAGTCAATTGCTGCTTGAATAAATCATCTTTTTCAAATTCATATGGAAGATTCATGGAAGAGTTGGGAGCTGAGCAAAGTTACCTCTTGCTGCCTGCTTCAGAGAGCCGGGCTCCTGCTTTGTGCTGTTCTGCTCTGATCTTTCTCCAAGCATGAAGCAGGGAACTCCATACTCGTGTCTGGCAGCGTGTTAATCGGCTCCTGTCCCTTCTCACAGGTTCCTTTTTTGTCTTTGCTGCATGTCCTTAAAAGGTGTTGGTTTTATGCTGAAACTCATGACTTTGCTGGTGGAGATGTTGCTTCTCGCCACCGCTGAAGAGACAATTCTTACATGTGTATCCTTCTGCAATGACTATTTTTGAATTAATCTGCAGTGTCTCTAAGATATTCTCTATGTGAAACTTGCTCTTGTGCTCTACCCTCCATTGGATGGCTGCAGTGCTGTTTAATACCCTGGGCTGGGCACACTGCTGGCATGGATGTCCTGAGCAAGGTTAAGGAAGAGCCATGCATTGCTCTGCATCCATTGCACTTGAATCTTGCAAAAATATGACCAGGAAAACCAGCAAATACAGAGGCTCAGGGGGAGGTCAAAGATACCATTTAGGGTGAGGATTTCTTGATTTCCTATCCCAGACTTACAGCTGTAACTGGAAAGTGTTAGGGAGATGCAGTTGTTCATGTAGCAGGGAAAATTAACCCTTGCCACCCGTGTATTTGTTGTGTTTTAATGCAGGTAAATCTCAGCTCTGCTCTGCCTGCTGGAAGTTTATAAAACAAGGAAACCAAGCCCTTGGCAGCTGGCTGGAACAATTTTATGCCCCTATGGCTGTCTTCATCTTGATGGGCTTTTTGGATTGATGCATCATTGTAATGGAGCAAGCCTGATAATTTTTAAGTGCCTTATCAGTGTGTTTAGTAATATGAATTATTTGCAATATTAACCACTGCTCAATGGCTGTAAATAGCAGCGCTGCTGTCCGCAGAGCAGCAGCTGCTGCTGTTCCTCCTTATTAAGGACATTATTCAAAGCAGAGGAAGGACCTGGTGCCTGCAAGGTGCGGAAGGAGGGGGGCTCCCCGCGGGGCCATGAATTTGTTAGTACTTAAGCAGTGAGAGTTATTGTTTGTCCCTGTGTGGCAACAAGGGCTCTCCTGGGCCCGTTCAGCTGAGCTTTCCATCCACAGGGTGCACAGGAATGTAAGCGCAGCTTTCCAGAGGAAAATCCAGGAATGAGGAGCGGGCCTGTCCTGGCAGCATGTGACAAAGCCAAACAAGCTGCGCGTGGTGGTGACCACAGCAGCCCTGTCCTGGGTTGTGCTGTGTAGGCGGTAATTAGTGGTGTGAAAGAGCCTTTAGCAGAGCTTCAAAAACGCTTTTTAATCCAGTATGACAAATGGGAGTCCTGGCTTAATTGGCAGCATGGAAATTGCCTGCAGATTGTT
>JASSRY010000095.1:460181-480157 GCA_032466555.1 Tinamus major | reverse complement strand
GCAGTCAGTGCTCAGCACAGCACCTGGACACGAACCCATGAGCAGCCCCGGGCCTGCCCTGGTCTGCGGTCCCCTCTCCTCTGCTCCACGCTGCTCTGTAGACCTACGTGTTGCACCTTCAAGCACACAGCCCCTTCGGGACCAGAGGAGAATATCTGCAAACTAAAATTAGACACGTCATGTTGGAAATGCTGTCCTCTGCAGTTTCTTCCAAGCACCTGTGTAGATAATGCAGGCTGAGGATGCGTCTGAGAGCCTTAATTCCCCTGGGCTCCAGGGGGAAAGAATTCTATTAATTCCCAGGCTTTGAGAGAAACCTGCACGCGTGCAGAAGAGGCGCAGAGCCTGGCTGACCTCTTCTGATCAGACTGATCAAGGAGAGCTGCCATGCGTGTGCAGGTGGGGAAATGGAGCTTGTTTCCAACCTGCCTCTTAACGTCCGATTTCATGGAGCTGCACCCCGTCTTCCTGGGATGCTCTGCAGAAGGGATGGTGCTGGTGCTTTGCTCTCGGATCTTCCCAACGCCGTCTCCCCGAGGGCCTCGTGCCTGGCAAGGCGAAGTGGCAGCTACAAGAAGGGCCAGTGCATCCCCGTCAGCGAGGTGCACAGCCAAGGACACGGTGCCCGTGAGGACCCGGGGTGCAAGGGCACAGGAACTGGTCCCAAAAGCAGCGTCCAGCACTGGAGACACTGCTGGTGCCCGTTGGCTCCTGCAACGTCCTGCAGCCTAGGGCTGAGCATGTTCCAAATCCGAATAATTGCTCTGCAGAGCTCAGAGGAGGTGCTGGATTCCTCCTCCAGGGTTTCTTTTCACTCCTGGTGTTCAGCAATGGTCTTGGAGAGAGCGAGGAGTGACGGGAATAGCGCCGAGCCCTAAGGTGTGTTGTTTACCTGGTGGCGCTGGGGATGGAGAAGGAAGATTGGCAGGAGCTTCACATCCAGGGAGCAAAATGCTCATGCTACTTCAGCCATGAGAAACACATTTAAATATATACATATATGTTTAATGTCCTGCTTTTTGCATGCTAATGTACAGTTTGGGGTGAGAGGTGTTGTGGAATTGCACTGATTTCCCCAGCTGCTCAGAGCGGTACTGAGCCCTGTTGGATGTGTTGGAAGAGGAGAAATGATGTGGCATGGAGACGTTTTAAAATCCCTTTCAAAGGGAACGCTGCTGCCTACAATTTATTTGCATTTTTTGACTCACAGTTCAAACCACCAAGCATTTTGTACAGCCTAATAAACTAATCTTGCCTTTATCTAAATATTTTCTGCTATGAGATGGCAGCACAGGAAATACTTTGTCTTCCACTTGTGGAAGTAATTAGGCTGACCAAGATCTGAACTTGATTTTTCTTTTTCTTTTTTTTCTTTTTTTCTTATCACAATGTTTCTCAATGATGTTTGATGAGAAAGGTGCAGCAGAAAAAAATAATAGCCTTTATCTGCATCTTTTCCTGGTGGCCATTCAGAATTAAAATAATTTTAGATCCAGCTTTGCAGTTATAGTTCTTCTGAGACCAGAGAGTTTTGGTCTCAGAAGTGAGTTTTGGTATTTTAATTTTTAGTCCTATTTAGCAATAGGCCATAGTGGAAATAGGCATGGAATTTGCTTTAGCCTCTTTAAGGAGACTTGGGGTATGAAACTCTGAGATAGTGCAGGGTGGGAGCCCCACTGTTGTGCATGTCCTGTGCCAGCAGGTGCTGCTAGAAGGAACACCCGTTGAATTTTGGTTCAATTAGTTTGTCTAATCTTTTTCCCCCTCTTACCCATTTTTCTCTTGGCTTTTACAGTTTCCCATGATACCCATCAAATTTTGGTGTGTGTATTTTCTGTTTCATGTGGTACCCCTTGTTCTTGCTTTGTTGAAAATAGTGCCTATGCACCTGCTTCTTTTTGCCCTTCAATAAATGAAATAATAGGAGGAATTGCTTTTTAGAAAGCTTATTGGTGGAGTTAAAATAAGTTGAAAACATTAGTTCTTTTGATATAAGCTATTAGTTAATAAGCAAAACTCTCCAAAGAAGTGTGCTGATGCAGCATTCCATTCAGATGGAGTTAATTAACCTGAATAATTCCATGTTTCACTCTTTCAAATATTTTGGTGCAATTAAGGCTTGGTTCTAAGGCCTCCTTGGCTTGCCCAGACCTCCCCAGCTGCTAGAGCAACATTCCAATTTGCATCCTGCATCCGGGATGAGGCACAACCAGTTTCATTACTGATGGGACTTGGAAAGTTCTTCTAAACATTAATTCCAGCTTGGGGAACCTTCCGATATTTTAAATGCTACCCTCATTGTCAGAGGTAGGTTAGTAACATGGATAGCAAAAGATAGGCAAAATATTACCACTGGTGGGAGCGATGAACTACTGATCAGCTACAGCTTTGCCCGATGCATGTCTGTCCATCTTATTAATCGGATGTTTTTAAAGTCTTTAGTGTTTTTAATTTTCTTTTATTTCAAACTGCAGTTTAAAGTTTAAAATGTGATTCTGAAAGCAGGGCCTGTCAAGAAGCAATGTTATGTGTGGTTAAGTAACCTGTGTAGCTGATGTCAAAAACCTTACGTTTTATTAGAGATAGACCAAGGAAAGAAATATACTTTAAAAATTGAACAGAAATTAAATGAATAAATCAGCCTGGAGTATGCTTTCTAAAGCTGCCTCTGAAAGAAAATAGATTAAATGTTTGTAATTGTAGCTATGCCAGAGCTTATCCCCAGGTTATTTTTGCATGTTGGCTTGTACAGAAGAAATTCTTGTTAATAATGATAGTAATAGAGCTGCACTGCAAGTAATGGCTTTCAGGGCACTGTTTTCCACTATCAGGGACAGATGGAGAATTCAGTACTCCAAAACACCAAGATTCCTCATTGGGAAAAAAAGAGGAAGGAGATGGTTTCTCTTGCACAACCACAAGTAAGCAAGTTTTGGGCAAGTTTACAAGGGGGAGCTAAGGTGAGCAGGTCCCTGCTCCTGGCCACCCAGCATGGCCCTTCTCTTATTTTTCCTGCAAAGCCAGGGAAGGAAGTGATTTTCACAGCTGAGGAAAGTCTTCTTTTCCATGATTTTCCGTGATTTTCGTGCCTGCCTTTCGGCTCCCGAGCACGCCGGGTCGCACGTTCCCGTTCCCCAGCCTCGCTCTGCAGGTGCCTCCTCTCTACTCCCCAGCCTGCAGCCTCCCATGTTGATATTTGTTCAGTTTTAATTTTTAATGTTATTTGCAGCGTGATGTTTGGGTTTTCCTTATTCCCACACTCACGTACGTTTGAAAATACTGCCTCCTCTCTTTTCTCCCAGTAAATGTTTGGTTTAGCTTTGCATAATTTAAATATATTTTGCATAGATTATCTAAGAGATGTAACCTATGCTGCAACACAACTGAATGGTAACGTTGCTGTCCCTAGCAATGTTCCTTTCACCTCTCTTTCTTCACTTTTCTTTTTCCACTCTGTTCTCATTTTGAAATCCTCTGAACGTACAGCAGCCACACGATCCTGCTCTGGGAAAGCTGCCATAGCCACATCTGACTCACTGAATTCCTTTTTTTTTTTTTTTTTTTTTTTAATGTTTTTTGCTAACAAACAGCTTCTTTCCAGTGCTCCCAGAATGGCACAGCACTGCACTAATGCGAATGGTACAAAATGATGCATGAGCAGGATGAAGCTGCAATCTCAGGAAATACTTTGGGAGGAAAGAACAGCCAGTGTTAATGAAGAAATTGCCTTGTTCCCCCATCTGGTTTGATTTCTTGCTTTCCCCCCGCGATGCAGCACGGATGCCCTGGCCCATGCGGTGCAGGGGCTGCCGTGTGGCCTGCACGGGTCGAGCTGGGCTCGCTGCCCGGGCCAGGAGCACCCGTGGGAAGGCCCCGCTCGGCACCTCCAGCGATTCATTAAGCTGCAGTAATTGGCCCGTGTGTCTGGGTCGCACCGTGGCTGATCTTAGTCTAATCCAGGCAAACAAGCGCACGCAGCCCCGAGCAAACCACCTGCAAACAGGACACGGGTGAGGGCTCTGCAGCTCCCTGGGGCAGCCTTTCCAGCAGTCCTCTGGCCCTGATGTTATCCCCTAAATTCAGCCTAAATTAACTGCACTTTCATCCAACTTGATGTCATTTTGTCATTTTCTCAGTGGATGCAGAGTGCAATTTGCCCTTGTTTATTTAGCAGTCCTTTGCATAAGAAAAAAATTACCCTCAGCCCCCTCCTGCCCAGGTGGCACAAACAGAGTCCTTTCCACTTTGGAGTGGCTTCTAATATCCAAGGTGGCTGGATGCATCAGGAAAGGAAATGAGGTCTCCTTCAATGCAGGCTGTAAATGCACTATGAACAGTAAAATTCTGTTTTGTTAATGTTTTCAAGATCTATTTAACACTAGTGGCCTAATGGAAAATGAAAAGCTTAAAAAAAAAGAATTACTACTAATAAAAAAAGAACTTTGTGCCAGGAGAGCCGTCTGTGCTGCTCTGCTTCTGTGTATTTGGGACCAGGGAGGTAAACTTGAAATTAAAATAGGGCTTATGGATGTTTTTCAAATATGCTTTTAAAAATACTTTTCATGGATTTTTATCAATTCCACTTGCAGTGTGAATGTGTGAAAAGGGGTAGGCAGAAGCTGGAAGGCCAAACTCGAGTGGTAATTTTCATGAAAAATTTGAAAGTTGAGGATTTCTTTAGGATGAGAAAAGAATTATAGATTTGATTTAGTTGCTGTAATGCTACTATAATCCTGATTACAAACTTTAATAGGTGACCAGAGCAAAGCCACTGATGGTCCTTATTAAAACTGCCAACAGTTTATATTGCTATATTAGCGGTTTTCCTAAAATGCCCCAACTTGTTCATCATCTCCTCAGCAGCAAAGCTCTAACTGCTCTTGAGTGCTGCAGCCTTTGTAAGTCGGCCAAGGTCCAACCTCGAGGAGCCCTTATGAGGAGCAACTTGCTCCTCTGACAAGAGCAGAACATGCTCCAAAAGGGAGTGATGCGGAGGGAGCAGCCAGGGTGCTGAGCGTCTTGGCCGGCATCATTCCCATGGGGGAATCTCCACGGGGCTCTCCAGAAGGCCTCAGCGCTGCTGTTCCAGTCTCTTGGCTTTCACAGCCAAATCAGGCCAGAAAAAGAGTAAATTTAGACTAGTGTAATACCTGCTTTAGCAAAAAGAGAAAGAAGATCATTGTGATCATTGGAAATCTGTTTGAAAGGTCTCAATATATTCAAAAATACTGTCAGAAATCTTTCCACGCCTTCCTAAGGACCCAATAACTTGGCAAAACCCCACGTGTGCATGCCCACCTGCTGCAGCAAGGACATCCCTGCGTGCAGGTCTGTTCCTCCCTGGTGGGAATCCCTTTCCCGGCCTGCTCTGCCAGGGAGTTTCGGGGCCATCCAAGTGTGATCTCAGCTGTGCACGAGGGGCTCATCGTGCGTGTGTGGACACCATTTCCTCCAGCTCTGGTCTCTATTTCTCCTCCATCGCTCCCCTGGAATAAACCAGCGATGCTGTGATGTCCCCGGGATGCTGCAAAGCTCCAAACAACCCAAAATCCAAATGACAAAAAGCTGCAGGAGGAGGACATGAGTTAGGGGTTGCTGGACCTTAGTGGGAGGTGACCTTAAGTTGTGTTGGTTCTCCTCGTCATGCTGGAGAACGAACAAGGCCTCTTCAACGCGTCCCAGCAGCACAGAGCAGAGGGATGCAGGAACCAGCGCTACAGGCGGTGGCTGGTAAGTCACTAATAAAGGACCCATCTCTGACTCCTCTTCGTTTCTGCTTTCTCTTGGAAGAGATCTTCAACACCAGGATGTCTTTGCCATGTTTCGTGGTCAAGAAGCTGTATTTCACAGAGCTGTTAGGTGAAAATCGCAGCAGCTTCAGGCACATTGAGGCCACAGGGCTGCGGCTGAAACCCTTGGGAACAAGGTGAATGTCCAGAGAGGATGTTTCACTTTACCGGGAGTGTGCGGAGACAGCTGTTTTACTCACCAAAAAGTAGAAAGTAAGACTTCAGTAAGGGCTTTTTATTCAAAAGCAGCAGCTAGCAGAGAGCATCATGATCTATAAGGGAAGCAGAACTGGAAGCGCTGCTTCCACTAAAATTAATCCAGGAATAAGTGCCCACTTAATTTCAGTGATTATGTTGAGTTTTGGTAATAATGTTCATTTCATTTCCTTCAAAGAGAGCTCTGTGAGGCTGAGAAAACATCCTGCCCATTGCAGGTTTTTAAGACTTCTGAAATGAGGACAAATGCAGGGACCCGGATGAGCTCCTGGGCTCGAGCTACCTCGGTGATGTTTGCAGGACGCCTGGCCGGGGCCACCACCCCTGGGGGTCCCTGGTGGCCCGGATGAATTTTGTGGAGGTCAGTGGTGAACAGGGCATGGGCTGGGGTGGAACAAGCGTAACTCAGGCCTGCAGCATTAGGCAGGAGAAATTTGCTCCTCTTTCACAATTTTGGAACTATATCGCACTATATAATGTTTTAATACAGTGTGCTTTCATTAATAAGATTTTAAACTACAACCTGCAATGTTTTATTCGAATTTACACCAAGAACTTCTTGGCCCCACAGGAAGGGGCTCCGTTTCCCCCTGCTGCAGCTTGACATCTAATTTTGCTTCCAGATAGACACACCCAAAGAATTCAGTTCACTTTCCATCTTTCTGATGAAGATCATCAGAATTTGAGAATCTTTTTGTTTGGGATTTTTAAATGTATGAGTCTGATAAATTTGAGAACTCAAATATGGCTTCAATTGCTCTTCCATCACTTAGAGCTGGATGTTAAAGTGGGGAGTTTGGGCTTTTCTTCCACCCTCGGTGGTGACCTGGACGATTCCCTGTTCGTGTCCTCTCGAAGCAGCCGCCAGCTCTGGCTTTGAGGTTTTCCCACTCTTCTTTGCAGGAATTTTCAGAGTGAGATAAGACTAATATTTGCCGGGTTTCATGTCTGAAGAGATAACTTGAGGGTGCTTGAAAGCAATTACTTTTCTGCCTGCGTGGGCCGCACAGCAAAGCCTGGTATTGCACACATTTATACACATTTATACACATTTATGTGCTCTGTGGCTCCAAACAGAGGGCAGCAGCCCCTGTGCTACAGGAGAGGTGCAGGTCAGTCCCCGTGGTCTAAGAGGGGCTCGTTGCTCTAGGAAAACTAGCAGACCCTGTGGAAAAGCGGGTATTTAGGAGGGGAATGCAATTAATTCCACCTAAACTGGTAGCAGTTATTGCAATGACTCAAAGATCGTGAGATATTGGCTGTCCACGAAAAGCAAAACGTTCTGCTCTGGGTGTCCTTGCTGATCCTGCATCCATAGATGCAGGACATCCTATCTCATGTATCTGTCAGGAATGGCCCTTTCAGTCCCTTTCTGAGGTTTAATTGCTCTGGAATCTAAAATGCAACTGCAAAAAAAAAACATGTTTTGTTGCACATAAAAGTCAAAAAATGTTTAATTTTCATTTTATGTTCCGGAGGGAAAAGGAATCTTGGAAAATGGCTACAATATAATATAATCTCCCCTCAGAGTATGATAAAGATTGTACATATGTATAGTAAGATTACTGCGCTTTCAGTTAAAATTAGGGTTTTCTTAAGTAAAGCAAAATTGAAAAGCATGTCATTGTATATATGTTAGATATTACTGCCATAATATATATATATGGGGGGGGAAAGAGATTTTAGGCAATTTTGCTCATTTAAAATATTCTCCTATGCCCTGCTGGAGTTGAGAGCCGTGCTTGTCGCGGGTCCTGTGGTGAGCTCATTTGTTAAAGACAGAGAGAATTAAAGGGATAGGGAAAGGAGAGTTAAAATAAACAGAAGTCCTGATACAATCCTGAAGCTTCAGGTGCTGTCTATTTTCCATGCTCTGTAGAGCCTGTGGAGCTGCCCTTGGCCCGGGAGCAGGTCCGGGGAGGTTTACACCAGTCCGGGTCCAGGATGCGGATGCCGCAGGACATCCCGGGTCATTCTCCAGCATGACCAGGAGAACCAACATCCCGCAGGGTCCCGCGGCTGCAGATCCCGCAGGACGCTGCAAAGCCGAGGCCTGCCCGTGACCCTGCCATGCACAGAGGCTTTCCTAAAGCCTCGGCTGAAAATCCTCCGGAGCGCTGAGGGAGAAGTTATGAAAGCAGAAGTTAAATGGATTAAGAGCAATGAAAGGGAATAACCACGAGCGAGGAATTATCGCTGCATAGAAATGTTTGCACTGAGGCTCTGCGGGGCCACTCCAGTATTTGAAACCATTGCTTTGAAGGATATTGCAGTTGATGAAAATGAATAGAAAGTCTTTCAGAAGCGTGGTGGAGTTAACGCCGAATCAGAGTCAGTCGTATAGAGCTGTAGGCATCATGCAGTGAGCTGGGTCCATCCAAGTCAAATACGTGTGGACGCTGCCACATGCAAGGGCATTTCTGCAGCCCAGACCCACAGGCTCCGTCTGTGGAGCTGGTGGCCACATCTTGGCCCGGGGCAAAGTGCAGGTTGGTGCTGCAGGACACACGGCCACTGCTCGGACCTCTTGGCACTGGGGCCACGCAGGCCTGCTCTCCTGCAGTGTCCCTTTACCTTAAATCCTGTGAAATGACGGTTTTATTGAGGGAGGTTTCTGCTTGTGTATGCCACGGAGGCAAACGCAGCGGGTAGCACTTAAGTCAGCTTAAACAAATCATAGAGAAGCTTACAACAAGGAAGAGGTGATGCAGCAGTCAATGCTTTCCTGTTTGCTGTTTAGAGCAGTTCCAGGGGGTTCTCTATTCCCATAAACGTGGCTGCGGATGCTCCCGCCTCGCGGTGCCTGCGCAGAGGTGTCCTCGAAGGACCATCCCGCGCTCCTTCCCGCGCCCGGCGGGGAGCAGAGCCCGTGTGGATGGTTTCCTGCTGCCTTTCAAAGTTTAATTTTAATGCTAATGTGAGGAATTGGGACATTTCTCCCCTTCTTCCCCAAGGGTTTCTCATCTGCACATGTCGAGATAATTTTATCTCCCAAGCTGCAGCCGGCCAGGTAAGAGTTTTAAATTACCTTGAAACTCAGCCCTGACGTGTGCTTTACTGGAGGCTTTGCACAAAGACCAGGCAGGACAGAGCTGCCGCCAATGGTCCTTGGCAGCGTGACCTTCTCCTGCGTCTGGGGCAGATTTCCATGGGGCAGATCCTCTCTAGTGGTGAGTTTGGTATCGCCAGGTCTTTTATTAGGTAGAAACCTAACAAAAAATGACAGAGCACCAGTTCCTGGTGAACAAGGAGTGCCGAGGCAGAGAGGAGATTCCCGGTGCCTCGTGCGTGCTTTGGGAATGAGCATTATCTCTCTGGGCACCGTGTAAACCTTGTCCCATGCCAGGCCATTCTTGTCCCCTCCTGCCTCTGAGCTGCTCTCTGAGGTCTCCTTTTCCCACTGAATGCTGCAGTTCAGAAGATAGGTGCCTTTCCCTGCCTTTGCCATGTGGGTTCTGACTGATAGGAGTGGAGATCTGCTGTGTGGCTGCTGTTCTTACCACGGGGCTGCTCTGTCACATCCTCTGTGTCGTTATTCACCACCGAGCTGGATCCCTGGAGAGGTAAAAACCCCAAGATGGGGGGAACGTGATTGACCAAGGACGGAAAAGTGAGCAGCTTCCTTCTCCCAGAGCTCTAGGTGGTCTGGGAACACTTATTTGCAAATAATTTCTCCAGTGTGACTGCAAGGCAGGAGAGAAACCAGCCTGGCTGGAGGTGTTTAGGAGCTTTGCTTGGTTGGAGAGGCAGGGGTGCAGTGAGGACCCGGCCAGGCTGCCTCTCCACGTGGGGCACTGCTCCGAGAGGCAGCAGTAATTGCTCTGAGTCGTCTTCGCAGAAACCTGGCCTGAAATAAGGTCAGATTTGCTTTACTTGGGATTTTGCTGCTTTTACTGGCTTCTGAGATACTGATGCCTGTAAGTCATGTCTGGGTTTCAGACCCGCTAGTCTTTTTTATTTATTATATTAAAGGATACTTATGGTGTTCTCCATAAGAGTTATTTGGTTTTAGCAATATCAGCTAAATATCATATCATCACGGAGACCTACGTTTAACATAGAGTCTTTCCCTGCATGGGAACTGAAAGTGCAGAATAACTGGTAATTTCTGTAAAAATAACCTCTGCAGCAAAGAACTGAGAAATCCTAAAGGATAAGAAAATGTATAGGTCTGGCTGTGAGGCTGCTGGATAAAAAAAGGCGAGATTTGTGAGACTCTAGAAATAGGAAAGAAAAGAGCAGTATTTTGTGGTGGTGCTCAGGGCTGCAGCCAGGAAAAAATGTGCCTGGAAAAAGGCTCTGCAGAACTAAGGTCCTGCTGGAAGACACCTATTATTTTTGCTACGCTAGGGGTGATTTAATAGAGGATTTATGCCCATGCCCTAAACCACGTAGCCTTTGAGAACCAGAGCTATTTTTTCTAATTCTCAGTGCACTCCTAGGCTCGGGCGCTGCAGACGAGGTCTCAAGGCGCAGGAGCCCTTTGGAGCCCAAGCTCCCCACGCCGGCAGAGCTGGAGCATTCCCGTGCCCAGGGCTCTCCAGCCATTCCCATGCACAGCCGGACAGTCTGACCCACAAAACAGCCTCAGCTCCTCGGTGACGGATCTAGCTCAAATAACGTGTTTTATTGATGGAGACCTGCACGACCCATCCTGAGCTGCGTTTGCAGGATTTTGGGAGCCTCTCCGTGCCCCAGCATCTTGGACTGTGCTCTGGAAGACGCGCTTGCAGAAAAGGGCTTTGCAGGTGTCTTACAGGAGGGGAAGTATCTGGCACGTGTCTATGTGAACAGCAACGTGTGGGAAAGATCTGCTGAATGAGACCTGCAAAATGCTGTGTCTTGCTACTGGTAGGTAAAACATCAGTGCTGAGTGATGCAAGTATTTAAAGTTTTATTTTGGAGAAATGGTTTTACGATTTGAGCTGAATGTGGCATATAATTATAACCAATGGAAGGAATATATTTAAAAAGTGAAATTGTGCTTCGTTAAATTCTTTCCCCCCCTGTTTAATAGTTCCAGGGGGGAAAAAAAAAACAAAAAAGTGTGAGGATTCTGAATGCAAGATGGGCAGGCTTCATGCAGGGGCTCTGCAGGAAAAAAATATTGGATCAATCTGACACAATCTAGAGCATTGCAACATGAGAATGGAGGTTGAATCACCTTTGGAGCAGGCATTTATGGCTGTATTTCTCTCAAGCGATGGACGGGCAGCACGTGGGAATTCCGTTCTCGCGCTGCCGTTAAGGCACGCGCCGCTCCCGCGGGAATGTGCTCAGCGTGGAGCTCGCGTCTTGCCCGTGTGCGGCTGCAGCTTCCAGACCAGAAATGCTGGATTTAACCCAAACGGGAGCTTTGAGCCCGTCTTGGTGCTTGGAGGATGGTGTTGAATACCCGGCTGTGCTTCGCTGCACCACAGCTCGGCCGAGCTGGGATTATCCTGCGGTGCAAAAAGCAGGAGCATTCAGTGCCAGAGCCAACCAAAGCATTTCCAGACTCTGAAGCCCAATGGCAGACCTTCAAAGCGTCTTTTCAGAACATAAAAATAGTTTCTAGTCTCTCAGAGGCTTCATTTTTCCTGCTTTTTGTTATTCTTGCATTATTTAATGATGCAGCAGCAGCCCCCATGCCTCGTCCTGGTAGGACGCTATCGCTGCAGCGTCCTCGTTGGATGCTGAAGTGCCCAAACGTGAGCTACGTAGCTCACACCAACGCCTGCTCCCGGGGAAAGCGCTTCCCCTCTTGTCTCTTGATGGATTGGCTTGCTCTGATGTGCTGCAAGTTTGACATCTGTTTCTGCAAAATGTTTTCTCCTTGACAAAAACACTTCTTGTACCAGACTAATCTGTTTCCCCCTCTTCTTAGTCCTCATTTTTACTTGTTTTTGCTGTTTTATCGTCTTTGGGATGCCGGTTGAATGCTGGACATCCCTGTCCATCATGCTGTGCAGAAGCATGGTCAAAACATGCCACCAGTCCCATGTTCCTCAGAAGAGACCTCCTGGTGCTCAGTCTTTTCCACCTGCGTTTATAAAAACCAATGCTGTTTTTGATTTAAAGAGCAGAAGCAGACACTGCTTTTTGTCCTCCAAGACTCTTGGAAATAACTGTGTTCTGATTTAAAAATGCCATTGTGTCGCAGTTTATGCCCCTTTCAGCCAAGCTCCTTATGAGTTTGTCATATTGGAATATTGCTGTTATTTATTAAATCCTTGATAAAGCTGCACTTAATGCTCACATAATAGAATTTGCATCTTTAAATCTGCTGAATATGTGGTTTGTCACTGATGCAAATTGCACTGATTAATTAAATAAGACTTAGAGATTCATAAAGCAATTGCTCCAAAATGACATGTTATTTACATCTAACTATATTAACAATTATGGAAACTTAATTTTTCCCTTATACAATCTGTCTTGAAATTCCACTGATATTTTAGCAGTCTTATATGACTTAATGATTTAAAATTAGTTTCCAGTATTGAACACACTTGCAAAAGATCAAGAATATTTTTCAAAATAAATAAGGTGGATATTTTGCATAATCACAAGTTTATAGGACTTGGGCAGTGGGGGGAAGAGAGCAAAGGAATTGAGACTGTGTGAATTCCAGTCCTCTTTTTAAAATAAACATTTTATCTGTCATACTTGTAGTAGATAAGGTATAAAATGTCCTTGTGTTATGACACATTTTTGGTAAGTTGCCTATAGTTGCATTCATGGATACTATTTTCTGGGTTATTTATTATCTATCAGGTTGTTATTGGCTGATTACTCAGCTAGCACCAAGCAAGCTCCATCTCTTCTCAAGTCCTTTATCAAGGGCTCAACAAAACGACTCTGGGCTGCTCAGATAATACAGGTGCGACAGGAAGGCTTTGGGCTAACTTGGCTCTTTTGCAGGGGGAAAAAGTGTAGAATAAGATAAAAATCTCATTTACTAGCTTTCTGATGTTTTTGCTTTTTCATGCGAATTGGAAAATGAGACACTGAATATCTGTTTACCTGCTTCACCAATGCCTATGTCCTTATATTCTGATCAATATAATTGGGGCTTTGACAGGTGAATGCCTGGAGGCCTGGGAAGGTTTCTGAGGCCCTGGTGAGGCTCCCTGCATTGGTGGTGGTGCCTCTCAGAAGACCCTTCATCCAAGCCCTGGTTGGTAGCACGGAGCTTTTCCTTGCTGTTTTGCATCCATGTTTTCTGTTGTTCCCAGCAGCATCTCCTGCTTCCAAAATCACGCCCCATTAACACTTGCAGCTCCAAAGGTTTTTGCAGTCTGGTTCCCAGGGTCTGACCTTCACGTGTCCCTAAAGGCCCGTAGCAAATGATCTCATGCAGGTTTTGCTATAAGGGCACTGCCACACTTCAAGCTATGTGATTAATTCAGCTACGTGCTGGTTTGTTGGCTGGCCAAGGAGAGTGTTACCAACAGGCCACAACTATGAGAGCTGGTGTTTTAACTCAATGTTTAAGTATTCCTTCTGTGAATATTTTGCAAAAGTATCACGCTACTTTTGAACCTACCAACGTGCTTTTATAGTTAATTTCTTGGAGATTAAGTTATTTTGTTAAAACTGCTTTAAAAATTGAAGTCTTCTTTCTGGACCTTTTAAAAAGGGAACTGTCACAGTATATTTGGTTTAAAAGCTTATGAGGAGGAATGAAAAGGTTCCCGTGTCCGAAAGCATTAGCGTGTCCCTCAGCTCGTTAGGAGATGATCGCTCATTGCAAACGGTCTGAGGCTCCGTGACTCAAGGTACCAAAGCGGGGCCTGAGCTGGAAGCTGCTGCTACCAGGTCCAGCTCCCACCACGTCGTAAATCTGCTTTTGCATTTTTTCTGGCTTTTTTTGGTCTCTTTTTCACTGTATTTAGTCAGTAAAGCACTCGAGCAGGGGGTGTTGGGAGACAGTCGCTTCCTTGGCTGCTTTGTGGGCAGCTCGCAGGACGCGAGGCCGAATCGCGAGTGCGGAGCCCTCGCCGGGAGAGCATCCCAGCCGGCATCCTTGGGAAGTGGGAAGCACGGCCGCCCCCAGCGGCCCTCTGGCACAGCCGTGGCTGGGAGACACTTCCTTTGGTTCAAAACATTCCATAGCCTTTCATTATTGGGACATTGGGTTCCTCCAGAAGACACAATTCTTTGTTATCCCGTGTCCTGCGGTTCCCACGGCTGCACCCTCTGTTCATTGTCCCGCTCGGAGCCCTGCGGCCGTGGGCCGCTTCCCACGCATTCCGCAGGGAGGATGCTCACAGAGGCAGGGAAGTGCCCGCTCCGGAACGGGCACATGGGGACAAAGGATGGAGCTGCCCAGGAAACCAGGGTTGTTCCTGCTGCTGGCGGAACAGCCACCAACCCCCAGGCAGAAGGTGCCACTTTGAAACCAGCGATCAAAAGTGTATTTTGGGAAAGGAAAGACCACGAGGCCGTGGGGAGGGATGCCTGGATTTGCTTTGCTTTCCCTGCACTGTCGATGCCATCGTTGGGCAGGTCTCCTGTTCCAGACCGGAGCAAAGGACCCTTCCTTGGCCCCATAGCCTGCACGTCCCACACGTGTTGGCACCGTCAGCTGAGCCCAGCGACTCTCTGGTCAAATTCCCAGGGGTGAGTGCTCATGTTGATGCTCTCCATGGGTGCGTTGATCCTTTAGGTGTTTCCAAGCTAATGTGGGCTCCGACCTCCTCAAAGGCACCGGGTGGACGTGGCTGCTCCACCTCAGTCCCAACAGCTCAGTCCATGCTCACTGCGTCAACCTGCTCACCACTAGTCCTAGCACTAGACATGGGTTATCCCTGCTTCTGAAAGCACTTGGTCCTTCTTTAACTGGTTCAGAGATTCTCCCTATTGATTTTCATGGGGATGAACCGAAAGATGGGGATTCTCTCGGATTTTCTTCTTCTATTTTCTTTATTAGAAGAAACTGTAGGTGACAACTGGCAGAGCCCCTGTGCTGCCATCTCGGCCCTTCCCTTCCCTCCTCTCTGCTTGGCGCGGCGTGTGTGCACCAAGTAAATCTGCCACGACTATTTTTATTGCATAACTCTAATGGGCGAGAGCAGCGCCAAAGCTGTTTAGAACCATTGATTGCTATTGAGCTAATGAGCCGAGTGCTAATCAATCCTCTAGGAACTGCCATGAGAAACTATTACACCTCCCACAGCGCCGGCGTTGACTGCTTATTGGCAGCGCGATGGCGCGATCCGCCTCGGATTCCACCCGGCACAGCACAATAATCGGGAAAAATAACTTCCCATCGGCGCGACTCCACGGCACATCCATGGCAATGAAGGAAGGACGTGGGGAGCCTGTCCCAGCTGCGCCCTGTGCGCTCCGCTGTCCCCACGGAGCCGGTCCCGGCGCCTTGCTCGCTCCCTGCTCCAAAGCGTCTGCAGGAGAGACGTCGGAGCAAGAGAGGAAACTCCACAGGAAGCGCAGAGGGCTGCATGGCCCGGGGGTAAAGACGTGTCCGTGCTGCGGGGTGAGAGCGGGGCAGCCGGACGGGTGGAGCGGAGCGATGGGGTGGCCCTGGGACGGGGCCCGTGCAAAGCAGCCCTGAAGCCCATCCGCAGCGCGGGGCCCGGTGCCGCCGGGTGGGAACGCTCCTTCCCCACACCCTGCTACGCTTGCAGTAACGCGTGTAGACGTTACTTACATCCGCTCATCTTCCCGCACAGCCATTAACATTTACAGAGCTTTGTATATTAAGGCCTGATGCTGTTAAATATTGATAGAGCCAAACTGACACAAACCACTGTTTCCTTGCTGAGATGACCAAGTTTGCCCACCCCTAAAGGCACCTATTTGTGTTGTGGTATTTGTGTAGCAAAAATGGAAAAAAGGAAATACATTGACCTGTCTGAAAGGGCCTTGTGTTTTTCACATGCCCAGTTCGTAAATCCTCCAGCATTTTCATCTATCTTCTCAGGTAGATGGGGCACCGATATATGGCCACGGACATTTGTCTGGGCTTCCTGCTGTGCCTTGGGGAGGCTGCATTATTTTCCCTGGACTACTATTCTTGAAGACCCCTGGCTGATGTCATGGGATGATACTGGAATTCACCTCCAAAAATTCACATTTTTGGTGAGTTTGCACTGAGAGGGACCACACTGCTCAGGTCCTGAACAGTGCCAGATAAGTTGATGCTCCAGATGTATGAGTCACATGGTGAATTATAATTCTAATTTAACAGATTTGCAGGCGAAGGGCAGGATCAGTTAGGGAACATCCACCACACTTCTGCTATGCAGACAGCAGTGCAGCACTCGCAAAAAAACAAATGTTCCTGTGAGGTTTTTATTTGCAGTGCTACTCAGCCCTAATTCCCACGATGAGGTTTTGCATGATCCCACACTGTTTCTTATGCCCAAGAAAAATCTGCTGGAAGTTCTCCATGTCCTGAAGGAAGCTGAAGCCACGAGTCGGGATGCTGCTCGCCTGATGCTCCGGACGCGGTGTGGGGCGGACGCAAAGGGCAGCGGGGTCCGAGGCACGTCCAGTCCTTGGGGACCCCAACGGAGTGTGGGGTCTGGGAATGGCCCTTTGCCTGATTTGGGTGCATGGAAACCCGGCAGAGAAGCTGAGGGATAATTTATGGATGCATCACAAATGTCCGTGTTTCTGAGTGGAGGGAATGAGCAAAATGGGATTCCCTCCGAGACAGGTGGCGCCAGTCAGTGTCCCCGTCCCCTGCGGTCCCAGCTCCGTCCACAGGTCCCTGCTGCAGCTCCGGGGGATGCTGGGCTGCTCTGGGGGCTGCCCCTGGTGCCGGTGCTGCTGGGAGAGGAGCGGGGAGCTGGGGGTAAGGAAGAATTAGTCATTTCCCTGGAAAAGCTGCAGAGAAATGGCAGGGCAGGGTGCCAGCTCTGCAGTTCTCCAGGTGCAGTTTTGCTGGCTGTGTCAAGCCAGATGAATCCTGGACAACCAGCTTCTATCTGTTTTTTTTTTTTTTTTTTTTCCTGAAGAAGAGAAATGGAAAAATTGCTATTTACCTTTTGTTTCCCAGTGGTGTTTGTTTCCCAGCGGTCAATCACCCTAATTCCTAGAAAAGCATGCTGCCTTTGTGATTGGAATTTGCCTGTCTTCATCTCCTCCCCATTGCTTTTTGCAACGTTTTCCTTGGTTATATTAAAGAGACTTTTAATACCTGTTGTTTTCCCCTCTGTGAAGGTACTCATGTGCTGTAATCGGGTCTTCTCCTAATCGCCTTTCCGATGCACTAAATAGATTGAACTCTTTAAACCTCTCAGGATAAGGAACTTTCTCTCATAATCACATTATTTCTGCAGCTCTTTTCTGCCCGCTCTCTAATTTGCCAGCAGCTTCAGAAGCTGGGGCTGTCCCGCTGCCTGTTGTATGGGCTTCCCATACCAATAAAATTGGGTTGTTTCGAGCCACCATTCCCATGGCTTCATGGTAAGGAGGACCAGCAGGGTCCAGAGAAGTCAGTGATTCCCTTCCCCAAAGCAGGACCAAATCCACTTAACCCAGGCTGGAGATGTCCATGAGACCTGGTGGATTCCGGTGATGGAGTTCCCATATCTCGACTTCCTCACCTCTCGTAGACACATTGCCTTCTGGATACAGTCCTCATCCCGGCAGCTCTTCCCTGTTCCTGAGCATTTCTAAGGGTCCTGGTGGTTGAATGTGCCCAGCTTCTTGAATCAGCCAGCATGCCACTTCTGGTGCATAATGTTATCTGGTATCCACCAACATTATAGCCAGACAGCTCGTATTTCATTCACCAATTAAAAGCCGGCGATAGGCTGCAGGGATAGAGCTGCCTCTGGAAGAATCCCATTTTATAGAGATTCCCCAAACACTTTTTTGTCCTTCTCAACTTGCCATTTACTTCAGTGATTAATGATATTGCTGGTTTCACAGCGATGCTAAACCAAGTGCCTTGTAGAAGTCTGGCTATATTATAAGTACCCAGATACCCTGCAAACATCGTGCTTGCATGAAACAATAAAATGTCTTTTTCTTCTTTCTTTACAAGATCTATTTTTCCATAAAAACATGTTTTCAGATTTATTTACACCCAAACCCTTAAGTCTCAAACTGAATCTCATTGCAGCTTTTATACTGCTTTTGTCTGGGACTTATTTCAGACTATCTAACCTTGTGGACTCAGGCTTGCCTTTTATGAATACTGACACATTTTTCAATCTTCTGAAAAAAAATATCAATCTTTGACCACCATAACAGTATGTTTTTTTCCTCATACTACTCCTCATTGTAAATTGCCTGGGCTTTGAAAAAGCTCAGTCTTGATACACGTTTAAAATATTCTTTGGCTGTGAAGGAACTGCAACATAATTGACCATCATCATGTGAAATTTGTCCCTCTGAAATTCTTTCAAATTGAGAAAAAAGGTATATCTACTTTGAGGTATATCTACTTTTTTTTCAAAAACAGTGCTATTAATTTGCTATTTGCATCTGATGATGGATCGTATATCTTAAAATGCTTATGTTCTTATTCTCCTTCCCGCTACAAGCTGTAGAACCCCCCATACGTCTCCAGCTTACCATTTTTTACTCTCAGCTTTTCTGCCCTATTAGTCAGACTCATTGTTTCCTCAATTGGGGAAAATCAGCTCCGCAGGCGCCGGTGTCACGTGTGTGCGTTATCGTGGGGCTGTGCTGGATGAAACAAGGTCGCCATCCCTTTTTCCCAGCAGCTGCTGGCTGCAGAAAGGCTCCCTTGGTTTATCCTGCTCCATCGCAACGCGACCCGGAGTGGTGTCTCCAGTGGAAGCCCCAGAGAGGGGGATTCTCCCGGGATTCTCCGGACCGGGACAGAGCATCTCCCTGGCGGAGAGCCTGGAGCAGGAGCAGCTCCTCCTGCTTTTCCTTTGGCTGTGCCCGTCCGCGCCGAGGGCCGTTCTGGCCGTAGCAATGAGCAGGCACAGCGCGTTTTCCCTCCTTTCCCTCCCTCTGGCTTTCTGGACACCACAAGCAGTTAGGGGAGCTGGGAACACAACCGCCGGCCTTGCTGCTGGCTGTATCGTTTCCACGTGTTTGTGGTTAGCTGGGCTGGAATGCGAGCGGCGCCGGCCGAGCTCTGCGCGAGCCCCGCGCTGCCTCCGCGCGGGCTGCCGGCTCCTTGCACAGCTCCCTCCAGCAGCTCCCACCAAGGAGGCAGTTTTTCCCACTTCCTGCCAATGGCACATCAAGTAGTTTGGCTGTGGTGTTTTCTGCCCTCTCCCTCTCTTCCCTGTGGGGCTGGAGAGGTCTCCATGAAGACCCGCTGCAACTGCCTTTCCTCCATCCCTGCTCTGGGATGGGGATGCGCGCGCTGGTTTGCTGTTTTTACGCTCCCTCCAGGCAGTGCTTTTGGAGGAGCTCGTAGCAGGGTGAGGATCATCTGAGCCCAGCACTCAGGGCCCTCGAGGGCTTTTGCTTTGCCGCTTGGCGGCCCTGGCAGTGGTGACACAGGGACAGAGCCACCCGTGTGGGTGATGCTGCCCACGGCGCGTTTGCAGCGGGCATCCCACCGCACGCAGGTGCAGCTCCTGGGGAGCAAACACTCACCAGGAGAAAGGCAGGGAGACACCACGGTGGGATTTGGGCTCCTCATGGACCCCAGCTCCTACACGCACCTGGTGGGACTCTGTGTTGGCCTGGCCCCGCAGCATCGTGGTGGCCACAAGTCCCCAAGGTCTGCAGCGCCCACGGCTGCTGTCTCATCCCAGCATTTGCTCCACATGTGCAACTTCCACATCGTTATCCAGCCAAAGCTATCCATCCAAACCACCCGTGGTGCTAGCAGGATGTTAGTGAGAACAGAGGCCAAGCTCCTTGCTCCTGGGAGCCAAGCAAACAGTGGGTATTTTGCTGTTAACGATTTTGCTCCAGGAAGAGAGCTCCTCCCTACTCTAGTTTCTGCTTTGGCGGCTCTTTCCAGCAAAATCGTCTCATGTGGGCACGTTCTGGTCAGATCCCTTCCCCCTGCTCCCTGCTCCCTGC
>JASSRY010000095.1:422741-435122 GCA_032466555.1 Tinamus major | reverse complement strand
CTCCAGGAAACGTGGAAGCCTGATGCCGCTTGGAGGAGCTTGCAGGGTGCTCTGGAAGTCACGTCCTCCCTGGAACCGCCTGTGGCTGGGAAACGCCACGTCCCGAATCCCTGTGTGCTCAGGTGGAACGGCCGGCGGCGGGAGCGTGTGGAGAAGGAGGCAGCACCAGGAGCGGGCGGCACCGAGCACTGCTCACCCGCAGCACCGGAGCCAGCACCCGCTTCCCGGGAGCAAAGGGACACAGGGAAACGCCCGAGCATGGGGCCTGCGGGGGTACGAGGTGTTGGTGTGTGTTTTGTCAGGTAAAAGTCATGAAAGAAATGGGTGGAAAAGGAGAAAATGAGATAAGGGCAGGGGTTAGCTTGTCACAGAGAATCATGCAGAACTAACGCATTCTGGTTCTTTGATAAAACAGCTAGTTTTGCAGGGAAAGCATCTGTGCGATTCTCCATGGTGTAGGTTTTCTGTGTGTCCCAATAGCAGAAACCAGGACTAAGAAATGAGCTTGCAGTAAGGGGCTCGAAAAGGTGGCGAGTGGCTCCGCATGCCGGAGAAAGCCCCGCAGGCCGCAGCGGAGGGCGAGGGCCCCGCGGCTCCACGCGGCCGGAGATGGCGGCGCTGGAGACGACAGCCCGGACTCGCGTCTCCGGAGACGACAGCCTGGACTCGCCTCTCCGATCTCCGTTCCTGAGTATTCTTTGGAAGCAAACTGTGTGGCAGCATGGCAAGGAAGACGAGACTGTTCGTTTCAAGCTGTCATCCTGGGGAGAGAAAAATCCAGGAGGGGAACCTAAAAAGGAAGAACTGAGGCCATTTGGTGTTTAAATATGTTTATTTTTAATAGAAGAGTGATTTAGAACTATTGTAGACTTCACTGGGATGATAGAGAAATGAATAATAAGCAAGAGTCATTCAAGAAAGACAAGATTCAAACATGACAGCCATAGACAGACCTGTCAGTCTCATAGATCTTGTTTTTTTTTTTTTTTTTTTTTTTTTTTTTTTGATTGTTAAGTATTCCTATGATGTTCCAAGGACGTTGGCACTGGATAGAAGAACATTTAAAACCGAAGCTCATGGGCTCCATAAAGATCCTGGTTTGCACCTGTAATGTAAAAAAGCCGTAAGTGTTATATATGTCCTTCATAAGCTAGAATAAAGTACATATCCCAGTCAAGATAAAATTTTTCATTTTAAAATTAGTTTACAGCAATAATTACATGTTGTCGGAGTTAATGATGTTCTCAAGCACATATCACTGTAATGGTGGTCAGCTCCAAGCGCGCGTGTAGCTAGCACTTGGGAAGGAGCATAACAATAATAAAGTTTTAATTGAAAATGTGACCCCACCACTAAAAAATAACTAAGCACTAACAAAGGCTTATGATTCATACATATAAATATATGGTTCCAGAAATGTCTTTACAGTCTTTGTGCATAGGAAACTCCTGCATCCTCTCATGTTGCCTGGTTTGGTTTTGCCGGGGCTGATGTTCTAGAAACTGAACTAGCTGAAGTAATGTTGTAGAGAGATTGTAAATATCTACAAAGGCTTTGTCCTTGGGGTGTGGGGACGGCGTTTGCCTGGGTCATGGTGCAGCCGGCCTTGTCCAGGCTGCAGGGCAGCACTGCCACAAGCAGCGTTTTGTAGGCCGTGGCTCGGGGGCTCCATCGCAGGGGCTGTGTGTGTTGGCAGAGATCACATGCGCTGCTATAATGCGTGTGTGCGTGCACACGGGTGTGCACTTGTACCAGTGACGTTTTCAGGGGAAGTGAAATATTCGTTGAAAATGGTTCTTTGTGCCAGACTGGCTGTAGGACCCGATGGGCGGGAGCGCGAGGACACTTCACTGGCGCCTCGTGAGGGAGTAGCAGGGGGTTCTTCGGCCTCGTAAGCGACTCCCCAGGTCTGCTGGAGGCAAAAGGAAAGTTTGGTTATTCACATGGAGCGGGACAGCTCGGACCGAGAGCCTTCGCACAGGCATCCGGTCCCGCGGTCCCGCATTAACCATGGAATATCTGCCACCGAGCACAGCGCTGGCCTTGCCCTGTCATTGCTCTGTTTCAGCTTTGTGTATTTTTTTTTTTTCCTTTGGATTATTTTGAAAAGCTTCGTTTCCGTCTCCCATCAGAACAGAAAGGAATAGGCAAAACGGTGAATGTTTGTGCAGAGGAGAGCTTGTTCTTGGCCAGCCAGCCCTGTCCCTGAGCGAGGTCCTGGACACCCAGGTTAGACCCTCCTGTCCTCTTTGTGCCCGGGAGCTGAGCGAGGGAACAAGCCTTTGCTTTTTCTGTTGTTCATAATTTTGCAAAGCCAGGGAGGAGAGCAGCTTTTTGCCCGATTCTGTCACACTTCCCAAACATACTCTCTCTATCGCCAAGGCGGCACTGGGTGACACCAGCCCACCCGGCGGCTGGCACGGCGCAATGGGCAGTGCCGGCAGCGGCACCGGCGCAGGGAGCAGCCTCCAAAGCTTCTGTGATGGGGGATCCAACAGCCGTCGCTCCGTTCCCCATCGTCTGTTGGTGCTTTTGATCACCCAGCACCCGTGCCCCAGGTTGGGTGCGCTTCGTGTGCCCTGCTGCTTTCTGCTTTCAGGCCCTCTGACCCACACACCTTTGGGTGGGGGAGCATCATTTATGAGAAGAATATTTAAAAAAAAAAAGGACAGCTGAAAAGCAAGTCCACGACACTATTTCAAACTGATGGCTTGCAGACTACATCAGCCTTGTCATGAAGGAAAACCTAAAGGATGTGCTGCAAGGCTGGGCTCGGTCCTGCCGGGACTGACTCTGGGCACGGAGCTGGGGATGGTGTGCCGGGAAGGGCGATCTGGCACTGTCCAACCTGCCCCTCTGCCCTGGCCCCTGCATCTACCCGTGCATGATTTATAGGCCAGATATGCAAATAATGATAACGTGGGTTAAAATTAGCAGGAAAATATTGGACGTTTCCTTGCTGAGTAGATACAGAAACAACAGCAGATTCGTGTTTGCAGTATTGTTATCCCTGCTATTCCTGAAAGTACCTTTCAGACTAAGGCTTTCTTCAAATGTATTTTCCAATTCCAAAGCTGTAGGTGTTAGGCACCTGCACTGTGTATGTAGCACATGTGCCTTGGATATGGGGGAAACGTGCAACGGGTGCTCAGCATTGTAATGGAATTTTATAGAAACAACATTTTAATCTGCCAACCATTTTCTAAAGAAGCAGAAGCAGGTGTTTCTTCTATATCATAAGTCATATTTTCCGTCTGTCTGGGTTTTTAATATAACTTTGCTTTTGCTTACAAATCAACCCCAGTGTTCTCTATTTTCAGCTTCCTAAATTACTCACATTTCAGAGCTGTCAATAGCCAAAAATAATACAGACATATTCGTATACAGTGCAGCTCTGCTGTAGCACTGAGTGCTTTTATTACTCAGAAGTGAAGAATTTATATCAAATATATTTATAGAATACTTTCTATGTATTAACTGATTTCATGTCTTTCTAATTCTTGAAGAAAACGAAGTCTGGTTATGTAACTTCTGTTACTTCAGTTTTGCCAGAGTTGTTACTTTTGCTGTTAGACTGAAATATATATATATATATATGCATGCCTTCACAATTTACACACAGTTTATACCTGGACTCTTCAGTAGTCTATCAGAGGCTGAATATTCCTGGCGAAGTTATTGATTTGACACCGAGTTATTCCATGACCTTCTGTGATTCAGTAACTGAACGCAAAGTTTATCTGCAGATTGATGACACTCCTCAAGGCTCAGGTTCTCCATCCTCCTTCGATTTGCTGCAGGCACTGAAATCAGAGCGGCTGAGGTCCAGGGGTCCTCAGCAATTGCAGTTCCTGCTGAGTTTGCACGGTTAGTGAGTACTATTGTCTCTTTCTTCCAAAAAAATGTGAGAGAAAGATAACTCAAGAAGCCTAATCAGTCTGCAGGAAAGTAGGTTCTTTTGCTGAGCTATGATCCTTCATCTGCAATTCTTCAGGAGCTTAAATCCTGAGTGGCAGGCCAGGGTAAGTACAGCTCAATTTTCAGGCACAAGTAGTGTCATATAATGCATCTCCTCAAATGACTGCCAAGAGTTTCAGAAAGAAAAAAAAGAAAAAAAAAAAAGACAAAAAGGAAAAAAAGAGAAATCAACACTTGACGTTTCAGAGGAATTTAAGAAAAATGGAAAGAACGAACTGTGGTGCTGCTGTGCGTGGTCAGGTCACTGCAGGAATTACTGGCGTTGATCTTTTCAGTATTAGAGGAGGGATAAATGAGCGGTGGGACAGCCCTGGGGTGCAATCGCTGCCCCCGGGGCCCGATCTGGCCGAGCGGCCCGAGCCCCTGTGCAGCGTGGGCTGCACCGCGCCGTACTGCACCGCGCCGTACCGCACCGCACCGTACTGCACCGCGCTGTGCCGTACCATGCCGTACTGCACCGCGCCGTGCTGCACCGTGCAGCACCGCGTGCCCCGGAGCGGCCCGAGCGCCGCGGAGGAGAGCTGCGAAACCGCAGCGGGGTGCGGGAGGCGCGTTGTGGCCTGCCGGAGCACAGGCGAACACGGCGAGCACAAGCGTAGCTGCAGAACTTCATCATTTCGTCTTTGCTCTGTCTTTTTTTTCTCTTTTTCTGCAGGGCAAAAGTGAAGGAATAATAAAAGTAAAGAACTGAAGGAGAAAAATACTATTATCAGAGTGGTTTGCGCCAAACTGCAGTTCAAAAGATTGCTGATTTTGACTGAGGTAGTGTTTGCAGAATGCTTTGCAACAGTTTTTGAGCCAGGACACTTCCCTCTGGGAAAGACAAAGATGCTGAAAGCAAAAGAGGTGTGCAGTAGAGGCCCTAGGTATCTGTGGGTCATTTCAACTGCCGCAGTAAAAGAATAGTATGCACCTGCCTTAGATATTTTTCTAGTTTCCTGATATTCATGAAGGTTATGAAACGGGAGCGTTAGGATTCATTTCAGCAGCACGTCACTGGGTAAAGCAAACTCGGCTGGGTCCTTCGCGAAGGCAGGTGCCCGGGAAACGCTCCCCGGCACGGAGCGTGGCGCAGGCCGGCCTGCCCGCAGGGGCTGCCCGGGACGCTGCCGGCAGCCCTGGTGCGGCCGCGCGGGCGGCAGGACGAGCACGCGGGGAGGCAGCGCTGCGGCGAGCGCTGCGGGTCCGGCCGGGCTCGCGCTGTGCTGTGGGTGCCACTCGGGCCGGGGGCCTCTCCCGCGGTTCTGCTGGGACGTTTCGGCAGCCCCTCGGCCTCCGGAGGCTCTCGGGCTCGGAGGCAGAAGGGTCGGTGCGATGTGGCTTGCCGCGGAGCACCCCGCGGTGGGGGTTGCCGTGCCTCTCAGCAGCGTCCCCGCAAGGGCCCTGCCTCAGTCCTGGTCACCAACGCGCGTGGCGGTGGGAGCCCCCACGGGTCCGCCCGGGCCGCACTCCTGTTGCAGCCACGTGCGGCGCTTGCAGCGTCTGGCCTCAGCCCTAGGACAGGACGGGCATCTTCCAACTCCTTCTCTATCCACAGCGAGGGCAGGTGACAAGAGACACCTCATGTAACTGATCGCGGGCGTACGTGCATCAGACTGTTGTCAGATGTGTTGTTGGCCTTTGCTCTGATCTATACCTCTGACTGTTCTCCCCATTAGGTGGATCGCGACTCCGTATTGATTAATCTGCAGCAGAACTGAAATGGATGAGCTGGCTGGGACGTCGTGCCTGGCCTGGAGCCCTCCTCGCTAACGCTGTAGCACCCGAGCGAGGCAAGTGTGTTTGCTCAGCTCAGAACAGACGCTTTCATTTCGGCTGATATTGAGTCATTTTAATCAGTAAGTACCTTTTCCTGACAGGCACAATGCTTGTCAGTCATGGAGGAATCCAAAAATCCGTTTATACGAGGATTACCCTGAGCCCTTCCCATGATTGCGCTGTCTCTTGCACCTTGGGCAGAACTCTGCTGGAACCTGAGTGCACCGCGGGGAGGGACGCAGTGTTTGGAAGGAAGCGAATGAGACACAGAATTAATGTTCCACTCCCCACAAACCGTTTTCCAGCTGTCAAACTGCATTATTCATTTCTGCACCTGTAAATCTCTTCGTTTTCAATCTTGTACCTTTCTCCAAAACATCTATGTTTATTAAATTAGAAACACAAACGATTTCCTAGACGCTCACCTTATACTTTTTGCTTATCACCTGCTTGTGCCCTAACCAGCTACCGCAGACCCGTGAAGACGCTTGTTGAGGAGCCGTCTAGGCCTGAACCTTGGTGAGTCACGCACAGCTCCCTAAGGAGAAGGGGGCTGCTCCCGCCGGCCGCGGGAACCGGCCTTCCCGGCCATGGAACCGGCCTTCCCGTTCCCCTGCGGTCAGCAGCTCCGGGCACTGCAGCCCTCCCGGCGGTGCTGCTGGAACCTCTTGGTGGATGCCGGGGTCCTTCTGGGGGCCATCGGGAATGGACATGGAAAATGCAAATCAGATTTTCAGATCCCCTGACACAGTTAGGATCTGAATTTCCAGCTTTGTAGAACAGTCTGCAAAGCGGTTCCTGCCGATACATCTAAAGAATGGGTGACTATTTGTTGGGTTTCCCTCTGGGGTCCTTTCGTTTTCTGAGCTAAGAGCCATTTTCTCGTGCTCAGAAAGCACAGCTTTCCTTGCAGCCTCCTTTCACACCCCTGCATCCTTTCCCTGCCTTTTTGGGGTGCTTTTAGAGAAAAGAAAAGAGGCCAGGTGAATTTCAGGTAAACTCGTCTGCTGCTTGCTGCTTGTTTGGTGTGACCCGGAGATGAAGGAGCATCTCAGACCATCAGTCCTTGGACTTTCGGATCTGAATGAAAATCTCTGTTTTGCCCATTATGGGATTGCAGAGGGAACCGAGTGCGACGCAGAGCTCGACCGTGCGCCAGGATCGCTGATGTCCCCGTCGCGGCAGCAGCGCTGGCAGCAGTGACACGCTGAAAGGTCAGGGCCGTGGTGGCACTACAAGACGCTGCTGCCAGGCCAGCTCGATGCTCCTGCCCTTCTGAAAATGTGCAGAATTCACTCAGCCTGGCAGCAGAGTTGAACTTAAGGGTCTTCCTGTGATTTTTTTATAAAGCCATTTTTAATAATTCATTAGTGGTATGTATAGATTCTTCTGGTGTGGCAGCTGAAAGGAAATGCAGAGCCGAGAGCAGCAATCAGATGGAGATGCTGGGAGGATGCGTTGTGTTTGCAATATCTTCAGCTTTTGTTACAAACCCCGTCACAACACTGGCTCTTTGTAGGCAGCCTACAATGCCAGGGACCCTAATGATCGTGTGGAGTCTGAAATCTAGTCCTTGGCTCTTAAAAAAAAGAAAACATTACTACACTGCTTTTAATTTTTTTTTTCAGTTCATTTCTTTGTCATTTTATTCTTCACCATTTAAACCTTTCGTGACCTTTAGGAAAGAAAAATCAAAACATAGAGCATTTCAAAGCTTAAGTAATCATTTTTTATATCCTACTACCACATTCATCCCACTTGAAATATCCACTTGAATGGTTTGTGCTTTAAGATCTCACAAATGTTGCTTTTCCTGAAGGCTTGACGGAGAACTTACTTAAAGACAGGCTGCGGGGACGGCAGCCGCACAGGATGAAAGGGATTTTAGCTTGTTTCATGTATAATGCAGAGCTAGGGAAAGAAGCAGGGTGATCTAGATCACAAAACCGCTTCGCCATCCCAAAACTCAGGGGGATGCGGTCTCACTGAAGAAGCAGCCAGAAATCACACCTTATCAGTGAACCACGTACACCACTGATTTTTTTTTTTTCAGCGCTATTTTTCTCTTCTTAATTGCCACACATTTTTACTCCTTGAAAAAATAGCTGCTCATGCAGCTAAATCCCCGCTTGCTTCCCCGTTCTCTGTGCTTCCAGGCCTCTCCGTTGCCCTCGGGCCCGCGGTGCCGCTGCAGCGGAGCAGGAGCAGGAGCAGGAGGCCACGGTCCCGGACCCGCCGGCAGAGACACCCAGGGCTGTGGCACGTGGGGGATGATCCCAGGCCACAAGCAGGCCAATAGGTGCCAAACGTGTCTGCGTCAGGACGTTGCGGGTCTGTGCCTGGGTGTATACGTGTATTTATAACTGATTTATGGAGCGGGGAAACAGCCACCAGCTAGCCCTGGCACATCCTGTGGCCGGAGCGTGTCCCCTGGTCCCCTGTCCTCGTGGGACCGCAGGGCCCGGGTTTGGGTCACCATGAGCGTGACCTCCACGGCCGCCGCCGAAGGGAGGCAATAGGGTAGGAATTGCAGCACAGCCACTGCCCAGCCCAGTGAAGAAACGCTGGGTTACGGTAACCGAGTGTGGGCTGCCCTCGTGCAGCCTTCCCACCTCAGCCCCGGGACACGTGCTGTAACTGCGGGTCTAGGGCATGATCACAGCACACACAGGATGCAGGATAGCACACAGGCAATCAATACTAGCACCAGAGCAAGAGGGAAAATTTCTGTTTCCATCCTCTGTTGGGATAACTTTTCAAAATACTCTATCTGTGTGTGCGTGTGTTGAATAATTCACAAAAAAACATTGCAAATATTAACAAGCTGAGTTCCTCAGTCCAGATGTGTTCCATGTGCTTTACCTGCTTGTTTTCCTGGCTGGTATCCTTACTCCACAGCATCCTGCTCCCACGGTACAGCCGCAGCTCCCCGGCACGGCTGTGTCACATCAGCAGCCCTGGACATCACGGAGACAGCCCAGGAAAGGAGTCCGGAGCGGGGAAGGAAGACAGACCCACGAGGCAAGTGGCTTCTTCCAAGGTGCTGCTTTAGCCAGAGGGTTTCTAGCTTATCTACATTGAACCAACACTTTGCAATACTGTTCAATGATCACTTCTGCAGAAATTGTACTTTAAAAACAAAGCAAATTTTGATAAAAAATTCTGAGGATCTGAAGATAAACTCCTATACAAGTGTTTTTTTTTAAAGCCTTAATATATCTTTTTTTTGTAATATTCAATTAGCATAGCATATGTTCAGAATGCTTTTACAGAGCCTTTTGATTCATTTCTGTTTAATTCCTGAAAAAGCATGAATAAAATGTAGATGGGGGGTGAGTAATAAGTTGTGTTTGGACATTTCAATAGTATCCATTATTTTCCACTTAAAATTAAATTACTTTTAAAGTTTGTTTATTTTCATTTTAATAGCAACAAATTTTATGTCATTATGTTAATATACTGCAATTTATCACCTCTGAAAGTACAGAAGAAAAAATACAAAAAACTATTACAGCCAGGCAGCAAACTACTAGGCTAGAAAGACCAAAGGAAAAAAATATTAATCTGGAGGAAGTCAAAGGGACCGTTCAGTTCTGTACCGCTGAGCAAACAGGCAAACCAGAGACTTTCAGCAATGTGAAATTCTGATTAGTTCGATAGGACCTGGGCTGCGATTTCAAACACGTCTCCCAGTCTCCAGGGAGGCCACAGAGCCTCTCTGCAAAGGGGAAAAGTTTCTGAGTGAGTGAGTGAGACTCTGGGCGAATGTGATTAAATCACTCTCACTTTCTTGCCATCTATTCCATCACCATGTTTATCCTGTCTGGGAGAGCGGATCATCCGTCTTCCTCCCAGACTGATGCTTCGCTAACTCTTGCAAAATCACAAGCAGTCTATTTTATCAATTTAGGCTTTTTCCTGTTGGCTTCCGCGGCCGGAGCAGAAGAGCGGCTGTGATGGGGCCTCCTGAGAAGGCACCAAGGCACCGCTGGAAGGGCCCACGCTCCCGGGATCTGGCACCCTGTGCCCGAGCTGGCGGTGAGGAGCCGTCGTGGTGAGGGCTGCGCGAGGACGACGTGTCAGGCGCGTGCGGATGTGCAGTCTCGTGACAAAGGGAATTCGGGCTGGCTGATGGTCACATCCAGAAAATGCTAGCAATATAAACTTTTTGATAGATAGCTTTTAACCCAGTGAAACTGTCCCCTCAAACCAATTTTGTTTCAATCCTTGGGAGGAGAGAACCTTTTAAGTCAAATGGAAAACGTTAATGAACTTCCATGTTGTGATTTCTTTTTCCTAATTCAATAACAGCTGTCAGCGCCTTTCTTTCCCTCCTTTCACCTTAACAAGTTAATATACTGAACTGCCTCCAGCCTGTGCTGTGATTATTAATTACTAGGCACTACCGAATGTGTTTTTGGACCTCTTTCTTGTGCAATAGTAAAAGTCATTCATGTTTAACACAGCCTAGTGGAACTCTTTTGGGAAAGGCCTTCCACAGGGAAAACTGCAGAAAATGTGCAGCCCTCCCGCTCCTGCTGGCGAGGAGGTGCCTGGGGCAGCTGTGGGCATGGACGGAGCTGAGGTGTCTGCAGCTCTGGGTCGTTAGGTCTTCACACTTAGGTCCTGGTGCTTGGGCAAAATCCAAATAAGATTCCCAGGGTCTTGTAACAGTCAAGAACGTTTAGCCTAGCGACTGTCCCACTGACATGGAATTCTGTTGTCCTGCGTGTGGGACTGTAACAGTACCTGCTGTTGCACTGAGGGAGATTTAGCAACTGTGCAAATCAATGTATTGCTTAAATTAACGGGAATATGGTAGCGGGGAGACCTCCTCAGCCAAATGCAACCTCAGGCTTTCACAGATAAACAGTCTGTGAAAAGCATTATATTTCATTTCTGAGCTACATTATATATTACATCGCTGTTTTGCCACTCTCATTTAGGATGGTCCCATAAGCAGGATCTTCGTTCCCTGTGATTTGGCCTTGCTCAAGCCGGAATGCTTCTTTCCTGCAAGGAGCTGGGAACGGGTGCTGCTCCCGGGGGAGGTCCGGGGGCTCCTCGGAGCCATCCATACACCGCAGCGCTGGATCCCGGCGGCTCCTCTCCTCCCCGGGGAACGGGATGCTCCTGCTGCCAGGGCCCCTCCGTCTCCATCCCATCCCGCTGCTGCGCTGCCCGGGACTTCCTTAGCATTCTCCAGCTCTTCTTGCAGTTCATTAAGGAAAATGCTGAGTGATTGCAGGACTAACCCTCAAAGAGCTTCTCTGGTTACTTCAGGGCTAATAACTCCTCTGTACCGGCCACTGCCAGTTCCTTCAGCCAGTCTTCCAGCCACTTATGGTCCTGTGCGTATCTGTATCTTCCTTAGCAGAGATGATAGTTCTCAACTTAGCGCCCTTTACACACTTCATTCCAAACAGATCAAGTCTGTGGCATTTACTTTGTCTGGTAAATATGTAATTTTACCGAGGAATGAAGTTGTAGTATTAGAGATGCAGAGTTGCAGAAAGTTACAGCTCAGTCACACCTGCAGTCAGTGGGCTGCATAGATTATTTAGCTATTGTTTTTTATTACGTATCCATTTTCTGTGCTGTTCTGTGTACATTAGGCATGCTATATTCTGGCAGAATGCCTGTATTTCAGTGTAGGCTAACACCTTAATGACAAAATGAGAAAGACAAGTGATTCATTTCTCCAAATTAGCAATACCCACACATTTCAGACAACTGGCCATGATAATGCATCCTGCACTTCAGCCATGTTTTATGAAAGATTGATTGAAAGCTGGAAATGAGCCTTAAGGAAAATGACATAAAACTATTTACCCGTATTCAGCTCTGGCCAGCAGAACTTCATGCTGAGGTACTGTCAACATATCTCCTCTGCCTTATGTTTAATTCAGCGCAGAGCTTGTAGTGGAATAACATCAAGTCAAGCTTTTATTAAAATTTCCTTACTTGAAGTCTCAAAGCAACCAGTGTCATTAGAGTTTAAGCATGGTGGTGAATGAAGAACCAAGAGAGCTGTTAGGAGGAACAAGTGCATTTCGAGACTAGCACCGGATTCAATTAACTCGTGGGCAGCCCTTTGGCTCGGCGCTATCTGCTGGCCACGGGCACGCGGGCGTCCCGGAGCAGCGGCGCCGGAGCAGCAGCACCGGAGCTGCCTGTGGAGCCCGGGCCGGAGCAGCAATGTGGAGCTGCCCATGGAGCCCGTGTCGGAGCAGCAGCGCGGAGCTGCCCATGGAGCTGCCCATCGAGCCCGTGTTGGAGCAGCAGCGCCAGAGCAGCAGCACGGAGCTGCCCATGGAGCCTGTGTCGGAGCAGCAGCGCGGAGCTGCCCATGGAGCCCGTGTCGGAGCTTCCCCCGAGCCCGGTCGGCTGGAGAGGAGCTGGAGCGGCAGCATCCCGCTCCATGTCCCTGCAGGAAGTGGTGCTGCGCTCCTGGATCTGGGAGCTGTGCCGCCGCGGTGCTAAGAGTGCAGGGCAGGACCTCCGGATTCCAGCTGCAACCACCTGGGAATGATGGTAATGGCCACAAACTGAAGCACCAAAAGTTCCCCAGGAACTTAAGGAAAAATTTCTTCCCAGTGAGGGTGCCAGAGCCCTGGAACAGGCTGCCCAGAGAGGTTGTGGAGT
>JASSRY010000095.1:400842-413315 GCA_032466555.1 Tinamus major | reverse complement strand
CTGTGCCCAGCACCCACGGGACGAGGGGTCCCCGTGTGACCGGGGCGCAGCGCTGTGCCCAGCACCCATGGGATGAGGGGTCGCCGTGTCCCCGTGTGACCGGGGGGCAGCGCTGTGCCCAGCACCCATGGGACGAGGGGTCCCCGTGTCCCCGTGTGACCGGGGCGCAGCGCTGTGCCCAGCACCCATGGGACAAGGCTGCGCCCCGCATGGCCCGGGGGGCACAGCGCTGTGCCCAGCACCCATGGGACGAAGGGTCCCCGCATGGCCCGGGGGGTGCAGCGCTGTGCCCAGCAGAGCTTCCCGCTGGCATTTGTAAATACGGAGGTGGCCGCAATCCAGACATCTCATGCGTAGTTTGGGCTCCATGGCTCTGTTTGTACACGTGTCTTATTTTCTGCTGAGACAACGTTTGAATCCCATGTCACTTCTATTTGCACGCATTGGGGTTTGCTTTTATTCCCACCTAGCTACATTCTGATTTTGCGCAAAACTTGGAAATGTAGCTCGGGTCTTCCCTGGGGCTGAAAATACTTATGTATTTCCATGCCCTCTGTGCAGCAGCCTGTGTGTGCTGGGTGTCCAGGAACCGTTACTTAAAGAGATAAGCTAGTTTTAAGGACCAGGCCACAGGGCTCGTATGACGTTTGGAAACGTCTGTATCGTGTATCGGGACATGTTCAGCTGCACCCACATCTCCCTGCCCGGCTGCTCAACGCGGGTATTTGTGAGGAGAACGCGCTTTTCTGAATAAAACTGGCTCTATGTGGACTACATAGAATATTGCACCTTAGTGGCAAACCAGTAAAACGGGGAAGCAAAGACATGATAAGGCCTTGCTAATAATACAGAGAAGTGGAGCTGCAAAGAAATACAAACAAATTACAGTCTATTTAGAGATGAAAAGAAATACATTGGGATGAAAATCTTGCAAGCTGGGGAAGGTTATTACCGGTTATTGGAGGTGTCTGAAGGAAAAGGGAATCTCCCACGAGCACCAGGGTCCCGGCTGAGCATTCTGGCCGGTGCCGAATGGTAGTGGCTGGGGGAGAGGAGGGCAGGCACCAGGGGCTGCAAGAAGAGGCAAATTCTAGCGAAAACAAAAATGAAAAGTGGAACCGACTGAAAATAAGAATTGTGGAAGAGGTATCTTTTAATTGAGGCTCAGTGTGCAGATTCAGGCAGATCCATTTCAGAGCCTCGAACACAGGATGGTCTGCGGTGGGGAGGATCTTCCCATGACAGACCTGCTTTCTTTAGCTCATAACTCCCTTTCAAATCCTTTGTATTTTCTCCCATTTTTCTCCCATGAAACTTTTAGTAGCTTCCTGCTGTTGTGTTGGAAATCTTTTACTTCCAGCCCGGATTTGTTCACTGAAATATGGACCACCTCAGGAGCTGAGTTTCAGTGCACACTTACCATAGATCTCAGCTTTGTAACAAAATAATCTGTGCTCAGACACTTGCCGTGTTTTGAGTGCACTTAGCTTCTTGCAGTAATCCCCAAACCCCTACTTCGGCACATTGTTGTAGGGCAATATGAATTAAAGATTTTGTGGGGCTGCAAACGAAATGCCTGCGGTGGACCACAGCAGTGCAAAGAAAGAATAAAGATGTAAATTCCATTGTGAACAACAATACACTCTTTCTGAAGTTCCACATTTAATAGTAGAACTATAGCAAAAAAATCAATCTCATATTGCTTCTTAAAAAAACAAACAAACAAAAAAACAAGTCAAAATGTCCCTCTTCATCATGTTAATGATCTTGTGGTCCAGCAGAACAGGCAGAGAAGGAAGGAAACGCCTCCATGTCCAGTGTTGGGAAGGAAAGGTCAGGCAAAAGTGCAAGGATGAAATCAAAAACATGCAGCGATGCAATCAAAAAACATGCGGTGATGCAATCAAAAAACATGCAGTGATGCAATCTGAACAGTTTCAGGCCAAGGTTCCAGGCAAGCAAACGGGTACCGGGGCTGGCTTGGTGCTTCCTGCTCCACTTGCTATGGGCTGCGGTCCCTCCACAGCAAAGACTCATAGGATGCATTGCTTTACATATTCTGAGCCTCCCATGAAGGAAGCCTCATTTAGGTTGCAGATGTTTCTACAAGGGATTTAATTATATTCTACATGTTGTTTCTACCATTGAATATTACTCCTATATAACCTCATTAGAGTTAGATATGTGTTACGTTATGACAGCAAATATACTGGTCTCATCCAGAGAGCTGTTCCTAAATGAATATTTGTGCTATGTATTCAGGGACTGGGGAGCTACCAAATACCAAAATTAATGTCACACATGTGTTTAAACTCAGCCTGCTTACACATAAGTCTTAGGATGCCATCCTTTATGCACTGCCACACATGCCGAAAAAATTCTCGGCAGATTTAAACGTGCAGTCAGAAGAGGGCAGAACACGTGGTGCCACGCTTGGGACTACTCCATGTACAACCAGCTACCTTTATTGCTAGGGACTATATATATTTTAGGTTTGTAATGGAGAAATGTCAGAGCAGGGAGGATTTTGGATGCACCCCCCGCCAGACTCCTGTGCGGATGCGCGGCTGTAGGATCCCGCTGGGTGCAGGTGCCCGGAGCCGCAGCGACTCATCGGGAATGGGCTGTGCCGGAGACAGAGGCGGGAGCAGGGAAGAGCCGCGGGATGCTGGTTTTCCTCGCCTGGAAAACCGTCCTCTCCCTGGCCTTTGGAACAGCAGGGTACCAGTGAGCCCATCAACCCATAAAACTGAGCTCCCCCGTGCAAGGAACTCGTTTGGATGAGGCTCTGCCCCAACTTGGTCTGCTCAAAGTCAGGAAAATACTGCAGTTTTATTCCGGGTGTCTTTGTGGGGCACAGAGGGAAGAACTGCAGTGAGACAGGACTGTGAAGAAGAGAGAAAAAAAGAAGTGGCATATGAGAGGAATCCTAAAGTGATTTCTACAATTTACAGCCTACAGAAGCAATAAAGGACCCTGTTCTGCCACGGCTTATGGGATATATGTCCTGCGTAGTCTCATAAACTATGTGGCTACAGTACTTTGCATAGTTTCTTGTATAATTAAGATGGAAATGGATTTTTCCTATTCCAAGACGGGGGCAGAGTAGCAGAAAGCTGGAGGGGAGGCCAGAGAGGGGCCGTGTGGGCAGAGCGACCCGCGGGCAGGAGCCTGGGCTCGGAGCCGCCCGCGCGACCGGCCGCGCTCAGCGCGCCCCGCGTGCGCCGTTGCACCAGGTGTCCCTAATGCACAGGAATCGGGAAGGGCGGGAATCTCATCCCTCAGTTTTGCGCGCCGTTGCACCAGGTGTCCCTAATGCACAGGAAATCGGGAAGGGCGGGAGTCTCATCCCTCTGTTTTGCCTGGCTCTGGCCCAGCTCCGTGCGTTTTGCTTGCCCAGCTGCACACACCAAGCTGCCTGGCTGATCGCAGCTGCAAGGCTTGGAGCCCGTCTGCAGCACTTCATCTCCTGCTATACTGCAGGGAAATTTGCACCCATAAGCGTAAGCTGCATGTATGCAAGGTGCTACCACTAGCCCAGCCTATTCCTGGACCACAAACACATCCCTTTGGCTGCTGGTGCAGCGCTCAGATGCTCCAGCCTTTCTGAGCAGTCCTGAATGAGATGTAGTTGCTGGAGGGGCCCTGCTGCTTTCAGGTTACGCTTGCACTTTCTTTTGCTGCCTTTCCCTTGCATTTGAGGGACCTTCAGAGCTATTTCCCGGAGGAAAGGCCTCTCGCCGGAGATGCTCCATGCTGTTGGGGACGCGGGCTGCAAGGACAGAGCGCGGCCGCCCTGGCTGTCCGGGTGCCAGGGAGCCCGGCAGCCCCTGCCCCGCCAGCCCGGCCGCCCGCAGGGGCACCGGCCCTCTGAGTTATCCTTTCCGGGGAGATAAAACGGTTAATTTGAAAGACTGGAATAAATGACTCATCCTCAAGCTGAAAAAAGAAGTGAACAGGAAGAATTTTGGCATTTATGACTCTTGTTGTCATAGAAACTGAACTTGATATTTCTATAGAGCAATCTGTAGAGGTAACAAATACTGTACTTTATAGCAGCGATGAATTAAGATCAAGTTTAAATTTCCAATACATTGTCAAGCAGATCAAATACTGGTTTATTTTGTATTGCTAAGTTGTTATCAGAGTCCTCAAAAACCAGTGCTGATGATACATTTAAATGAAACCTATCTGGTATTTGTAGGCTATTAGTGGAATTTAGAGTGGCTGGGGAGTATCTTACCATAGCCTAGCAAGGCACAAGCTCCCAAATTTCCATCAGAAAAGAGCACGTCTTGTGGAACAGATCTCCACTTGTTTGCTCCAAGATAACCTTGTTTGGGACCTACAGCAATGGCCTGTGTGGAAAATGGTTTTCTGCAGCTTTGCGGGTGCTGAGGGCAGCCTGGGGGACTGAAAAGAGAAGGGACCTGGCACAAGAGGAGTGAGTTGTCTGTGGAGACCAGACACCATAACTATGGACCTGCTGCTATGGACCTAGCAAGGTGGTGTGAGGCCTTTTATCAGGTCTCTTTTCAGCTGATACAGACAATATTGCCTGGGTTTCTCAAAGCCTAGTCATGTTTGTAGCTCTGTAAGGAATCCACAAGAAACTAAAAGTGGTGCCACATGCAGACCCAAGGACTTCAGCAAGCTTAGCACATCCCCGTGTGACTGCTGTGCATCTGAGACCATCTGAGTCATGGACTAGAAGGCTGGGGGACTGGTTTGGTCATGTTTGATTATGCCTCCCATCTAGTTAAGACTGTAGAGCCTCTCTGAATGTGCTTCTGCTTAAGGGTAAGCTTTCCCTTAAAATTAAATCCCATTAGGATTTTTAAAACTCCAGTTATGGCTAGGGTGTCACAACTTTTAGACATTCCTTATATTTTTAATAAACATGCAAGCATATTAACAAATGTCCTTCATCCTGCAGACCTCAACTATTCTTAATATGCATTCATTTAGGTTCATCTAGGTTCCCATCTAGGTGTTTTTTGCCTTTCTTCAAATAGGTTGGAGAGTCCCCTATCAAAATCATGTTCTATTTGTTGTTAAAAGTTGCAAATTGTGAGCAAAATTCTCTTGGGCCTTCTCTTTGGTAAGTACTAGCCTGATGTTCTAGGTTGTCTTCATGTCAGGTCCAGTGTCCTTTTCCTTTGTCGATGGCTGTTCTCATGGTGCTCAGAACCTTCTCTGATCATGTCTTGCAGAGACCACCTCAGCCCCGGGCAGCCCGTGGTAGCACTGCTTGCCCTACCTCGAGGAGCAGGAAGGAGAAATGCCTTGTGCCTACACAGTATTTTTGAACGTGTGTAGGTGATGTTCCTTCTTTTGTCTCAGATGGCCTGTGCCCGTGCTCAGGAGTGTCTGTTTGGCCCCAGAGAGGCAGTAATTCCCCGGTTCCTCACCCATCAGAAGCATTTCCCGGGGTGTTGGCCTTGGTGCTGGTCCTTGCCATGGCCGTTGCTTCCGTGGCTGGTTCCATCCTTTTCCCACCTTTCTCTGCTCCCTGCCGACAGCTCGCGGGTCCCGGCCGCACGGGCTGGCGTTAACGAGGATGCTTCGTTAGTGCACGGGCGAGGAGCGAGAGGGGCCCGCGCTCCTCCTGCGGCAGCGAGAGCGTCTGAATTATGAATGAAGGCAGTTATGTGCTTCCTGGGCTCTTTTATTTAGCTAATATATTAAAAGATTGGAAAGAAAATTTATATGGGAGATGATGAAAGGGAAAAGACCGGGAGAGTGAATGTGAATTGACACTGAGATGTTTTGTGGGCACTAATGAAGTCACATAAAAGCCTTAGGGAAGGGAAGGCTCCTACTGTTGTAGGCAAGGCAATTTTTGTCTTAAACTTGCATGTCAGAGGATGCGTCTCCATCTTCTCCTCGTGCAGGGATGGGAACAAAGGGAAGGGACAGACGCCCTCCCGTCGCCACGGGGTGCACTGCCTCTCTAGCGCTGCTGATCCCCTTCCCGCTGCTCAGAGCCGTGTCCCAGGGCCCGGAACGCACCTACGCTCCATGTGAACCAGGGAGACTCGTCCTGCCGAGGGCTCCCGCCGCCCCGTCCCTGCTCCCGTCGCGGTCCCTCCTATGGGAATCGCGCTCCGCACCCGCTCCACACGCCTGGAGCCCAAACCGCCCCTGCGCTTGTCATATACCACCAGCTGCAGGACTGGAAAAGAGGATGTCTCACGTGGAAGTGCTAATTTATTTTCATGTTTTGGTTTTAAGAGCGCATTTCCCAGAGACCATGGGGGAAATTGTTTATGTCATGTTTGATTTCCTTTTTGAAGATAGAAGATGGACAAGGATTTGCTAGAAGTATTTCTCCGCGTGCCGGGAGGATGGATACAGATTAGAAAGTTGACAGAAAAGATGAATTCTCCTGTGCCACTGCTGCTGTCCGGTCTCCAATCTTCCTCTATAATTAATTAGCTGTCAGATCTGCTAAAACTCAAATAACTGATTACTGGGACCCAAGGCAAATTGGCCCTGAAATTAAGACCCAAGTTTGAGAGGATCCTCCTGACCTTGCAGTTCTCAATATTGATTTTCAGTAATTCCCACCTGTTTATGAAAAACAACAAGAAGAACCAAAGAAGCTTTGTAGGAGAGTTTGTTTGGGACAGGTATTCCTCACTTCTAATCATTAACTATGTACGTCCATGAATTTTCTTCACTACTTAAGTTCATTAACCTAGCTGAAATATTTACTGTTCATCTGTATCTAAGCTTCAAACTGAAGACTAGTTGTTCATTCCCATGGCAAAATATGATTTGAATGGTGTAACTGAGTTGGTAAAACTACTTAGGTGCATAACTTAACTAAATCACTAAGAAGTTACTAAAACTGAAGGCACATCACCAATTTGGGTGTACATCTTCAGTAGCTGACATGATCATCTTTGTTTGAGGCCATGAAATAATTTATTAAAATTCCCTATATTTAATTAATCTCCCATTTGCGTATTTAATGAATCTCCATCACTCTTTTCCTGAAAGAAAAAGGGGCCCCGGGCCTGCAGCCTGTTTCCCCCGTGTTAACAACGGGGCTAATAGGAGATGCTGCTGCTCGTTCACAACCCTGACCCCATCAGAGCAGTGTCCGCGGCACCACAGGACGGGGGGAGAAGCTGCTTCATGTCTAAAGGCTGCGGATGAGCGACACTTCCTTAAAAAGGGATGAAACCAGCAGCCGGAGCGTGGAACCGGAGGCGTGAATCTCACTGTCTCGCGGGACGTGTCCCGGCAAAGCGAACAGATTGCGATTCTGATCGGGATCATTTGCAGAGGCATCTCTGCAAGTCAGAGGATTAATTCACCAGGGAAGGGGAAGGGGAGGCTGGATTAGCCTGAGAAATTACTGGAGCTAATGAGGATGCGCTTAGCACCTCTGTGCAGGGGATCTCCTTTCGTGCTGTAGTTGCCTTAGGAGGCACACCTAGAGAATGCAAACTGCAATCGTCTGCTTTGCTATTCTTGCTATTTAAGGAAGATACAGACTGAAAAAAAAAATCCAAAAGGCGTTTCCTGCTGCAGCAGCAGCCTCCAGCATCGCCGCCCTTGTCTCCAGGGCCCCAAAGCCTCCAGGTCCCGGCTGATGCAGCCTCATCCGTCTGCAGGTCCCAGCACCATGAGCTCCCTCCCGCAGCCCAGGCACCTCCCTGCGCTGCGCACTCCTCCTCTCCCCTTCCTTTTCTTTCTTTTTTCTTTTTTTTTTTTTTCCATTTTCCACCCCATTAGCATTAGACCAAAGCAGTATTTAGGCATTTCATTAACATTATTATAAGAAACAATTACAACTGAGCCCTCAGAAGCACTTCATAGCTTGTGTCTCCAGCACGAGCTGATGAGCAGATATTTCCAGCTCTCCAAATCCTCCTTTGAACTTTCAAGATTTTCTGCACTCAGAGATGTCGTTGCTGCCTTTTCCCCAGATCCTTTGGCGCAGCAAATCTCGTCCTTAAAGGAAAAAGTCCCAGACATCGCCAGTTACCTAATCCCTTCTTCTCCAGCTCTTCTCAAAAGGTTATCCCAGAGATGTTCCCTGCATGCCGCGAATGGGCTGCGCTGCGCAGCGTAACGCTGCTGGGAAGATAACAGGGAAGATTTATATAAAATAAAAAGCAACGGCAAGTGTGCATCTCACTGCAGGCTTCTCAGTCTTGGGCTTGTAGGAACAACCAAGATTTAGGGTAACAAGAACTGAAACAGAACTGAAATAGGAGATTCCCAAGTACCGTATCTGGCTACACAACATGTAAGAGGATCTGGACCAACCTTTCCAGCTGTATAGCACAGTTCTTGGCTCCTTTGCTGATATAACCATTTGCAAGGACCAGATAATTAACACATCCAACGTAATCATATAAATAAATATATATTTTCTTATTAAAACAGATTATTGTAAATTTGCAACCTGTAGCATGGGAACAATGCCAGCAGCACCCAAAATGGACCTACCACTGAGCATGGAGAGAGGAGGAGGAATGTGAACAAAGAAAATAGCACGTTCTTTTTACCTTGATGACGCTATTGATTAACAGCAACATTAATCTCTTGTGAACACCTCAGACTCGCAGCTTTTTTGAGGGGGAAGACAAAGATTAAATAGCTCCCCGCAACCTCTGCCAGGACAGACGTTCCTCTCTGCTTCCTAAATACTGCATCCTGCAACCAGGTAAAGGTAAAGCACCTACAAAAACATAAATTTGCTCTGAGGTCTCTTTTCTGAAGATTATGTCTGTAGTAAATTTGTATAATAGTCAAGGTGAGTTGTTCTTCGTGTGCTCTTTTGGTTTATGGTGTTTGAATGATGGTGTCCTAACTGCACCGCCTGCCATATGTAACACATTTACAGCTTGCAATTTATTATTTTATTAAATGTACTAGGTTCACAATTCCCAGAGCTGGCATGTTTTTTTTTCCTTTAAAATATATCATAAAAGGAAATAGAATTGAAATTAAAACAATGAAGACATTATAAAAACTTCTATAAATATATACTGGATTTCTTTGGCAATTACCTCATTTTACACTCTGGACTTATCTTTGGGTGACAGGAAGCAGAAATCCTGAAACGCTTTAATTAGGCTTAAAATCTTATTTAATAAAGTTTTGCTAGGAAAAATGTAAACAAATGTTATTGGCTTCCAGAAGACGCACAGGTACGAGGCAAACAGTGAGTTTCAGTTGGCAAATTCCAAGCATGTGCACGAACCTGGCGGGCAGACGGAGGAGGAAGCGGCGCCGGGTTGTGCGCAGGATTCCCGAGCGGCGCCGGGTGTCTCTGCGTGCGGGGAGGCCGGGGCTGCCCCGGCGGGAGGCGCCGGCCCCGCTGCGGCCGCTCCGAACGGGAGCCGGCAGCGGGAAACGCTCCGGGCCGTTTTCCTGGGGTTCAGAGGGAGGCTCCTCGTGCAGCTGGAGCAATGGGCTCACAGGAGACGACCTCCATGGTTTTGGGGAGGATGGAATTAATCACTCAGCAGCTTTCCAGGGACCTCTCCGGGCTGCCTGAAGAGCACCCTCAGATCTGGTGATGTCTCCTGCGTCTCTCCGTAGCGCCATCGGAAAGCTCCATCGCTTATTCATAACCTTGGCTTTTTATCCCCATGTATTAAAGTTATTATCTGCAATATCTGCTTAATGGATCGCAACGTTTTCCTCAAGCAAGCGCTCCTCACTCCTCCCGCGCCTAAATGAGCATCCGTGTCCGCACAAGCCGGCTGCGCTCCCACGAGTGCCTGATCCTTCCCCTCCCGCATCCACGGCAAGGCCGATGGAGCAGCGAGAGCCAAGGGCTGCAAGGGGAGATGCGGCTTCTCCCCAGCTGCATTGGAGCTGGATGGCCTGGGTCCTTCCCAGCACAGCCCCACGCCTGCGGAAGGCTGTCGCGTGATGCTCTACATGTATTTTTTAACGATAAAGTGAGATGGAGACAGCAGGGCCCGCTCTGGCTTTGGCCAACATCAATGTTGACTGGAGCGTGGGCTCCTCTCCCTGGAGCAGAGCCAGCCCTGCTCGGCCGACCTCGAGCTGAGGAGGGTAAATAGCAGCAGGATTAAGTTAATAACAGTGTTGGCTCCTACTTGTGGACCTTCTTTCCAGGAGGAGCAACCGCCCTTCCTCTCAGCTGGGAGACAAGGGGAGCTCGGAGCGAGCAGAAAGAGCTGAAAAGCAGCAGCCTTAAAGAAAACCCTGCAGAAACTGCAAAGGATGGGACTGCACCAGGCAGCTCCCGATGGCTCTGCCCCGTCCTCCAGGCTGGCACCAAACCCACACCCACGAGATGCGTTCGCAGTGCATAATTCCCACCTGCATTCCCAGAGCTGTGTTCCCAGTGTGTTACTCCCACCTGCATTCCCAGAGCTGCATTCCCAGTGCGTTACTCCCAGTGCGTTATTCCCACCCGCGTTCCCAGTTGCTCACGCTGGGGTTTCAGAGCTCCCCGCGCTGCGGCCGGCAGTGCAGCAAACTGTCCCGAGCGAGGGGAACTCTCCACCCGGACGGCTGGGCTGCCCGGAGCAGTGAGCCGCAGCTCCTGGTGCTCCCCACGCTGCACCAGACCGGGCGCGCGGCGGCCGCGCGGGGACGGCGCCCGCGGGTCCCCCGGGGCTCGGGGACGGTGCTGCCCTTGGGGGCTCCGGAGCCGGCACTCCAGCGTCCACGGGAAAAGCGCTGTGATCCGCAGGGCCAGCGCGGGGCGCTCGGCCGGCTTGTGCTTAAGGACATGTTGTTTTCCCACACTATTATTTCTCCATCACAACCTCGCAAAATAAAGTGTATTTTTCACTGCTGAAAGAGTAAGGCGCGCTGTAAATTGACTGCCAGATATGAAAAAAAAAAAAAAAAAGGAAAGGAAACATCTCAAAATACCTAGGCTAGGGAATAATCGGAAAAGAGCTTTTGTTTTTCATGTTTTTAACATGCATTAGGTGCGAGTTGTGAGTGGCGTTTAATTGCAGCTTTGTGCACGGGATTAGAAAGTGCTGTGCAGAACATTATCAATTCTGGGGGAACAGATGGAAATAGACTGTGAAAAAATACAGCATGGAGCAGACAAATGGCCTAGAAAGTGCAAAAAAAAAAAAAAAAGTCCACATGGAAATAGCACATTTGTAAGTTCTTCATACTGTTTGATATATTTACTTCGCAGTTTACCCACTGTAAGGCCAGCTATGGCCATAAGGGCTATTGATGGTGCCGACAACATTAAAATAATCAACTGATAGCAAAGTGCTCAGGAAAGCAACAGTTTGAGGATGCTTCTTGGTGATGATAACCATCACCATACAGTTATTCATTAGGGTTTTCACCTCTGCAATTCCAGTATAATTCTGTGGGTGGGTTGGTGGCCCGCACGCAGGACGGGGCTCTTTTCCTCCATCCTGCGCTGTGCAGCTCAGTGCAGTGGAGTCCGGCTTGCCCACGTATGGCTTTTCAAAGGACCAAGAATCAGATAATTAAACCAAAACATCGTCAGAAACAGGACTTTTTTCCCCTTAATTTCTCCTGTTTGAGAGGAGCAGAACACCAGGCACGATGCTGCACCCTCACCCATTGCGCTCACAGAGGAAACGCTGGTGCTGATGCCGAGACGGAGCCCACGCGCGGGTCCAAGCGCTCTCCATAAAACGCCCTCCTCCTTTTAGCTTTTAGGTCAGTTTTCCAGGTCCTCGACGGGGCGCAGCAGCCGCGGAGGGCCCAGCCCCAAGCCCCGCTCCATGCGGGATGAGATCCCGACGCCGCGGCGCTTTGCAGGGAAAACCTCGGGCACGAGGGCTGCCGGGGCGGCGCGGGCTCCTGCTCAGCCCTGGCCACGCCACCAGCAGCTGTTTCATTTCCCCGGCCCCTAAGATAATCAGAGTATTTATCTGTCCCTGCAGCACTAGCAAAAGTTCAAAACGCCATATATTTTTTATGAGCAATAATTTTAATGCTTTTTAATAAAACACAAAAACAAGAATCCTGTCTAAAGCGTCCATTAATAATCAGTACAAATGAGCAGGGGATGTTTCAGTGCAATACGAAGCCTTTTCCATTATGATTGAAATGTTCCAATAAGTTATTACGTTGTTAACTGGGTTGCAAAAACGCACCATTTTCTAGAATAATAGCAGCAATACAAGGCCAAGGAAGGAAGGGCTGGACTGCTCTCCTGAGTGATGAGAAGGAGGACAGAGTGGCTGTCACCAGAGCACAGGAGGAATGACAAGTCACAAGATTTGCTGCAGCCTGCAATTAATGGGACTTGATGGAGAAGGTGCAGCTGGACTCTTTTCAAAGCAGTGATAGAGCAAGAGGCGATGGGCACGAGCTGGAACATGAAAAGTTCCCATTGGATACAAGGGAAAACGTCTTTACAATTAGTCAAACACTAGCAGCACTCAGAGGAAAAAAAAAAAGAAAAAAAAAAAAAGGGGGGGAGTTGTGGATCCTCTGTCCTTGAAGACCTTCAAAGCGTGACTGAC
>JASSRY010000095.1:330041-348364 GCA_032466555.1 Tinamus major | reverse complement strand
CTGAGTGTCTTGGTGCTCCGAAAGGCAAGGGGAATTTAGCCATGGAATAACTGACTCATTAGCCCTGTTTTGTGCTTCTTTCGCGGTCACACTGTTACGTTCTGCACCAAAAAAGCCTTATTTGCAGACAGGTGTGATTTGTTCTATCCAGGGTTTTGAAACTGTCTCTAGAGCAACTGTTACTAACGGAGGTATCAGCAGGACAAAAATTCTTGGAGCGAAAGGGAAAGCAGCCCTGCAGGAATATGTGGATTTAAGGAATGCATTAATATCTATTATGCAGAAGGAATGTAAATTCTATAACCAGCTTTTTAGGATTTATAGCTGAAGCCCCAGATCAATCCCGTACTGCGGGAAATGCATCAGCTCATCCCCATTTAGTCGCCCTGGAAGACGGGCTGCCTCTCCGCAGGGACCGAAGGTGCTTTGGAAAAGAGACGACGCGTCCCAGGAGCAGAGGGATTAGAGACCCTTCTCCTGCGAAGGGCTGGGCTCCCGGCGGTGCCGGAGGCTGCTGGCGCCGCGCGGGGCTGTGCGGAGCGGAGCGGAGCGGTGTCTGCGGGATGCGGATGCGCGGGTGCCCTGGGAAGGCTCCTTCCAGCCACGCGGCCTGGGGGCATCACGGGAGGAACAGCGCGGGAAAGCATTTCCGATCGCAAAGTACCTCCATCCCAAAGGAATTCCCATGTTCCAAGGCTTATCTGCAGCCCAAAGGGCAGCGAAAGCTGCTATGCGAAATGGAAGAAAAAGGATTTAAGGAAGCAGTTTAGAAGGGCAAATCTCAAAATGCTAATTAAGAATGAAACATTGCAGCACCTGAAATGAAAAGCTAAAATAAATGTCAGCTCGGGTGGAAATTTTCTGGTTCAATCTGTCACTTTGAAATCAATATTGTCCTACAGAAAAATCTCCTAGTTACACTGTGCTTCCTACTGACCATGAGACCTATTCAGTGGTAGTTTATAAAAAGGAATTGCTTGACTCAGACAGCTGGGGGAAAATCAACTTCTCCCCTCCCTCATATCCAATTTATCTTGGGGATAATTTGATGGAAATAGCAAGTGAGACACAGCATAACCCAGGTCCGCCCCAGCTCCCGCATGGCAGTGTGCTCCTTTTTAGCACTTTGGAGCTCCGTCCCTGAAGACGTGTTTGTGTTTCTGGGTCCTTTGTCCCTTTCCATGACTCTACTAAGCAGCAGGACAATGTTACTATCTTCTTCTCTGCATGTTTAAAAGAGGATTACATATATATACCTTAAGTCTTACATATATATATATATATTTACACAAATATATAAACTAATAGCAACCTCACAGGTAAAGGTAAATGTGCATATATATATATTTATTACCTTTATTATCTACACATTTTTGTATATAGATTTTTTTTCTTCAGGACTTGTGTTGAAGCAGAGGACTGAACGTTTTAGGGACGGTGTTTTGATGAATCTCATGCGTTTCAATGACTGTCTCAGCTGGGGGGAGCTTTGTGACTGATTTAAGGTGATGTGTGGGAGGGACAGGGCTGGGTTGTGGACAGGCCGGTGGTTCTGCACAGCCGCTTCCTCCTGACAACAACTGTTGCTGCAGATTAAGGGAAAAAGAAAAATCACTTTTTTTCCTTTTTTTTTTTTCCAGGGCATTCAAATGCTTTAAGATTTAGTGTACCACAGGATCTGTTTAAGTGGTAATTGTTCTTTGTTTCAGACTACATCAATTTGCAACTGGAACACCATGGCTGTCACTGGAAATACTCTGTGAATTTATTTACAGGCGGCAGGAAGGCGAAGACGCGCACAGACTGCATTTTAAATACAAATTGCTTCAAGGTACAATTTGCTCAAATTGCTGTAATGTGCATTATGAATTTAATTTTGGCACATTTCTGCTATATAATAAGCCGATTTGATAGTATAGATGCAAATTAAATTTAAATAACCTATAATTTCTATGTGATGTAATGTTTCATAAATATTTACTGCGGGCCGCTCGTTACTGGTGCCGCCGGTCCTCAGCCCGTGCCGGTGGCAGTGGGGACCGGCCACCCTGCTGCGCGGCCCGCTCGGGACCTGCTCGTCCTTGAGAGCGGAGCCGGGAACAGGAAAGGAAGTCCAGCTGCTGTGCAAGGAACAAATCCCGATGGGCACCCCACGGAGACACTGGCTGGCCTGGATTTTGGGGCATACTTGTCTCCCTTCAGGAAGGCAGGAGCCTGTGCTGCAGCACGGCTCACAGTGCCACGAGATGTGGGCCCGAGTGATCCCGGTCACGAATCCACACCGCAGCGGGAGGCCAATCTGGATGTAGTGCTGTTAGGTGCTGGAGATAACCTTGGCGATGTGACTGTATGGCTGGTTTTGCTCCAATGGAAGGATAACGTGGTACATAACTTGCAGTGAACGTGCCGCATGTGCTTCCCAAGCCAAACCACAGCGCCTGGCGCTCCCCTCTGCACTTGTAAGGAATGGGACGTTTTTTTCCGGGGTTGCTGTTACTCTCGAGCAGCACTGGTCTGATCGTGGGGCTGCCCGCTGGTGCTGGCGCCAGGCACCAGCTCTGCAAAGCACCTTGCATTTAACCAAAGTCGCCTTCTCTGCCTGGGGCCGCGAGCCTGGGTCGCTGTTGGAGCAGCCCAGCGGGGCAGGACCCGACCCACGAGCGGGTTAAGGGCAGGAGCGGCCCCAGAGCCGCCGGGGCTGGTGCCTCCGCGCGGGTTCCTCCGCACCGTCCCAATGCCTCGTTTCATAACTTCTCCTTTCTAAACGTCCCTTGGGCGCCGCTTGCTGCTCCGCTCGGCCTCGCGCTCCCCGACGCGCGAAGGTGCCTCACAAATGTGCTGCCGTGTCCTCGCGCTCCTGCTGACGACCGTGTTGTCCTGCCTGTCGCTCCTGCAGCCTCTCCAGACAGGCAGCTCTTCTCGCTCCGACTCCTCTCCCACAGAGAAAAGTTCTTTCTTTATGTAACTGTCACCTCTGTTGTTAGGGTAAGCTTTAAATTGGCAGGTGAAGAGAAGAAATTGCCAAGTGCTGCCAATGCGGGGAGAGCAGGTCAGAAAAGCAGAATTAGCAGAAATCTGGAAATTCTAGCAGAAAAATCTAGCTGGGCTATTGGGAGTTCAGGCCATTTTCCAGGACCAGGGTATTGGCAGCAGAAAAATCCTGGTTTTGCATCAAGCTTTGGCTTCACATTGGAAGTTGTAGTAGAGATTTGAAGGCTATAGAACAATTTCAGTGGAGAAGACTTGGCTCCAGTGTAGATAAAGAATGCAATGTTCACACGGTTGATAGAAAAAAAAAGGTTTTATGACAAAATGCAAAACTATGCTCACTAACCATTGTGCGATGCCAGCTCTGCCGTGCCTAGCCCAACAATTTTGGATTTACATTCAGTGCTCAAGAAACCTATTTCTATCCCTCACTGACAGGCAGGCACCTACAAAAAGCTCTTTTCTGAACTTTTCCTTGGCTGCTGACACTTTTTTTTGATGCTCTTCAGGATAACAAGCCCCCTCCGTTCTTCTCTATTTATTCTTTCAACAAGAGGGAGGCAGCAAGTCACACTGGCAGCTTGAAACAGTGGCCAAGCAAGCCAGAATCGCCATGCACTCTGCTTTGCCTTCTAGATGCCCTGTCCAGGTCATTCTTTGACATTTTATCTATTTGTATTAAGCATAAATTTAGCCAGAAGAAAATTTTTCTTTCTTCCATGCCTTCGATTAAAATGGTCCAAAATCAAGCTTCTGCACCAAAACTCGAGCATTCCCCAGACAATGTTTTTGCGTTGGAAATGGCTACCAGGCGGCTAGATGTGGTGCAGGGAGCGCGGTGCCCTGGTTGCCGTGTGGACGCCGTGTTCGACGCGGCGCTTCCGCGCGCTCCGAGCCCGGGCTCCGCTCCTACCCGCCGCCCCAGGGCAAAGACTTTGTCATATAAACAAACACACTTGGTGATTCGACAGGGTTTGGCAAGGCTGTGCCCGGGGTGCTGCGAGCCCCGTTCGAGTTCTGAGCTGTAGGAGGGGGAATCGCATTGGAAAGACGCTACCGTTTTCTCAACATGATCTGGAAATTCCTTTGCAATTTCCAAATTCCAAATTACCCATTGAATTCCCATTTATTCATTTCTACATGCACACAATCAACTGATGAGTCAAAAGAAGGATAAAAGCATCGACATTAGGCAAAGCTATATAAGAGGATTTATCCACAGGGCTGTAGGAAAAGAAAATCAGAGCATGTACAAAGAATGACCTCAAGCAATCAAGCTGTCGCTGAATTTATGGAAATAGTGCAATATTCTGTAAAATAGATCCCAGAGGAAGAATGAATCTCTGCAGATGATGTACGGGGAAAGTCCAGAAACATTCATGCAAAATAATCTAACTAAATTAATCACAGCAATGCTGCTAAAAATGAAGAAATAGAAGTGTGCTGTCCCCTGCTCCATTGAGCAGCAGTGGTTTAATGGACTGCAGGACTCGGCGCGCTTGGCCTGTTGCTGTTCTTGCAATGCCAACAACGTGCAAGCGTTTATTATTTGCATTACAAAGTCCCCGTGCTGAGGCTGGGGAGGTGCTGGGAGCTGATGCAGTTCCCAGATTCATACCTCAGAGCTACTAAAGGCAGTGTCATAGTGGCTTTAAAACAGCAGTAACCCTTTTACAGCATCGTCTCCCCTTGGCTTTATTGAGTGATCCATATTGGAGTTTAACAGGGCCGTTGTCTTGGAAGTCAATGGTGTAACGTAGAGGTAAGTGTGTGGCTAACATAGACTTATGGGCACCGCCACTACAGAATTGCCTCCAGGGAAAATGCTTTGGTCCATGAGCAAGACTCGTCCCTGGAAATACAGCTGGAATCAGCCCAGGAACAAAACTGCTCCTCTGCTATTTGGGGAAAGTGACTGGATTTTCTGTCTGTTTACAGGGACTTTGGTAGAGTGGAAATCTAAGAAAAAGCATGCTTAAAGGTTGGATAATTTTGTCACATTTTTGGTACTCCTCTGCCCATCATGGCTGACAACTGAAAATATGAGAACCTAAAATACCTGTTTTCTTCCAGACTACCTTTATTTTTCAATTGCTCCCATGATTTAATTCTGAAAACATTTCCATGATAAACTCCAAAGCTGCTAAATGTTGACGTTGCCACTGTAGGTGACAGCAGCGGGAGGCCGCAGGGGTGTCCTTGGCCTGGGTGGGATCGTATGAGGGACCCTGCAGAGCAAGGGACCATCCTCAGCCCGGATTTCATCACCTCAACCAGAGCCTGGAGCAGGATTAAAGTAAAAACTCATAAGCAGATGTGCAAACCTAAGCTGGAATAAGCACTTTTAGCCACTCTGACGGCTGGGTGATGCGTCGAATGGAGCAACCACAATTTAGATGTTAGGTAACATGTGTGGGACTTGTTTTTTAGACTTTTTAAAGACATTGCAGCTAAAAATAAATACTGAAGGGCAATGTTAACAGCATGATCCTAATTTGTTTAATCAGATTATGTTGTTTTCTTCTATGTTGCTTTCTGACTTGGGTATATGAAAATTAATATGAAATTCTCATGTTTATTCGGACTTAATGAGATGACTGAAATAGTTTGCCAGCGTTTAGCTGTCTTTTAAATGCGGCTCAGCAGCCCTTCCTGAAAACTGCCTTTCACGGGGACTTCATTACTAGCTCAAGTTTAGGCAAGGGAGCAAAGCTCGCTTCCACTCCTAATCCCTGCAGAATCAGGACGTCAGCAGTTGGTGAAGATAAGGCTCCACAGCAAATAACAGCATGAGAGAGCTGTTATACGGTTATATGGACAGCCCGGTGGGGCTGTCCCCAGCCGCAGCATCTGCAACGCAAACGGGCCCCGCAGCGGCAGCTCCCGCTCCTGGCAGCAGGACCGAACCCAGAGAAGGAGAAAGTCACTAAAGCAGTTTGCACACCACAAAATTAAGGTGTACCTGGTGGTAACAACCATGTTTGGATTTGGCTGGCTGCTTTAGACTGAATGATAACCAAATTATAGCTGCTTCAGGCTGCTGCAGGTTCTGCTGGTAGGGGGTAAACTGTAATGGATTAACTTACATGCGTTTGTGAGTATCATCAGAAGGTCTGTGCTCCCGAGCAGTCATTTCCTCTCTGCACAACCCAGCCTTCAATGAGGAAAGAAAGATGCTTGGTTTCCTTTAGATGATTCACTCTACTGTGCTTACTGTCACATTCCGTTGTCTCTTATTTCTGCATGTTTAACATAGACATTATACAGTCATAAACAGCAGGTCTATACTTGCAATCAAACAGATTCTTCCCAGTGGAAAAAAATATTCCAAAACTTCAAGGGTTGAGTTCTGGCCTCCCAGGCATGTCCTTGGCTCCATGCTCCATTGCAAATGGGCATATGGAGCCAGAGTCTGGGCTGGTGGATCCAGATTTATGTGAAACACTACACATCATTCTGCAATTTCAGCCTGAGAGCTGCAGATCTTGGCACGGACCATCCTGAAGCAGAAGGTGCTGGTGAATGACAGCTTGACAAATTTCTGTCATTGGCTGCTTTTGCACATAGCCTTGATTTGGAGGAAGATTTGTTGGTTGACTCTGGGTATATTGTACCACTCTGCAGACACGCCACGGTAATTATTTTGGGTATTCAACAGACTCTTCCTTTTTCAAATCACCGAGCAGTTCTTCACCTGATTATCTTCATTGTGAATCCAGCCTTGTCTATACGATGAGATTTCCCACTCAATCAATACATGCCTCTAACTTGTAATTATCTTTGGAAATATTTTCATTATGCTCAACCCCTCACCTTTGTTATATGTTGATTTATTGCCTCCGAGTAAAACCTTGATGTTCAATTTCCTCATGTTGTTATTAACATCTTCTGCTAGAGAAAATAAAATTCTATGGAAAAGTGAATCAAAACATGATCTTATTTACATACAGCCGTTAATCATTTCAAAGGCAGAGACGTTTTTGATATAAAATTACAGTAATTTTATTTCAATTGTCCTTGGTATTATCCTCAGGCATAATTAAGAATATCTACATAATTAACTAACTGGCGGTTCCTTCCACAAGCAATAAACATCTAAGATATACAGAATAGCTAGTGTCATCTTAAATGCCAGGCTTTACAATGTTTAAGCAAAAAAAAAAAAAAAAAAAAAGTATTTGGATTGTCAGCTTTTGCTTTTTGGGAGCAACCCACCTTGTTCTCTGACCACCTCCGTCACCTCCCGCGGATGCTCCAATGTGTTTTTGACAGTGCAGAAGAGCCTGGCAGCCCAGCGGTCCCACCTGAAATCCCTGGAGGATTTCCCGGACCTCCCCCGGACACAGATGCTCTCCAGCAGGTCCGGGGCAGGAGCAGGCGTCCGGCCACGGCTCCGGCTTTGGGAAACAGCCAGAGGAGAGGACACCAGGGCCTCGGGCGCACTAACATGGGGGAAGGCAAATGCAATGCCCTCCTCTGTGGTCAGGTGTCACCTTTCTTCTGTCATAACCACCACAATGGAGACTTTCCAGCGTGCTCAAGTTGTCCTCTGTGTCAGGAAAGGTTTATGAAGTGCTGAACACAAACTAACGTTTAGGCAATGCCAAAACACGCAACAAGGAGTCGTCAGCGCTCTGAGGACACGGGTGGGTTGATGGCCCTGAGCAGCCTCACGTGAGGCTCCATCCGCACACCCTGTCCGTGGAGGAGCCGCTGGAGATCAGCCCTGGACCTTCCCTCCCTGCCTGGGCAGACCCTCACCTGCAGACCAGCCTCTCGGCCTTGGAAAGACACATGTCATTGTTAATGCGGAAATGTGAAAACTCACCCGTTAAAGAGGTGTTCCTCACTCACGAGTCCTCTATCTAGAGAGGATTATCAGGTCTGTATCCATCTGAGTTTCCATCTCCTGGGTCTCTTAGACATATAGAGCTTGAGTGCTGCTCTGTGTGCAGTCAATATAAGCTCAGCTGGTAAGTGTTCCAAAAAATAAATATAAATAAAAAAAGGAAGCAGAGCATGCTCAGCTATTCCAAAGCTCAATCAGCTTTCATCATTGCTGCATTAGAGTGCTAAAATGGATCAGGCTTAGGGCCCAGTACCTATCAAAGCAGATTTGGATGGATGACCCTCATTTTACCATCTAGTGAATCTAATATACAAACTGTTGTTACACTTTAATGCATTATCTGTCATCATAATGAAGTTTTATTTACCATTTCCAAGAACATTTTCACTTTTAGAGATGTTATTGGAACAAGCAAATCGGCTGAATCACTAACTATCACTGAAAGCTGCCAAGCTACAAAAACACGTTTGGTGCAGCCATCCCTGGGCAGGAACCCACAGTTCTTCACGGGCCATTTTTCACCAGGGGGTTGTTGTTTATTTGTTTTCCCATCTGTAGCTAAGCCTGTTGAAGGATCTGAAGGGTGATGGAGAGCCATCCTCATCCGAGTCTTGTCCTCCCTTGCAATCTCGCCTTAATTCTGCCTCTAACTCTTAATGATCTACTCTTTTATTGCATTTCTCTGAGCCTCTCCCAGTATTTCTACATCCTTTTCCAGCTCCAACTTCCTACCCAATCGCAGCCCATTGGGGTCTGTGTGGGTTGCACTCCTAGCACCGTGGCCCTTCCCGGAATGACCTACAGATGGTAGCCTGATGCAAGGATGCGGATGCACCTCGTTACGCTCGTCGTAGCTACAACGCTATTCAACAACTCATCTCAAGGCAATTCACTCTTCTTCCTGGTAATCCACTGATGTACTGATCCATAACATTTATAAGAATTTCTCATAGAGGTGACAGTCCTGACATGGAGAATTGAATCATAATACAACAATGTGCCAATTTAGTAGCTTATGAATTCCAAGAAAAAAAAATACAAAAGCTGATGAAGAATTGTCATAGCTGAGGGAAAAACAAGCGCATGAGAGAACTAGAGCTAGTGATTTCCTATAGAAAATAAAGAGGATGAATGTGTCAGATGACAGGTAAACAAGAAATGAGGAGTAAATACCGTGTTACAACAACTTATATACAGCAACCTTTTACTGAAGCAGCTGCTTAGGAAGGGAGAAATGCCTTTGTAAATCCTGATGCAGCAGGAACGATGCAGAAGAGATCTTTCGTTCTCACTCCAGGTCCACCTCCTCTCCCCTCCGGCAGGGCCCGGGTCCCTGTTGCTGGATAGCTTGAGGCTGGCAGATTCCTAACCTGGGATCAGATCCTCTGCAGTGGTGAGATTGGATTTCTTGTTCCTTGGATATGATGCTCCAAGCAAGGAGCCATCTCCACAGCTGCTGCTGCTGGAAGCTCTCACCATGACCATGGAGTTCAGGGCAAGCTCCCGCTGGTGAGTGCACCCTGATCCATGGTGCAGGGAGGAGAGCACTCCTGATTATGCCTATAGTGCCCAGGCACATATTTTCTTTAAGCTGGTTTTTTCGTTTTTTTTTTTTCTTTCTTTTTTTTTTCCATAAAATGAAAACATTTTCAATTCCTAGGCAGTTTTAACCCCAGGAATGATTTTTAGATTGACTGTGCTCTTCCTGTGCCCTCTTCCCCTGTAGAAGAACTCGCATAGACCGGCCTATGCCTGCAATGGAGACAAAATCATGTGTGTGACCAGCTCCATTTGGTTAAAACTTGGGTCTTAAATAGACAATCTAGCAGTTCCAGGAGGCAATATCTTACCCACAATTGGCAGCCTGAAAGGTAGGGAGAAGCATCCAACTGTATTATAAGCAGTTAGGAACACAATGTTACTTGTCCCTATTCAAAGCATTTTGATGAAATAATTGAAAACTAGAAAGCTAAGAGAGTTTTCTTTCTTAATTTGTGTATGATAGTTGCTCTTCTTTCATAAATTATAGCATAGAGACACGGGTGTCTCTTAAAAAATCCATCACCAGCTGTAAAGGGAAGGTTTGGAGAGCACAAGGGGCTATTGCTTACGCAAACAGCTCTTTACATGACAAAGATGATGAGGAATAAAACAAAGGTAGAAAAATAAAACAAACTAACAGTGGCAACCAAGTCAGGCACTCAGAATTAGGAAATGCCAGATTTATGGTTCTCAGTTAATCCCCTCTCCTTGGTGCTATTTCTGTGGGCCTGATCCAAAATTTATTTTAATCACTGTCAGATATATAGTCAATTCCAATGAGCTTCTAATAATGACTTAGTCACTCTCTATTTTTTTTTTTCCATATAACTGTATTTCAGAGGCAGAAACATGTTTCTGATTCCAGGACTCTCTCCAAAATGTTAATTCATGATCTGAAATTCTGAAGCATCAAAGCCGCTAGAAAGTATTGGAGAGGAAATCATCGGGAGGCAAACAGAGCAGGAAAGCTGCAGGCCAGAAGATTGGTTGGTGTTTTTTGTTTGGTTTGGTCTGATTTTCCCCCTTCTCCTTCCCATCAGTTGAAGTGTTGTTCCTCACAGGAAGCATGGGGCAACCTCAACCACAGGTCCTGCTCTTACAGAGCTTACAGTAACTATTACCACTCAGGAGCATCGCCTTAGATGTTCTCCGTCGTTTTGCCCCAGCTGGCTAAGTGAACGGTGGGGCTGATTGCCGTGGAGGAGCCCAGCTCGTGGGTGTCCACACTCCTGTGCAGCCAAGAAGTTCAGGCACAGACACAGCCCCGAGGCCCTGGGGATGGGCTGCTGGGTTCTAAGGCCCTGCAGCTCTTTGCTCAGGTCCATAGAGCCAGGAGGTCCCAATCTTTGCATTTTGTTCACTTGTTTTCCACTCCTCACTCTCTTTTTGTCTCATATTTGCAAAAGCCTTATTGTCCCTGTTCCTTGTTTCACTCCAGTGCATCCCGGGAATGACTCTTGGATCTGCCAGAGGACTTGCACTGAAAAGTGCTCCAGAATTTACAGTCTCTCCAAAAGTGGAGAAGGGTTTTGTCTGACCACCAGAAAGTGTCTATGAGCCGCCTGTGAGGATGCACCTCCCTGAGCTGCTGCAGATCTGGTTTCCCACCCCAAATCCAGTGGTCACTAAGGGGAGTGGAGGCTGTGCAACCTGCAGGCAAACCATGACCAATCCCAATGCCCCCGTCCCCTTCTGAGGACCAAGGAAACTCCCCTGTTGCGGTTCCGGGGCTCCTGCAGCAGGTGGGAGAGCAGCCCTTGGTGACCGGGGCATCCTGGGGCTCGCGCAGGAGACGACAGCGAGGCCGGAGCATGGGGGAGTTTCGCCCCAGCACCGGACCCCCTGTGCGCTCCCTGCACAGACGCAGCGGCCGCGCAGGAAGCCTGGGAAAGCCCCATTAATGCATCCAGGGATTTCCTTTAGAAACCGGCTGCACCTGTCGGAATCGCAAGGACGTAAACGTTTTGTAAGAGAGGCGCCTTCCCACATGGGCTCTGCTTACACCAGCTGGTGCGGGTGCAGTCAGTGGCAAATTACATAGAGGATTTAAGGAGATGTGGTATCCACCCTGCAATGAAATGTGCGCCTGGCGCATGTTTACTGCCAAGCTAAACTGCTAATTGTGCATAAACACAATTAACAGAAATTAAAGGCATCCTCCCAAAACTGGCCGATCAATTCACCACTGCATAATAGAAAATATGAAAGGCAAACAAACAAACAAGTGGAAAAGCCAATTTCCCATGCAAACAGGGGTTGTTAAATGGTGACATTCGATTCCTCCAGCAGGTTATAGGAGCAGGACGCCCGTTTGCTCCTGCTGCATCGCAGATGTTGTGTCCGGCGCGCCAGAGGGAAGCGGCTCCGGCATCGGGCTGGACTAGGAATTAATCCTGTAAATTAACAGCTGTGAATGGCAAACTGAAATGGAAGAAAGAGAAAAATCACGGGGATTTTATTTCCAGCTCCTGAGAATAGCCTTCATGCACTTGTAGGATGCTCTCTGCTGTCACAACTTGCTCTGTCCCTGCTCTGGAGATGAAGACTCTTTTCTTTCCAGTATGATCAATATTTGAAAAAGACCATGTGGCAGTTTATGTGGAAACTAAAAGAATAGATGATGCTAATGGCAGGAGTAACTAGCCTACAAATTATTCAGAGAAGAGGTTTCGTTGGAAAAAGTGTCGAGAAGAAGGATACTCCTGAAGAGAAAGGATTTTAGTGTTTTAAGCTTTAAAGGACTCAAGTGAATGGATTGTGGAAAGAAAGCTCAAAGAACATAGGGAAGTAACGTGTCAACAAGATGCAAGATAGCCGTGGGGCAAAGGATGCTTAAAAAACAGCAGATGTTCTCCTCCAGGATAACTATGGAACAATAATTAAAGACAAAAACAACATCTGAACAAGAGAAAAATCAGTGAGAACAAGGAAGTTAATTAAAAAGACATTGTAAGTAATAGTAATGCCATCAACAGAGCGATGCTGAGCGCCCAGGAAGGCACTCGGAGAGCCGGCCGGGGCACACGTGTCTCTGGGCTAACGCAGGTGCTGAAAGGTGCCACGGCACCAGCACCGTCTGGTTGCTCCTGGCTTGTAGGAAAACAAGTGCAAACCGTGTGGAGCAGAAAGCACATTTGCAAGCACGTTCTGCTCAGAGAAATGATGCAGGCAAAGATGAACTAAGCACCAATCACTGACAATTTTTCCCTGATTTACTATCAGTAACGCACTAATGGCTGATGATGGGCTGTTATTGCTAAGAGAGACATTTCCAGAAGTCGAATAACCTTTTCAGCATCCTCACTGAAATCGCTGCTGAATTAGGTCCAATCCCATTCAGTGCCTTAACTATAAGTGATCCGGGCGGAAAGTGCATGGGGGGAGAGGGAGAAGACGTGTCCCTTGCATTGCAGTTCAGTGGCAATCTGCTCTTAAGCAGCTAAATCGGCAGCGCCTCCAAGGACAGAAGTGTTTGCGACAGTCCAAGAAGGGGCTGCCAGGGATGCGCTATGCTAGGAGCTCCTGTGCACAGTAAATACTGATGTTCAGGCACGTTATTGAGCCCCGTGTGCTGCTCGTGTCTCCTGGTCACGGTGACAAGAGCTCCAGAGGCCCTGTTGCTCTTGTGTGCTCCACATCCGCTCTGGTGGGTCTAAAAACCTTCACAAGAAGCTGTAGAACAAGGGCCAGAATGGAGCCTTGCACATGAAAACGGTGACCCCCAGCCTAGCCAGGCAGCTGAGTCCTTCCACGCCAAATGATGGGCTGGCACTAACGAAATTCTGCTTTCCTGACATGCAGAATAGCTTCCTAGCTGTTTGTGTTCATGCTCCTCCAATATGAAATACGCCTAAAGTTTCATGGGTTTTCTACTGATGTTTTCTTGACATGTTTTTTTAAAACATTTTAATTCAATTTCCAGGCAATTAGAATTGAAAATTTTGCAATTGCTATTAAATTATATTATAGTCTAGTCTTTCTGTCATTTGCTACTTTTGAAAGAAAGAAAAAGAGGAGAAAAAAATCCCTTGTTGACTGCTTCTCTACTTATCTAATCTGTCTATCAAGAGACTAATAATTTTGAAATCCAGGCACTTACCAGAAGTAAAAATCTTATGATTCACAAATTAACGCAGGGATGTTAACAAAGAGCATCATGTTTTAGCTCAGCACTTATTGTTTTAGGTGCCGCAGGTTACCTGATTTTTATGATAAAAAATCTTTCTAGTCAAAACAAGTGGGTAAAAATAAATGAAGTTTAAAGCATTATTACATTTTCTATTCATCGTCTGTGAGGAGTGTTCCAGGAAGCAGCCCGAAGCAGCGGTTCTGTGCGGTTTCGGGGAAAGCAGCGCACTGTGCGAGGACACGGCGCACGGGAAGCGCAGGCTGCAGCGCGGCCCCTCCGCGCCGCCCCCGGCGGGTCGGGCACCCCGTGTGCTTTGCATCCTGCAGGTCATCCACAGCAAAGCCGTGTTTCAGAAGGAAAATGAGAACAAGAGATAAGAATTGGCACATTGATGCGTAGCGGAGTAAGACTCCACCGCTTAACTCCAACAGCTCCGCACTCACTGAATGCAGATCTAGGAATTACATTCCAGTTTGCTACTTGCAGCTACTTGAAAATTGCTGAAATCCAGAGAAGATATGCTAAGTAACTAGGGAGAAATGTGGACTTCTGCATTAAAATTATTCCTACTTGACTGTTACAGTGCAGCTGCAATTCACGTGTTAAGCTCAGAGGAAATATTCTGTGAACATATGTTTAAAAATTAATTTAATTTGAGTCTGTTTAGAAAGTTGCTAGAAAGTAGACTCCTGGGAATAGTCTTGCATTGGCAGGAGATGTTCTGCATGACCTAATAAATATTTCTAGTTCTAATTTCTATCATTCTTTTATATGAAATAACCTGGCGAAGCGATGCAGTGATTAGGAAAAGGGATTTGAATTTGATGAGGATTGAAAACTAGAGAATATATTGAGGAGTTGGGAAGCTGAATATAAATAAGCTCCTCATCTGTGAGCAAAAGGGAGGGATGTTCACGGGCACAGGTGAGCTAAGAGGGCTGGTTGGGAGGACTGGTGACAAGTAACCTTGTCAATCAAGTAACCAGGTCTCAAACCTCGTGGTCATCGCGTTGGTCATGGGCACGTGCAAACCGCGGTGCAAGGACAATTCAGCAGCTTCTACACTGACCTGGGATTGCCAGGCAAGTTGGCTGCTCCGAGTGATCAAAACCCGGGCTGACCTAGAAACTGCTTCCTGAGGATTTTTCCAAGCAGTTTCCTCAGCGCTGCCGCAGTGCAAGGAAGCACAAAGGCATGAGCACACAAAAGGAGGAAGCAGCAAAGACAAACCCTCTGCAGACGGCGCTCCGAGCACCGTGGCTGGTGCTGCAGAGGAACATCTGCCGCTGCGGCTGCCAGGCTGCCCTCGCGCCTGCGGGGTGACCGCGCTGCACACCTGCACATTCGCCGTATAACGCCGTTTCCAACAGAATTCTCAGCTCCAAGCTGCCGCAGCCTGACCTGCTCATGGTGGAGCACAGCTCCAGCAATTCAGCAGATCCCACAGGAAGGCTCCACGCAGGCTGGAATCAGCCGCTGGAAAGGTCAGGCTGCTGCACCCCTCTGCTCATGCAAGCCTTGAACACATGATCTGTGACTGCAGTAGCTGCTCTGCTTCTGAAGCAAACACAGCGTGTTTTCCTGCCCACATATGCCATGAACACCTCGTAGGAACATGGCAGAAAAAAGAGATCAGAAGCTTGCACAGAAGGTGCATGCCAGGGGGTTGGGCTCAAAGCAGAGGTCTCGCTCAGACCGTGTTGCAGAACTGCAGGTTTGCACCCTCGTCTCCGGGAGCAGAAACTCGCTTTGTGCTGCGCCGTGCGCGGGGAGGAGCGCGACGCCGGCACCGCTCCGCTGCTCTCCTGCCACCCGTCACCCAGACACGTGGGTCCTCTTCTGCAGGCGGGAGGAGATGGGCCCTGTGCCACCAGCTCCAAACAAGCGGTACCAACTGGTCCAGCTTCCAGACTAAATGCTGCCGTTGACCGAAACTCCGGCCTTTGTGTTTCCTTCAGCTCTGATGCACTAGTTAATGCAGCGTCAGAATGCAGAGAGAGCAAAAGGAAGGAAGCAAAGAGCCAGCCCTGCTCCTGCGCCGTAGCTGGTGGCAGGAAGGGAACCCGCTGGTTTGTCACGGCACAACCACCTCTACATTGCAGGTTCACTTGGGTCTCACTATTTCTACTTATTCTTTCCCAGGTAGCAACAATGTCTGTTTAACAAAGCCCTTGGCTGCTCGTGTGTCCCCAGCACCAAGGAAGGTGACCCATGGGGCGCTGCAAGATCTAGGGTGAGCAACTGGAAGAGAGATTCGTTCAGGATGGGGCAAAGAAAGGACAAAACATGGTGGGCAGGGGACCTCTGGACCTGAGTCGATGCAGCAGAGGTGTCTGACTCTGGCACCCTGATCTTGTTAAGAGGAAAAGGAAATAGATTTATTTTAGGTAGAGCAAAGCCTCTGATATAAATCAGTGGCCAAATATTCCAAAGGGCTCAATTTTGAGGTCGAAACATAATTACGATCAATTCATCAGACCTGCTGGCGGGTTGGCGGGCAGAGCGGGGCCGCCGGCCGCGTTTGGCCGCGTTTGGCCGCGTTTGGCCCCGCTGCAGAGGGACGCGGGGAGCAGCGTCCCGGCCATCGCGCCGCCCGCGCGGGCTCCGCCAGGCTGCGTCCCTCATCCATGAGGAGCTGTGATTGAATTTCGCCAGAGGGATGCGCGAGGACAGCAGCTGGTGGGCAGATAATGACATGTACACTCATCACTTACGAGCGCGGTCCTGGTGAAATAAGCAGAAGAACATTTTTCTAACATGACCCCAAGTAATAATGCATTTTACAGCAAACAGCAAAGTGCGGCTTCTCTCTCCCAGTGACTGCAAATGCCCAGACATCCCGCAGAAGAGAGGCAGTGACATTGCTGTTAATGCTGCCAGAATTAATGTAAAGCCCTGCTGGCTCCTGCCGCCGCTCTCCGTCCCTCTTGGAGGAGCAGGGGACCCGGCTCTCGAGTGACAGGTGAGGGCTGCGTCGCCTAATGGCTTTCTGCAAGGCGCCCGGTGCCGCGGTGACAAATGTGCTGCGAGAAACGCGGCGTTGTGCAGCGGCCAGGGCCATCATCGCTTCATCGCGGGTGACACCCGCGCCGCGGCTGCGCTCATAAACCTTGCGGCTGGAAATTGAACACCGCTGCGGGAAGATGGGCGGGAACGGGAGAAGAAAATACAACGTCGTGCAGCTGCCACCGAGGCTTTAACCCAGGGGCTGCGTGGATTGCGCAGACAACAGGGCGCGAGGGAAGGCACGGGGAGGATGAGACCAGGGCAAAGCTGCTGGTGCTGGTGCAAAGAGGACAAGGCAACGTTCAGCTGGAGAAAGGACGGGGCACGGCAGGACCCACGTGCATGGGATAAGGAAGAGCCCCGCGAGCAGCTCCTTCCCTCCCGGGCTAGATGCATCCAAATCCCACAGGGTCTCTGTTGGATGCACCTTCCTTCGTGGAAAAGAAGGAGGGATTCCTGAAGCCAGCACTGCTAGAGCTTTGGTCATTCAATGATAAAACACGGTGATAAAATAGCCGTTGTCAAAAATGTAGATTGCTTTGGAAAACGGGCAGACAGCGCATGTGCATCCGGCCCTCAGACTCCCTGGCCACGGGGCGAGTGTCCCTGGGGCTCCGGAGGAGGCTGCGCTCCCGGCCCATCCGCAGGAGCGGAACCGGCCGCGTCGGCCTCCGAAACCTCCCGGCTCGGTGCTGAGCCCAGGCTGCTGTTATGTGTCCACGTATCGGTGTAGTGCAACCTCACACGAGCTGCTGCTTCCGAACGGGGGATGCTTTACAATGCTTTAGCTTTTTGCTCCTCTGCATCTGATTTTTGATTAGGTCTTTGTGCTGCAGTTTTTCTAAATATCATTTCTGACCTTATGTGTTGAATTGCAAATGTTATTTGAATTTAAATATTTTTTTTTCATGTGCACATGGACATTTATTGTCAGACTAGAAGGAGAATATTTTTCTGGAAGATTATGAATGTTGTAAACTTTCTGAAGAAGATTTTAGCACATTGGTATTTAATAGTTTTCTATTAAAAAATGCACTGCATTGTGAGCAAATATCATAAATATGAGGGGGGAAAAAAGCATTTTTAAAGGCACTGCATAACCTTCCACATTTCTCCTCCCCAGAGCTACCCCTTTGCCCTGAGGGCCTATTCCGGTGGCAGCAATGGCACTCTGAGGGGAGCATGGCTTGGTTATGCTTGTGTACCTACACCTCCTACCTCCTTCAATTGGCTTGGAGATCCACTAATGAAAATAACAAATAATAAACCCAATAGCACAGTGCTTAATCCGAACGTGGTTTTTCCCCCGACCTCCCCGCGGATTTTTCCCCCGTGGTCCCTCTGTGCTCGGCGCTGGCTCCCGGCCTGTCCCGCATGGACACGTTTATCCCCTCTCTGCGCCGCTAACGCGGAGCCGCGGGAGGCGCGCGCGGATCCGGGCACTTGGAGGCTGCTCACACCACCGATGAGGCTGGTCACGATGATCTCCACCTGACTAATGAGATTTTAGATCTGATGTAACAGCAGGTGTCCGTGTTTTGTGCAGACAAATTTAGCATCCTGCAGCACACTTTAGTGTGCTTTAAAGAGCGTGATATCATGCTTTATCACGGGATAGCATGATGCCATGGCTCCAGGACCATTTAACCCAAGCAGTTTGACACAGATATGAACCAGTAAAGCCAGGGCTCCTCACTGTCCTGGCACTGCATATATTATATTCCCTATGGAGATATATATGTATATTTCCTATGGATTATGGAGCACGTGGAGGCACAGATACAGCACCAGACACACGCTAGGCAAAGT
>JASSRY010000095.1:249543-261133 GCA_032466555.1 Tinamus major | reverse complement strand
AGAGAGATAAAAGCAAGCTCTGATTATTCCGCAGCCAGCCCCGCTCCCTCACCTGACACACGCAGACAGCTCCCAGCGCAGGCAGTCCCGAGGGAAGGTCTGTGCTGGGTCCTTGGCCCCGAGCACAGCGCGTCCCTCCTGCAGGCCTGGCTGGAAACAGGGGTTAACAGCGGGCACGGCTCCGTGCTCCGTGTTCCCTGCTCCGTGCTCCTTGCTCCATGCTCCGCGCCTGGCACTGCCACCGCGCCGGGGCTCTCCGGATGGGGAAACTGTCCCCACTGCTGGCCCCGGCCACCCCATGGTCTGCCCCATGACAGCGCCTTGTCCAGGTGTCTCCCACTGCCACCGCTCCCAACACGGCTGCTCAGGAGGGTCCTGGTGCCTCTTGACCTCACGGACCTAGGAAAGAGTGGCAGGTCCCCCTGCAAGACCCCCCGGGAATGGAGCCAGCAGGTCCTCCCAGCTTCTCAGCACAGATTAACTCATTGTCCCAGTTTCTTTCAAGCCTGGTAATAAAAACTCAACTGCTGAATCTGCTTCTGTCTCCTGTCCTCCTCCCCCAAAGCTGCTCTGCCTCTCTCTGCCCTTTCAGGAGCAGCCCCGGTGCCTCCCAAAGTCCCAGGGGCTGCAAAGCCACCAAGTGCTGCATGGTGCTGGGCTCCTCTGCAGTGACACTTCCTTGCTTTAGACTTCTTGTTTTCTGCTTTCTTTTTATATCCGCAGAGCTTTTCTGTGCAAAGCTAAATTAGCATCACCATTATAACTGGTATTTTAGTTCTGTTATTAATTATAAGTACTAGCTCGAATCACACTCATTAGTTGAATGAGCAATAATGCATGTTAAGCCTCTATCTGTTGATAATATTCTCCAATGGATTGAGTATGTGTCATTTGACACTGATAAACTAGGCAATATTATGAGCTGAATGTCTTAAATGCTACACAGATGGGGAATATATTAATTTAAGAAAATGTTATTAAGTGTTTAAGGAGTGTAATTATGAGCAGCCTTCTCATTTGACACCTGTGTGCAGTCTTTACTTGCGAGATAAAGGCAGGAGAATGAGGGCTGGAAACCAGCCTTCAAAACTCTCAATTTTATTTTCCTTCTAGCTCCTTTCTGAATTCATTATTTTCAAGACACAAATAGCATTGTAAAGAATTTCTGACCAAAACCAGTGCTGGTTTGCCAGCCAGAGAGATATTCATTTTAATTCTACATTTCTCTGACAATATTAGGTATTTTGTGAGAAAACCTCAAACTTCCTGCCATGCAGCATGGACACCATGCAAGGACACCAAGGCGACCACGAGCCAGAAAGGAGTCTTTGTGTCCTAGGAGGCCAGTGGTCTCCTGGGTGCATTGGGCAGCACTGCCAGCAGATCGAGGGAGAGGATCCTGCCCCTCTGCTCAGCCCTGCTGAGGCCACAGCTGCAGTGCTGGGTCCAGTGCTGAGCTCCCCACAACCAGAGAACATGGAGCTACTGGGGAGAGGCCAGCGTGGGGCTGCAGAGATGACTGGGGGACCAGAGCATCTCTGCTATGGGGTGAGGCTGAGGGAGCTGGAGACTCCGGGGGATCCCATCAGTGCATGGGGGTATCCGAAGGGAGGGTATAAACGGCACCGGAGCAGACTCCACTCAGGGTGTCCAGCGAAAGGTTACTGGCACGAACTGAAGCCCAGGAAGTTCTGTCCGACATAAGTTTGTTGCTGTTTTTGCTGTTTTCGTACTGTGGAGGAGGTTGAACACTGGAAAAGCTTCCCAAGAGAATTGTGGAGTCCCCATCCTCGGAGATGCTCACCACCTGGCCAGCCACGGTCCTGAGCAAGCTGATGTAACGTTGACCCTTGAGGCCGGAGCTGCGCTGAGCAGGGAGGTGGTGAGACCATCTCCAGAGGCTCCTCCACCCTCAGCCGGGCTGTGAGGTGCAGGTTGCCCACTCGTGTGCAGGCAGTTCTGCATCTGAAGCTTCATATTGCTCATCCTAAAGGAGACGTCAGTTGAATAAGAAGAGAAGTTCAGCCTCAGTCTGTTGTGAAGCCAACAGGCCAGTGCGGGGAAAAAGAAGAAAAAAAAAGTTTTTTCATTATTTGTAAAATATTACCTGTTATTATTGAGCTTTTAAGTCCTACACCTGGGGCTGTATCTTTTTTCCTAGTTGCTATAAAAACAGAAATAAAACTTTGTAAGGGAATAGACTTCCACTTGTCTAGGTAGAGACCAGAAAAAAGATGCTAGTAATCCCTGTGATTCTCTGGACCTAAAAAAGAAATTAATTTTCAGAAAAATAAAGCAGCAGACCTTTCCCTGAAGAGCTGTGCTCTGAAGAACTGCATAGACAAGCCAGCAGTGAAGGAAGACTCAAAAGCATTTTCCCCTCTTTCATAGAGCAATAAAGAAGTGGCTTTGAGAAGAACCACTTGCTTAGCCCAGGGCCAGGGGTCTCTCGCTGGGACACACGGGCAGGTTCCATGCTGACACTCACCACTAGCCAACTTCCCAACCTGCAGCATTCCCGGGATTTGCGGGGGGTGCGGGGAGAAGAGGTAAAATTGACCTTATTTCATTTTAGGCATTTCAGAGCTAGCTGCAGAGGTCTAAATTCCTCATCCTGTCGACAGGACCAGGGAGCCCTTCCCTGTGGGCAGTTTGTCACGGCGGAAAACGAGCGGCTGAGCCAAGGGGGTGGATCTGTCCTGGTGGCGGAGGGGGAGCCCGAGTGGTGGCCACGGCACAGGCAAGTGGCCGCGGTGACTCCAGAGCCGGGTGACACCAACGAGGGGCCGCGCGAGGGCCCCGGCGGCACCGCGCGGCACAGGCCGCTCTGCAGCAGCGCGTTCCCAAATCTGCTGATTTCAGACATATTTACAGCAAATAGTTCTCACCAGGTAGCACTGCAGGGCTCCTCAACAGTTTGAGAGAAGATTAACCTAAGCCATTTGTAAATAGAAAAGGCATTTTCTAGAACGGCAGTAACTGGCAGTCAGGAAATATTCCAGCGTAGCTCTCCTGCCCAAAACATTGCAGAAAATTCACCCTGAAATAATGCACCAATGTGTGCAAGAAAGAAGCTCGGAGGAGCTGGCGTCGAGAGTACGAGCTGCCAAGGGAATGCACTGTGTGTCTTGAAAGGGGCAACAAACGGGTTTTGACTTGTTTAGCAAGCCAAAAAGAGCGGATTAAGGACAAAATCGACACCTGCGAACACATCAGGAATAATTCTGAGGCAAAGGAAAGAAAAACTATTGGACCTGAAAGAACAACTAGGAGAGAAAAAAAAAAAAAAGGAAGGCTTATAGGCAAGCATTAATCCTGTAACTCTGTAGAAATTTGACATTTTTATCCATCAGTGGGTCCAGCTTTACGGTTAGTATCAGGAGCAAGCGTTGTGCCTGTTTCTCCCATGTTTTATTTCCCATCACTCTGCTCCTCGATCCCGTGAGCCTCTTCCTCTGGAAGACACAGGACAGAAGATGTGCTCCATAGGGATAGCGATGAGCTCTCCACGACAAGGATGCAGCCCATGAGAGCGAGCTAGACCCAGCACAACACAACCCCTTGCAAAGCAGCCCACGAGGTGCCACGTTTGGGCACCAGCAGCTCCACGTCGCTCCACAGCTCCTGGTGGCCCCATCCAGGAGGTTGGGGAGAAACGCTGCCTGCTTTAGATGCTCGTGGAGGGCGGCCTCTCACTCATTTGCATCAGGAGTGTCACAGGTCACCAGGCATTGCTTACCCCTTGCCAAAGTCCTTCTAGAAAGCACTCGGGCAAAACTTCAAAAATAAGTCACAGATTGGCTTACACTGCCTTACACTGAGTCTGAGCCCATGCGGGCAGGAGGAAGCGCTTTAGATCCCTGCCTGAACTGGTTCATCCACGGGGAACCTGGGCTAAAATCAGTTTACACACAGCTTATTGCCTCCATAGAAAAATACTGAGCTTGCCATGTTTCTGCTCAATGTAATGCTCTCTTTGATGTTTAGACTTGTAAATGTAAGATTCATAATTCTGCATGTTATATTTATAAAAATTCAACTGAGATTTGTAAAATGAAGAATAAAAAACAAATAAATGTCTTATGAACCAGAAAATACAATAATACATTCAGTAGTATCAAATTGTCACAATAAAAGTGCCTTGTTGCTTTTATTTTATTTTATTTTATTTTATTTTATTTTATTTTATTTTATTTTATTTTATTTTATTTTATTTATTTTGTTTTATTTTTTGAGCCAGATGTTCTGTGCACTGAAGTTACGTGATCATGGCCCTGGAATATACCCCTGGATGTGAGAAGACACTTTGGTTCAAAATATTGGCGGCATGATGTGAGCAATCCTTTAGTTGTGAATGTCACAGACCTTCAGCTTTTCATTCGAATTCAGTCGATTCTGCACACAAGAGAATCTTCCAGAGTTTATATAAACGCCAGCCCCCTGGGTTCTCCTCCAGCGAGCAATTCTACTTATAGCACATCCTCAAAAAAGTCAATAAAATGGAAAAAGATCAGGATTTCATTTTATTGGAGCAACTTAAATGTAGGAAATGCTCATGTCTTTTTAGACTTCTTTGTGCAGACCTAGGCGCTGGTCTCTGTCTGCCTTCTCTCTTGGTGAATAATGATGGAAAAGCAGAGGTTTCACACTGAAGCTGTTTTACCGGGGACTTTTTAACATCTGTTATTGTAAAGCGGCGTTTTTTCTTTCACTTATGGCACGGGTTTCAGACCCCGACCCTATGTGGGGACAAATCACAAGAGCTGTCATTTCGTCATGTTCCTCTGAGAGGCATTAACCCAACCCTGCTTGTTACACAGTGATGTTGGTTATTTCTGTTGGAGTTAGCTACTTTTTTATTATTTTTATGCCAAGAAAGAAAATAAGTATGTGCACAGGGAAGTGTTTCAATATTTCAACCTGGGTTTCATTTTGCAAGTTTAAAAATGAAAGTCCAAAATATTTCCATCAGGAAAGTGGGGTGAGGATATTGGAAGGGTAAAACATAAGGATTTTTTAATTTTCGAAGGAAAGCACAATAGATTAAAATGAAATCAGGCAAATTAGCATTTTTTAGTTACTTTGAAACTTTTCTCTAAAAAAAAAAACAGAGAAAGGAAAGGAAATAAAATCATTCTTAGAATCCTCTCTCCAACGCGGTAGACACAACTATCCCTTTTCTCATGGGCTCAGCCTTTAAGGCCAGCATCGCTCTCGCTTGCCTTTTGGGGCTGATCTGCCCAAATTAGTGCAGTTCCATTAGCATTAGACCGGAGCAAAGTAGCCGTAAAGCAGACGGAGAGCTGGAGGCCAGGGAGAGCCGGGGGTTCCCGGCAGCTCCGCGGCTCGCGGGGCCGCGCGCTCCGCAGAGCAATTCCTTATGGAGACACTCGCAAGAACGGACCGGCCAGCGCGAGTCTGGGTCGATTTATATTTCCTCTCAAGAACCTACTAGCCGAAATAAAATTTCTAGCTGAAAAAACATGAAAAAGTCATCTTTAAAAGCTGCACCACTGGAGCATGGCGTCCACTGGCAGTGGGACAGCCGCGTTTCTCCTCATACAGGGCACAGAACTAAAGCAATGGGGACTGCTGTGCGTCAGGGCAGGGTATCTCTCTGCTCTGTAAGAAATTCTGGCATTTCTGATCCACATGTGCTGCCTGGAGCCTGCAATGGGGCTGGGAACAGGAGAGCCTGAGAGCGAGAAGAGAGTCTCGGTGGTCAAGGGCTGAGCATCAATTGAAAACAAAGATCCACATAGAAAGCAAGCAAAAGCTACTTAATGGACCATTTCAGAGACAGGTCTTTCTGTCTCTGAGGTTATTAAATTGCAACCCAGCTGCTGAGCGATAGCGAATGCCCCAAGCGGAACCAGCTTTTAGGCTGCAAAAGATGCACGGAGACTCGCAGGAATGAAGTGAAGGTTGCCTCAGATCTGGAGCCTTTGCGGCCCGTAATAGCGCGTGGCAGCGGATGCTCCGGGGAGAGGAGCAGCGATAGCCGGGTCCGGTGCAACGTCTGCGCTCGGACGGTGCCGCGGCGGGAAGCGGCTCCGCGCGGGAATGCCGCGGTGAAGGCAGCAGTGCTGGAATACATGGCAGGCTCAATTGCTCTCCTTTATTAGATGCTGACAAGGGAACATAAATCCCTATCTGCAAAAATCGGTTATGTGCATTTGGACAACTGAATAAGGAGGACTGAAATATTGTTCTATTTACTTTCAAGGCACAGAACCAAGACGCTCTTTGTTACCTCGTAAAATGCAACACAGTCAAGTTAATGCGTTCTTGCCAGCAGCGTTCTGCTCTCCCTCGCCAGAAACAGCCTCCATTTTCGAGGCTGCCTCATCAATCCAGAAGCTATAAGGACCCAATGCGCTTACTTGATCCAAGGCCAAAGCCAATGAATATTATCTGTTTCACATGCTGAACTGACTCACAGCAGTACCTGACTGATACGAGCATGCTGAGGGTGCAAAGGTGACTTTAAGTTGCCTTGATTTGCTCATCTCTGCTTTTCCAGCTCCTGCACCTCCAAGGGCAGAAGAAATGTCCTTCCACGTGGTGCCAGCCCTGTGCCCCTGGCGCCTTTGCTTTGGCTTCATCATGAAGACACAACTGCTGCCCGCTGCAGTGCTCTGTATTGAGGTTCTGCTCCAGACCCACCTCCATTTTCCAGGATGAGCATTCCCTTATTGTTTGGAAGTCCTTGGTTCAGGTTGCAAATGAAACAGTGGAGTCACATAAAGCTGTCCTGTTCCTTTCACCTGGGCGCCAATACCAAGGAACACTCGTGTGTAACTCATAATCACTGATTTATTCAGCATATGTGATTTATTTTAGTCTGCTTCCTCAATAGCCAAAAGCAAAATGTCCATTCTTCAGAAGTACTCATTTCACTTTTTTTCGAACACAAATAAATTGAAAGCATTGCTTGCTTGCAGGAGGCGGGACAAACTGGATAACAGCAGCTGTATTCCACAGCAGGACAAACAACCAAATGTGCCAAGATTTGTTTTGGGAGAATATCGTATGAGATGTCCACTCAAATAAACTTAGAATGCAAATATGAGACAATAGAAACGTGGTAAATTAAAATACACGTGAAGTTCAAGCTCAGACAGGGAAAATGGGCTTGCCTTTTGCCGTATCTTTAGGAAAAACAGGAGCTGGTGTAAATAGCCTGAGAAACTAGTTCTCCTCCCTGCCTTGTGCTCCAGGTGCTCCTGGTCTCCCCTTCCACAAGGAAGTTGCTCAAGGACTGTGTGCGCTGGTTTTGCTTCTATCTTGTATCTCCTTCTATTTTTCTGATTCTGTTTTTTTTTTTTTTTTCCCTCATCAATCACAATTTCTCATTCTTTCCTGGTGCTACATATATCATTCAAGCGTATATAAAACACACGGATTGTCCCAGGTACCCACTGTAAACTATTCATTTTTCAGCGTTGCAAAGACGCGTGTGCATCTCAGAATGAGCCTCAGCTACAGGACCTCCCTGCTAATGCAGGCACAGCAGCTCCTGCAATTCTCACGCTGAAGTTTTGTGGAACTCCCCTCATCAGTTTTCATTCGTTCTCGCAGGCACAAGGCATAGCCAGCACTTCCAAAGCAGCCAAATTGCTACCTCGTTAGCAGCTCAGCGCTCCGTGCCTTGTGCACACTCAGTGAAGCACTATGTCTGTGTACTCACAGACGCTTTAAAAGCACAGTTATTTGGAGGTTTCTTCCCTCCGTTATAGTCCTGTCCCCTCTTGCTCTGTTTTCCTGGTGATTAGAGGGTGCTTGTCCGCAGGATTTCCCTGTAGCGGAGCTCCAGCAGCGCCAGATCTTCAAGCACAACCGACGCAAGGAGACACTGCTGAGGGCAGCAAAGACAACCTAGCAGAAACAGCAACATTTCTGAAATCATTTTAATTAAAATAACACTTTTGAGATGAAGTGCAGGACTATTGCAGTGATTACACATTCGGGGCAGCTTTCCAAAGCTAGGGATTCACGCAAGGGCTTGGGGATGACCCCGGCATGCTTGGCAGCGCTGGCTTCTTCCGTTACATTAGAAAATTTCCAGTTGCGACTGGGGAAAGAGCATTTAATACATTAATATACAGCCAATATGACAGGACATACTGCAAATCAGAGTAATACCCTGCTGTGTAGAACGGCTCTCGTAGAGCACATCTCGCAGTGCATCTAACGCTATAGAACCAGGGTCTCACCAAAAAGGGTGTCAAGGAACAGCATTAAGGATATGAAGCCTAACCGCGAAGGTAGGAAAAACATTTTCCTAATGTTTTCAGAGAATAAAAAGATTATGTCCTTAGCAGAAAATGAATCTGAAGCAGCATTAATGGGTTGGCTACCAGCTCGCGAGCTCCAATAGAAAGCTAATTTGCATTATATAATTAGAAGTGTCATATTCAATAGCAATTTCTGATTTTTTTTTAAGAGAATTAAAAATAATTTGTTGTAGTACAGTCCTATTGATGCTTATTTGGAACTACAGATCAGGCAGTTAGGCACCAAGAAAGCAGAGAGGGGAGAAGGCAGCGAGGGGCCGCGCCGAGGAGCGCCGGTGCCCGCGGTGCCCGCGGTGCCTGGAGCGGAGCCTGGAGCGGTGCCCGCGGTGCCCGGAGCGCCCGCGGTGCCCGGAGCGGAGCTCAGAGCGGTGCCCGCGGTGCCCGGAGCGGAGCCTGGAGCGGTGCCCGCGGTGCCCGCAGTGTCCAGAGCGGAGCCCAGAGTGGTGCCCGCGGTGCCCGGAGCGGAGCCTGGAGCGGTGCCCGCGGTGCCCGGAGCGGAGCCCGTGGTGCCCGCGGTGCCCGGAGCGGAGCCCGCGCAGCCGCCTGGCCCTGACCAGCCAGGTCTGCTCCGTCTCCGTGGCACAGCTGGTCCTGGGCAGCTTTAGGGCTGGGGCAGGAGAGCGGTGTCACATCCCAGCATCTTCCCTGGTTCTGCTCCCGTATCTAGTTGCGGAGGTGGGAGGGAGCCCCAGGACCCCTCGGGACGCCCTGCGTGTCCTCTGCAGAGCGCCGGGGTAGCTCTGGGCCCTGCTCTAGGGCACATTCAAGATCTTCCCTTTTCTGCCTCAAAACAAGGGGGGCAGGTGGCAAACACATAACATGGACTTTCAGTGGGAGCCCAATCCACAGCGCCTCACACGGCGTCACCTCCACCAGGGACAGGATCTACAGTGTGACACTAAGAAACTTCTCCTTGGCTTCTCTAGGGACATCGGGGGACCCACAGGCACCCAAAGGTGGGTCCTCCTAGGCATGCAGTCTCCTAGGCAGGAACAAGCAAGGAGCAGGGACGTGGGCAGAAATCGTTCCCTGGTGCAGAGCCCTCGTACTGCACTTCTGGAGCTCGAGTCCCCTGAATGAGGCTCTCTTACTGCCCTACAAGAGCTTTAAGAATCATAAAAGCCAGCATGTTTCCTAAAGCAATATGCTTTTTTTCTCCCTAGAGCACTTCTAGCAAAATCACAAACATTACTATAGCGTAAAGCATTACGAAAAAGCAGGGCCCACCATACAAGCTTAGATTATGAAATGAGTTGTGTCAGAGCACGCTTTGCTTTGTAATTTTTCTCTGAGAAATGCATAGGGCTCGGTGCACAAATCCTATTATTTGTTAACAGGATTTATGAATATGACTTGCATATACTGCTTTGAAAATTTGCCACGTGTTTCTCTCCACTTCCGATATGAGAATCACAGAGCCAGGCAGCCCCTCTCTTCCTTTTTTTATTTTTAAAGCTGATTCCTTCCAAGTGACCTATAAAGAAAAAGGCCTTAATTCAACCGTTTTCCGTATCCTGGCTGTTATGTTCAAGCACTAAAAGCAGCCTCCAATTGGCTGATCCACCATTAATGCGCTGTGCACTAGACTGGATAAAACACTGTTTTAGAGCGTGCACATCTCTCCGCTCTCTGCTGAGATCTTTTTGGGAGGAAACCACAGGATTTGTGAGCACTGAGAGGCTGTGGCGGTGCAACCTGCGCAGCCCAGGCCTGTGCTCAGGAGAAACCCCTGAACTCGGTTCTTCTGGACGCTCCTTCCAGTAACCTCCCCATCAGAGGTGCAAGGAGAGGGATCCCCCAGAGCCGACGTGTTTCACCCTGCAGCCCCAAACTTTTCTTGCTCCTCCTTTGCGGTATTTGCCCACTCCCCTGGTGCAGGAAGGACAGACATCCCCGTTACAGACCCTCCTGCCTATTCCTATGTCTAAAGCAGGGCTTGCCTGGGCCCTCCTGCTGCAGCTGGGCTCTTTGCAGGCGGGAGCAGCCTGGGCAGGCGCTGCCTGCACCTTCCAGGCCTTGCACCGGGTCGGGAGCTTCATTTCCCTGTGCAGGGAGCTCCCTATGGACCTCATGGAGGTCCCATGGGAGGGCCCAGCCGTGATCTCGCTGGTGAACAGAGGCGTTTTGAAGGGAAAAGAAGAGTTAATGTTTTTAGGTAGTTGGCTCTGTTAGTTCTGGTAATGTATTTTCTCGTGTATTTGGAAAAGGAAAGCACATGCAAGGCATATATGAACCAGCAACTTTAATAAGTGTGTTTTGCTGCATAAATTCATAGGGAATTCCTCTTGAAACATTCCCTTTTTGGCATGTGACTTTGTGTTCATCAAGCACAAAGCATCAGAAAGCCTTTTAAGCTGTTTAAACATTCAGTGCTAGACTTCACATTGGGAACTCAGGATGTGTGAAACTGTCTTGAAATAGGACAAAAAAAAAAGAGGCAGTTTTTATTCCCCAGGGGTTTTGCCACAGTGTTTTGAGAGTCTGGAACTTTTCAGCATCCATAATTTGCAATATTATAAATATTCATACAGAGACTCATCGGCCAAAACTAAATGAGCTCGTCAGTTATTTTTAGTACAAGGGAGTGAGGCAAGTGAAGGTCCCCAGGAAATGAGTGTTTGGGTGATGTGCATTGGCGCAGGGGAGAAATCCTCGCGATAAAACCCGGACACAACGGGCTCAGCACAAGGTGCTCCTGCCACTTAATGCAATTACGGCCTTTTAATAGCGGTAATTGTCACTCCGAGCGGCCAAAGATAACCAAATCCCTGCCGCATGCAGAGTCATTTGTCATCCACGTGGCCCTGATGAATATTAATTGGACTGGCTGACGGTGCTGACAAACAGAAGGACGTGCCTGGCCTGAGTGAAATGGTAAAAACCAAAAAAGCGGCAGTGCTGTTGAGTAAACACAACGCATATTTGTTGATAAATCCTTTTTTTTTTCCTTTGGAAAGTATTTGTTTTTACATGAAGAGCCAAATATTTCAGCTGACAGGTTTTTCACAGCTGTGTTTCGTGTTTCCCGTAATTTTTTACACTTTTTTATGAATATATGTCTTTTTCCTTCTTATCCTTCACAGGCCACATTCTTAGTCTTAGAAAAAATCATTGAAATAAAGTAAAAAAAAAATGCTAGAAATAGGAAGAATGAAACAAATTTGATATGAAAATCAAATCACAGAATCACAGAATCACAGAGTGCTCCAGGTTGGCAGGGACCTCTCGAGGTCATCCAGTCCAACCCCTGCACACGCAGGGTCACCTAGAGCACGTGGCACAGGACTGCGTCC
>JASSRY010000095.1:233408-249443 GCA_032466555.1 Tinamus major | reverse complement strand
TCTCCAGAGAAGGAGACTCCACAACCTCTCTGGGCAGCCTGTTCCAGGGCTCTGGCACCCTCACTGGGAAGAAATTTCTCCTTAAGTTCCTGGGGAACTTTTGATGCTTCAGTTTCCGGCCATATTTCACATATTTTTTGCAAAGCCAAAGGAAATGCCTATGGGTGCTCTCACTAGTATAATGGGCCTGTGCTCCACACTCAGAAGAGAGTAGCGAGGCTGTTTGCTAACAAAGAGCAGCGGGACTTGTGCTGCTAAATCACAGCTTTCGGGAAGTGGCCGGGTGCCGTTTCCGTATCGCGAGTGGGAAGGAGCGAGCCCCGGGCTCAGCCGTTCCGCACGGATCCAGCCTGGCTTTGAACGTGGCCTGTCCTGAGCGCGCTCTGTGGTGATCAAATAGCTCCGAACATCATGGAAAGAGCCGTGGGTTTGGGTCGGGGCGGCTGAACCCCGAGCACGCGGCTCCCGCGCGCAGCTTCACCCTGCAGCCTTGGAGACATTTTTCATTCCCACTAGTGATAACAAGGGAAGATGGAGAGCCTAGCATAGGGAAACAGGATAAATATTTCATGAGCTGTTAAACACATATTAATCATTCATATCCAGATGATTAAAAAATTAATACAAAATCTGAAAATGATTTAGGACTGAGCGAACTTGTGCTGACAGCTGCGAGGAGCTCCTGGACGCGGAGGGTCAGGCAGGGAGACGGTGCCGAGGTGTCCGGGCATGATCCCGCCTGTCCGTGCGGATACTCAGCGAGCCCAAAGCCGCAGAGGCCCCGTCCTGCAGCCCCAGCGGCCTCGAGGCCGGCAGCAACGAGCGGGAAGCGGGAGAGGGGGATCGGAGCCGTGGGGATTCCCGGTGGGCAGCGCCCGTTCCCACGAGGGTCACACGAAGAGGGACGAGAGACGGTCGTGCCGGGATGCGCAGGGGGCTGCGGCAGGAGCCCGTGCACGGCACATGGCGAGCAGGGAGCTTGGCCCTGCTCGTGATTAAAACCAAAGAAACACATTTGAATTAACTAGAGAAACTGATTTGAATTTGAAATCACTTTCTTTTTTATTTCTTTTTTTTCCTTTTTTTTTTCTGTTATTTTCCTAGCCATTTTTGGCAGTCTTGTTGCTCCAAGGTGCTATTTTAATGCTGGCAGCAAGGGGACTCTTGGGTCTCTCTTTCTCCGCTGCACTTTTAATGTTTAATAATGAGTGAGGAAAAGATTAGTGCTTTTTGTGTACATCCGAAGGAGCAGCTGCACAGGGAAGCCTGTGGCACATCAGCCTACAGCATTATCTTACTGATAAACAAATCCCTTTCATTTGGACAAATATTTTCTTGAGTTAAGATATTTTAGCTGCTTTCCATTATTGCATTGTGGAGGGGGAGCACAGGTGCCCATTTCTTCTCATTGTAAAATTTATTCTCCCAAAAAAAGGAGAAAAAGGGGGAAAAGGGTCAGAAATAATGCTAAAACTCTCCTTTTTATTTGATTCAATAATTGTAGTTCTGACAACTCTCCTTTTTATTTGATTAAATAATTGTTGTCTGTTCATTCTTCATAAAATTTAACAGGGATACATTTGCAGGAGCAAGCAGTATAATTGCACACACTTATGCAGAATAAACAATTTGTCATCAATTATTTCCAGCCAAACAGTGATGTGGAAAGCAGCGAGACCTCAGGTTTATCACTGTTAAGGAAAAAAAAAAAGTATTATCTGCCCTGTTTAGGGGAAGCATTGACAATTTATTCTCCTTTAATCTGTCTTCTCTCAGCTTTTCTGCACTGTGACACATGAATGGCTATTGTAAGAGTTTTGTACAGTTTTGCTAGAAACTCAACAACAAATGGTTTTAATTGTATTCAAAATGATGGTAATAATTCAGGACTATATACAATATGTATGCAATATTATTGATTGTGCAAAAGATACTTCTAATATTGTATGTGCTTAATTAATTTCCCTTGGAATTGCACTATTAGTTCTCTTGCTTATGACTGATTCAATATGAGAGTAATACAGAAAAAGGAAAGTTGTGTCTATAATAAAATGACATTGACCTTTTCCCTGGCTTAGTGTTTTTTTTACTAGTGTGACAAATAGATTTAATTTCAAAATTTCTAGGAAATTGCATGAATATTTAAACTCATTTCCAAAAGTTACTTTGAAAATGTAAATTCTCTTTTTTCTCCTTACACTAGTGATGCATACTCCCTAAAATAAAATAAGTGATGATGCAAAGTAAATATTTCTATTGTTAAAGTCATAACAAATTAAAATTGCTTAAAAGAATGTTCCTTAATTTCGCATTATTTTTAGAAGCTTGAAACCAGTGGGAAATCCATATTTCAAATATCTGAACCACGTGGTTTCCAAGATCCCAAGTGAAATAGTTTTAGATATTGCAGCTTTGCAAAAGATGGAGAATTTCTTCATTTATTTTCTTTATTTTCCTCAGTGGAAATTCTGGATTCCTCCCACTGGATTCACGAAGCCACCAGTAAACCGCGGTGCACTTGGTGCAAGCAGAGACAAGGCCCCTGCCATCTGCATACCTGCTCCTTGCAAACGGACTGAAGAAAGTAAAGTCTTAATCCTTGCAATTACTGTGGCTTATAGAATGAGACAAAACTGATGGATAAGAGAAAGGCTTTGTTATTATTATTTTTCAGATCTTGGGTCCGAATCTGCAAGAACAGGCTTTTTTATTATTATTTTTCAGATCTTGGGTCCGAATCTGCCAGTACTTTTCCTATACTTTGAAACTGTGTATTAGCAGAATCCAATGGCAGCTGGTAGCGTCTTTTGTCTCTCACAAGCAGGATTTGCAAAGTTGCATGCTTTGGATGTGACAATGCGCCGTGGGAACGTGACGAGGAGGCAGAGCACCGGGATCCCCCGGGCTGCTCTGCAGCGGGGCAGCCTGGCGCACTCCGGCCTCTGCTCATAGCAGGGAATTTTCCGGGTGCTCCTCCGCAGCGGGAGCGCATCCGCAGGGAGCTGCCGGGACCGCGGCCTGGAGGGATGTGCGGGATGCAGCACCAACTGGTTGCAATGGAGAGGAAAAACCATCCGGCCTCACTTTGTTTATCAGCCTGGTTGCTTATGTATTTTGACTGGACCACAAACCATTTTTGAAGACACGAAATTAATTTCCTTTTGCTATTAGGAGTAAGGATTTTTCTGCACTGGAAAGGTTCATCAATTATATCAGTATAATTACCACATAACTACCCGACAGTAATTAGTTTGCAATATCTCTTCATGTTGAGATTCCTATTGAATAAAGCTGCTTTTTCACTGCAGCTAAATCTATTCCCTAGCAACACAAACCAAATCAAAGCATGTCCAGGTACTGAGGAGTAAACATTTCACAGCAGGACAAGTCCCCTCGACTGACTCAGCACGTGGCTGTCGCCACACGTTATGTTTGTGACTCGGCTAACGGTGCAGTGCAGGGACATCTCCAGCAGCCGGACAAACACTGCGTGCGTCTGCAAATACAAAATACCTTCCGGTGCACCAAGGCCGAGGTGAACAGTGCGGAAAAATAACGGCTGGGGAGCAATTGGTCACCGATCCTCCCGTCACGCGGACCAGGGGTCACCCAGCAAATGGCCTCATGGAAGGCTTAAACTAAAAACAGAGCTTAATTAGTAGAACTTTTCTTCGGCATAATGCATAATTAAACAAGGAACTCAGAGCCATGGGAGAGTCCGGAAATTAAAAATATAAATATCCTCAAAAATAATTAAACGTATTCAGGACAAAAAGATGCACAAACTAATTGCATCATATGCAAAAGGTGAAATTTTGCCTCAACTGAAATCAGTAATAACATCCAATTTATTTTAATAAGGCTTAAATTTATCACTAAGTAGGCAGTGCTGAAAACATAGGTATAAGTTAATAAAATAGGACAAAATGATTTTTCCTTTCAGATAGTTATTTGTGCATTATATGTATTGTACTAATTAAACTGTATTTATGCATATATGTTAACTAATGAGAGAAACTTTATGAACCCAGAAAATCCTTTAAGTATCACTTATATTAAGTTGTTTTCATCATATTCCACTTAAGGAGCTTTGTCCTTTGCTCAAATCTGGCTTATGACCTTTCTAAAAACAACTCTAATTAGCTGCGGAGCTAAGAGGGCAGCTCACTATAATGTAAAAAAAAAAAAAGAAAAAAAAAAAAAAAGAAAAGAAAAAGATTCCTTTGTCATATTGCCTTAATACTGCAGTTCTCGGGCAACAATGGCCATAAATTTAGGGCCCAGAATGGGAAAAAATGAGTCTCTTGGGGAAGGAGCCCCCCCGGCATGGGAGATGCCTCACGGCACATGTTTCACTGCCTTGGAAAACCCTCCAGCCCTTAAAAGTCCTGGGAGCGCCAGTCAGGAAAGACAGGGCCAAAAAAATACATGCATGCCAGCAAGTCATTCTCTATTTTTAGACTTTTTTAAAAAAAATAAATATTTGTGCATTTATATGGTCATTTGTATTATGCTTTTGTATTTGTATTTGTATTGTACCTTAGAATGGGAAATGGTGGGGATGTATATGCTCAAGAACAGGGTTTGCTCTAGTTCGCTGAGTACAGCACTCACTTTTGGAGTATCACGGCTGCAGAGTCTCCAAAAAGCAAAAAAATGCACTTGCTTCCTGCCGTAATTGGCTGATCTCAAAGGAGTGCAGGAGGTGTTGAAAAAGCGATTGAAAAATCCTGCTAAATTTGTGCCTGAGACGGGATTTCGCAGAGAAGCAGATGTTGTTCCTCATTTCCGCCCCATTCCAGGTGAGATGTGTTTTCCCGAGGCCGTTTGCTCCGGCAGGACGAGGCACTGCACGTCCTGAGCACCAGGAGAAGGAGCTGGAGCCTCCGGGAGCAACGGGAGGAGATCGGAGCCCTTGGAAATGCGCCCGTGCGGAGGTGGCCCCGAGCGCAGCGCGGCCTGGGAGCCGAGGGGCCCAGGATCTTGCAACAGGAACAACCATTTCCATGTTTCTCCCGTTTGTTTACGAGGCCAGAAAGAACTTTGGAACCTAACCCACAGCTGAGCCAAAGAAACAGCCTGCAGGCACCGGCAGAGCCTTCCCTGGCTCCTTTCCCGGGTGTTTGGAGTGTGCAGCAAAGCCGGCAGCATCCCCGTTCTGTGGACCTCGTGGATTTTGTGGATCTTATTTACTGCTGCAGGAAAGGGTGTCGCTTCACAGGAGACCTTTGCAGAAGTCTTTTTTAAATCAACTACTCAGAGACAATATCTACAAATTATTAAAACATCTGAGGCTAAAAATATCTATCCTGCTAATTACCTTTACAGCAGTTAAAGCACAGAAGTGTTAGGAGCGCTTTTTATTTAATTTGTCTTAATAGTGTTTTGGTGTTTTATAATTCTATTTTCCCAAACAATATTTAATGAGAAAACCTATAACATTTAGTGAAGTGGCAGTGACTGCAGTAAGAGGCATCTGCTAAGTGTGACGATGGCATTTGGAACTCTGTCGAGGCTTTGCTCATTTTTTCTGACGAGCAGTTCAGCTCGTTTTGGATCGTGGCCGGAGAAGCGCTGGGATGGGCTGTGTGACGCAGGCTGCGGAGCGGGTCCTGAAGGACCCGGAGCCCTGGTGGCCCCCGCAGCGTGTCCTTGTGTGCAGGGAGGTGTCCGGTGCCCACGCGTGTCCCCGTGTCCCCCGTGCAGGGGGGTTCAGGCCCCAGGACGGCCGCGCTCCTCCTGCGAGCACCAGCACCAGCACCAGCCGAGGCCGCGGTGCCGGGAGCAGCCCGGAGCAGGGCCCCTGCCCGTGCAGATCCGCGAGGAGGCAACGGCATCGCCGCGAGAGCCCCTGCGCGCCCGGGAGCGGGAAACCAAGGAGCATCCTGCATCCCGGCGCGGGAGACCGCGCGGAGCTCCAAATGCACCTCGTGTCGCATCCTGGGCGGCCGCAGGTGAATGGCAGGAGATGGGGGTTAATGCGTTTCTTGAACAAAAAGCAGAATTATATTTTGCCCTGTTTCAACTTCTGCTATCCACACCAGAGGAAAATCGACCAAAAGCATCACCAAAAGGCTGAGGTTGGAAGGGGCCTCCAGGCATCATCAAGCCCATACCCCCTGGGGTGACAAATATTCAAAGACAACAAAGCAAAGCGCCTAGGACACAGTTTGCAATATGGACCAGAGATGGGGCAGGGAGGCTCTTGTTGCAGGGCTGGAGGTGGAGGAGCCGGTCTGGACCATGTCCCTGCGCCCAGGACCTGTCCTGCTCCAGCACTGCGGGAAGGGCAGTGCTCCCTGCAGCCGTCCTCAGCTCCCGGCCACGGAGCAGCTCCTGGAGCTCAGGGGATAATTTAGACGCTTTTACAGAAAGCTCCGGAGACGCGTTTGGAAATGTGCACACTGTGCTATTGTAATGAATGCTACTTCAAACTGGATAAAAATGATGAATCTTGAATATGTGCAATGCAACCCCACTGGCACCTGTTATGAATTTCAGCAATAATAGTAAGAACGGCGAAAATATTTCCTTTAAAAATAATTGTGTTCTCCTTAATAAGAAGCTCCAATTTTCATTCTGTTTTCTCAACTTGTCATTTGAAATATGCCAGCAATTAATTTTACTTTATATTTGGATCCTTGAGCAGGCCACAGCTTTGAGGAGGAGTTGCCTAAATCTTGTGGATATGAGCGTAACCCAAAGGGAAAAAGGAAGCGGTTCCAAGCCCGGGCCCCGCAGAGCCCGTGCGAAGCGGCCCGGCTGCCGCGTCCTATCCTGCGCCCGCCCGGGCAGGGCGAGCGCTGCGCGTCCTCAGCACCCACTTTTATTTATTTTTCCCCATCTGCAAGGAAAGGGCATCACCTTAGCCAAGCAACCGTGATCCCAAAGAAACCAACGCTAGCGGCTCCTTAGTCCACTTATTTCCTTAGTGGGAAATTCCCAAAGCCCTTCTACTGCCTCCCCTTCCTGGTGAGAATATCAGAACCATGTAGGAAGCTATCCTTGAGGGAAAAAAGGGTGTACCAATGGAGTTAACCTTATATAAAAGTGTTTTATTCCTAATTTTCCAAATCTTTGCAGAACTCAATGAAATTCAACATGCATTTAGTTTTGAAATATATCCAAATATTGTAAGGAAGTTGGCAAGATTTTGAATTCTTTCCCGTTTTGGAAGACAGAGAAGCAAGCCAGGAACAAAACCTATGCAATAACAGAGACCAGTATTGAGGAAAACTCTTCATTTCATGTAAAGAATTATTTCTTAGATCCTAGTTTGAGAAGCTATCTCAGAGCTGCTAACATAAGGAGAAACATCTCAAATCCCATTCTGCAGAAATCCGTCTTTAACCACATCCTTCTTGCAAAAGGGGATGGAAGAGCTTGTTCTGAGGTTCCAAAGCATTTTCTGATCTGGTCAGTCAGGTATGCATATTACTTAAATGGTATTTCTGTACAAGAATATCACACAGTTGTATATTGCAAAAAGATACCCAGAAAAGGAAAGAAAAAAAAGACCTCCAATAGCCTGGAGACACAGAAGTCAGAGTCAGGACAAAGCATTAACAAGAGAAATCTCCAACATCATCATGCAACAAAAGTATCCAGCATTTCTGTTGCTTTGCAAGGTCCTAGTATTGAAAACTGTATGACATTTTATAGCACTCAAAGTATGATTTTAATCATAAAAGATGTGATTTGTAATTCTAATATTTACACAGAAAGCTCTTTTCTTATGTCTTTCTCCATAAAGCAATATTCAAATCAAAGTGCTGGTTTCAGTTTATACAGCTTTGAAGTTGATTCTTTTGACATTTCACATTTTCATGTCATGCTTTTAATTATAAAAAAAATGAAAAGTTTCACTCAACATCAATTCATTTTTTGCATGTTTCCTTCACTGCCTTCTCTTTACCTCTTCTGGCAAATGCAGAAAAGAGATGGAAAGGAGGAGATGTCTGCACAAGTGTGGGTGTGCTAGTCTCTGTGCAGACTTTTGCAGGTTTTTTAATCCGGAATGGAGTGAGTGGAGCTTGGCGCGTCACGAATCGCCTTTGCGGTGTGGGACAGGCGCTCTGAGCATCTCCGGAGCCTTCCCCTGCGGAGCTGCTGGAGATGCTCCCGTTGCTGGAGGACAGCTCCAGGCTGCTGCCCGCTCCGACGCCCGGGAATGCCCTGCACGAGCACGTCAGCAGCGACCCTGCGGAACAGGAACGAAAGCTGTGGCCACCCCTGCTCGACCAGCCGCAATGAGGGCCGAAATCCCGACAGCGTGGGATTCGCAGCCAGTGCCTGTCAAAGTCTTCCCAAGCTGATATTGATATTTATACTTCTTTGTAGGACACTTTTCACCATAGCGTGAAACTTTTCACTGAGCTTTTACACACTTCTCACCCTGTAGTGTATAACCATTTTTTGAGTTGAACAAAATAGAGAATTCCCCTTTCAAATGATGATTTGGTGCATCACATCAAAATCGATTCTTCCTTGTCCAAGGCCAAACTCATCACACAGCCTCCTGCAGTGAATTGCACAGGTATGTGGCCCTGGCGTCTGCCTTGTTTGCTAGATATGCTTTTATTCTTCCCGTGTTTACTGTTTGACAGCTCTCTCATGAAAGAAACTCAACGATCCTCTTTAATCGCACGGGCAGGACCCCACGGGCAATGGGACGGCCCCGTGAGGAGGCCGTGCGGGACGTGAGACCCGGCAGCCCCCTCCACGGCTCCTTTCTCCTTGGCATTCCCGCGATCCAGAGATGCTGCCGAGCCCCAGGGAGAAGAGCAGCCCAAGGAAGTGACTCATCCGTGTGTCACCACCGTCTCCCTGCACGGCTGTGCCGCTCACCTCCTCATGAAAATAATGGAATCAAGCAGCTACTAAAAGCAGTAGTACTGGCTGTAAAAACAGATTATGATTTAATGCTGAAATTTAAAAATAGTTTGTTTTTTTTAAGGCAAAACTCTTTCCTTTACATTTGAAGGTTAAAAGAACAGTAATGCTCTAGTACAAAAACAACCCCCCCATCCAGCAGCAATCTCCATCCAAGGAAAAGTCACAAGAAATGAAAGAGCGTGTCTTGGAATGGTTGAAACAAATGCTCCAGCTGATCTGAACCAAATATTTGTATTGCTTCACACGATACATTTCCAATAATTTTAATGAGTTAGGGTGTTTCAATATAAATTTTAGAAGACGGGAGTTTGCAAGGTCGTCCCTGCCCCTCTCATGCCCTGGCACGGAGAAGCCCCTGGTCGCCTGAATCTGCTCACAGGAGGTTTCAGTGCTGGAGACTCCCCCCCGGCCCAGGCAAATGGCTCCCATCATCTTAGACCTAGGATTATCTTTTTTTTAATTATTATTATTTTTAATTTCTGCCTTTCTTGAATATTTCTTGATTTCTGGGGTGCCCTGAATGGAAGTACTGGGCTTTGCTCGCTGGCAGAGGAAGGGCTTGTTACCAGCAGAATGCAGCCAGCAACTTCTCTCTTTTCTTTCCAGCCTTTGCATAAGGATTTAATTAAGAAATTCCAGCACCAAAGCTCTAACTGTTGTTTCTGTCCCGACGAAGTTCAAAGCGCGGTGGGATTCGGTGATTTGGGCAGTCTTGCCCGCGCTCCGGCCGGCCGCATCCCTGCCAAGTGCTTCCCGCAGCGATTTCCAATGTGCCCCGTGCCCTGTGCCCCGAGGGAAGTCACTCTGTCTGCAGAGCACTCTTTAATGCACACATTAATAGATTCCACAGTCTCACTTTTTAATTTATTTATGAGGTTATTTTCTATCCTGGGTTGTAGCAATTATTCCATAAACTACAGTCAGCAGAACAAGATCGTAATTATGCACAGTTATTTTGGGCTTCTCAGAGATATGATTATTTGGCCACAAAAGCAGAGATGTGTAGCAGGGAAAACAAGCAAACGAGAACATAGGACCCTGCAAAAAGGAAAGGATAACAGAGGGAAGTGGGGAGGTAATTCCATGAGACCGCAGCAGCCCTTTCCATGTCTTCTGTGAGGAGGCACGGAGCGGCACATCATGCCTCCAGGGACAGGCCCGCATTATGTAACTTCATTAATAAAAGGCTATAGATAGCCTCCGCAACCCGGAGATAATAAATGCCCTATTTAGGGCTTTGCAAGAGACGTTTGCCTCAAGGCTGTCGGTGATTCGCTCCGGGATGGCTCCCGCATGGAGACCCGCACTCTGGTGCAGCCTCTTAGTGCTTCCTCCCCCAGGCTTCTCCTGCAGCGAGACCTTTTTATTCACGTTTTGGTCAGTCTGAGACCAAGGGAAATCCAGCGGCCAAGGTAGCAGCTGAGCTCACACAACCCCATTGCATTTAGGGGATCAGCTCCAGCACCGGGCCTGGCCCAGGCATTTTTCAGTGAGGAGTAAATTATGTAGAATGGCTTATGCTTCTCCTTCCATACATCCAAAATGTGGAATAATAGGTCAGGGAATTGCCATGCATATAAAAGAGGAGAATTTCCATCATAATAAATTCATGAGCATTTGCCACAAACATTACTCGTGTGTTTATGCAGAATTGTAATATTGACCTGATTACAGAAATAACAGGGAACCTCAGAGAAAGCCATAGGGCAGAGCGATGCTGGGCAGCTCTGGGTAAGATTAATACGACAGCTCACAAGATGTGACAGCAGCCACCCTGGCAACATGAAGATATCTGGAAGTTAATGAAGAGACAGCAGCGCGATAATAAAGATAAACACGTCTGTTCAGGTTAGGCTGCCCCACTGCGAGCCTTGCAGCATCGATAACGTCGCTCCCGAGGACCGCGCTGCCGACAGCCCCGCGGCCGCAGCACGATCCGTCTTAAAACTGGGAGGCATGTGGAAAAGAAGGCTGGAAAGTCCTTGCTGAGGAGCAAAACCAGCCCACCGAGGGCAGAGCGATGCCCGTGTTACCCTGGGAGCTGCGGATGTGATGGGTCGGTGCCCACTCTGCTGGGATGCAGAGCTGGCGAGGGAAGCTGGATAAGGGAAGGAAGAGCTGGAGGGGGAAGAGAAGTGTATCCCCTTTGCTATTCCCAAGGGCCAGTCCTAGGGGTCTGTTTAAACTCAAGTAAACGTCAAGGGTTGCAGCGTGCGCCACACGCTGCCCTTTCCACCTGGAACCCCAGGGCCAGGCGTGTTTTGGGTGAAGCATCCCAGGGCTGTCCCGAGGGGAGCTCCACCTGTATGGGAGAAAGCAATTGAGAGGCTGTGGGAGAACAGTGGAATTCCGTCCCGGTGCAGGACAGCGACGATGTCGCCTGTGCCTCATGGCTCTGGAAACTCGGACGCGCCGGGAGGGCTTGTGCAGCCGCGGGGCCCGGAGCTCCTCGCTGCACCGGGGCAGCAGCAGCATCCCCGCTGCCCTGCGAGCCGCAGCGCCAGGGCACGGAGCGCGTCCCGGCGCGGGGAGAGCTCCCAGGAGGGAGGCACCGTGCGACCCATCCCCATCCGGCCTGTCCCTGCCTCCTGGTGCCCCGCGAGACTGCGGCCTGAGGGGCCCTTCATCCCCTTTCTAGTCCCAGCTCTCCGTTTCTGCTCATTTAGGAGGATTACTTCACGTGGGAACGCAGGCCACGGCGCACTGCGCCGCTCGTCCCCGTGGGAGCAGCCCCTGGGGAGGATGCGAGTCCGGATGACATATAATAAATGTTAGCATAATACATGATGGTGTATACACTAGCATGATAGCAGCGCATGATGATAGGATACATGCTTGTATACCATGCTAACATAATGTGTGTGATATATAACCATATGTTCATGTATGATACGTTAGATGTATTCTATATATGAAAATAATGTTTTGGAGATTTTTGACTTTTGGTTCTTATACTTTATTTCTATGAAGAAAATTTCAAACCAAATCTGAATTTATTATTAAAAATCTCTTATTTTGTTAAAACCATGGGAAAATGTTAAATATTTCAATCTAAAGCTTGGAAACATTGACTCCCCAGGTTCAATTGATATGGGATTTCAACACTCAAATTTTGTGACACTGAAATGCATTTACATTTCTGTGTCATTGTCATTTTGGCCCACTATTCTCATAAATTTCCCTCTTTCATGTCTCTCAGTAGTTGCAGGCCAAAGATACTAATCACATGATTCAGTCTCATTTTCTGTTGTGCTTTAAAATTAAATGCAGACAGATCTACAGAAGTTTGCACTTAACATCGTGGTAGCTTGATTATGTGTTTCCGGGTTTATAAAATACAACAAAGGAAAAGAAAAAAAAATAATTAACAATTTCTGGCCAATTAAGTGAACCTGCGTGGCCAGGCCAGATACGAGAGCAGAGCCATTGAGCGGAGGGGACCTGACTGAGGCGCTTGTCCTGCCCTGGCCCTCGCTCCACCCTTGTCAGGAGTTTTCCAGGAGTCACCACAAAAGCAGGAGACTGAAGAGGGCCCAAGGAGCCTCTTCGGTCTTCTACTTCCCTTCTGCACCCAGGTTAATTGAAAAATCAAATAGGATGTTTTTGGTTCAAACAATTTGTATAACCCAAAACAAAAACTGCACTGCATGTCAAATTCTTAAACATCTGTAATTAGCACTGTTCAGTGGATTTTAGTGAACGCAGCAGTTCATTTTGAAGAGTGAAAGAAGTTTTTTTGTCTTTTCTGGATTTAAATTCCATGCCCCAATTCCTTTCTTTGGCAGGGAAGGGTCTGGTGCTGCTGCCGCGGCCGCGGTGCCGGGAGCTGCCGGCCGGGCAGAGCTCGCAGCCCTGTTTGCAGCACGTCCCCGTGCTCCCAGCACGCTCAAAATGGCACCCCTGCTCTCCAAGACATCTCTGCAAGCAAAGCAAAGAGACAAAATCGATACAGAAATGCTCAAAAAGCTCTTCTGCAAGCAGAGCTGCATCCGTTGCATCATTCTGCAATTGTTTTCCTGCACTGGGACAAGCAAACACCAGAAACTTGCTGAGATCCTTCTCCAAAACCATCCAAACCATCAGCCTGCAGAGAGGTTTTGTAATGAGGATAATCTGGCAGCCCTCTCCATCATCATTACCAGCATCATCTCCAAGCGGCAATTTCCCTAGGAGAAGTGAATATAATGAAGAAATCAGTACTGCTATACACTTACTGCTCACTCCACCGTGTCTAAGCACAGGTCATTCATCCAGGGAAACGGGGACACTTCTGCAGTTTCTTGTCTCTAATTTGTTTGCAAAGGAAAGAGCCCAGATCTTTGATTAAAGCCTTCGCACCCAAACCTCCTGCAGCTGCATGTGCTCACGGCAGAGCACTGCCCTCCCTGCAACCCAGCTGCCCGTTAGATTGTACCGTATCACATGCATTGCTCATATTGCACTTGTAACAGGAGAGAAAGAGACTTCTGGTGTGTCCTACCTGATGCAACGGGTTTTCACGGCATGCAGGATTGCCGCGGCTCACATCCTGCAGCACTTTCAGTCTCATCAGTGTCGGCTCTGCACCCCTTGCTCAAGCCCTTGCTCGCATCCCGCAGCATCGCCATCGCTCAGCCCCGCTCGCCTGGCTCCGGCCTGGATGCGTGCATGGAGCAGGGCCGGTCCCGGAGCGTCGCTGGGCCCCGGCCGGCCCGGGGCTCCCGGCCCCTCCGCTCCCGCGGCCAAGCCCTGGCGGGAGAGGAGCCCGGGGGCGGCCACACACCCCCCGGCACCCGCACCTGGAAATACTGGTGCTGCTCCTCGCCTCTGCACCGCCTCAGCAGGAAAAACGAGTCTCAAATAGACGGGAACATCCTCATTTAGAAGTGTGGAAAACAATTGTTTCTGTAGCTCAGGTATTCACCCTTGCCACTCTTTTCTCGTGGATAGCAGCAGTCTAGATTACTAGGCACTTTCATAAAAGAAGAGGAAACGATATACTAGAAGACTAAAAACAAGGTCTGAAAAGACTCTTTTTTTCCTTTTTTTTGCGGGGGGGGGGAAACAAGGAGGAAGAAAGGAAAGAGGAAATATCATTTATCCTGCCCTTTTAACGAGACCCAGCACAATAACCAATATTATTTGCTAACTTCCATAACAAAAAAAATGAATGCATATGCTATTAATCATAATTAATAAAAACATATTCTATCTCAGCTTAACATCTAATAAATCTACCACTCTTGCCCAGACAAATTTTAGAGCATCATTGCCAAACGCGTGGGAGCTGCTTCAAACCCAAACCCGCTGTCCTTGCCTGCAGTTCCCACCACACATCCTTCCTCCCCGGGGAGTTCCGAGGCATTGCTTATCCACGACCTGCCCAGGAAAAGCTCCTCAGTCTGGGCACTGCGAAGGTTCCGCTGTTCCTCCCTGCTCAGTGTTGTAGCATTGCAATTAAAATATGGGACCTTTGGATGTGTGTAACCCAGCAGTTAAAGCAGCAGTTAAAGGGGACGTGGAGGGTGGTGAGGAGCAGAGCTCGCAGGGACGGGTGCAGGGATCCGGCTGCTCCTCTAGTGCAGCCAGCTCTCACCGGGTTCCTCGCTGGGCTGCAAAACAGCCACGAGTCACTCAATTTATGCAACAGTGCATGTTTAGAAGCCTCTGCAATTCTCCAGTCAAGTCTATTATTCCAGATTAGCACTGTGCAAATATAATAATGCAACATTCAACTATTTGTTTGAATTCTAAACTAATTTCAGTGGAAACATATGCAGGATGCATCTCTGTATTCATATTCAATTTGGATTAGCAATGAAAACAAGCTAGTGAGAGTGTCAATACTGGGGTCATTTTTAGCCGTAATCCACCACATTTGTCATAAGGAAGGAGTTTGTAATTTGCAGCCGGTTCTTTGCACGCTGGTCCTTTCCACTGTCTGATTTCACCAAACAGCAGCTGACATGGACACACTGGGTGGCAAATGCTGCAAAAATGCCCTCAAGAGTAAGTGGTGTTTCACTTGCACTCTAGTCGTTTCAGTTGCTGCTCTAGTTCATTTGCAAGACAAGAGCAGTGGACAGGGCCGGGTTAGCAATGAGGAACTCGTTCCCCAGGACTCAGTAAAAGGATCGAGTCCCATCACAGATGGGTGTAAGACCACCACGAAAACACCATAAATGTGGTAATGCCACCCGGGCACAGCACTGATGAGGCAAATCTTCCTACCTATAATTCTACCAGATATGATTTATTTTTAATTTGGAAAAAAAAAAGAAGAAAAAGAAAAAGAAAAAACTACCTGCAGTCAGATTCTACTTAATTAACAGTAGGAAAAGCCTCATTCCTAGTGCTTTTCTTGTGAGGCAGTTGTGCGGCTGTTCCTGCTGCGCAAGTCGGGGTATCAGAGCCTTTTGAATCCTCTTTTATCACTTCTCAGAAAGAAGAGCCATTAGTACCTGGCAGATGGATTAAGATAGACCGTTCTGACTGAATGCCTGAGGAACAAAGGGAAGGGGGAAAGCTTTTTTCTTAACTGAAAGCTAACCACCCTGATGCCTGATAATATTTTCCTTTGAAATGCAGATCCCCCTGGATGAATCGGCACCCGCTTGGCATGGGCAGGAAGGGCTCAGGGGATGCTTGTCTGTACGATCAGTGCCTGTTCTGCCCTGGGAACACCACGGAACCACCACGGACACAAACCAATTCATTTCCCTATGAAAGCGGCACTCGTAGCACTCCGGGCTGCGCATCCCAAGGCAGCGGCAGAGGCTCCGTCCCAGCAGGATCCCCATTGCAGCCCTTCCCCACAGCCCGCTGGCACCTGGAAGAGGGAAAAGGAGGAGCAGAACAAAATGCTCAATCCATGGAGCCTGATCCCCGGGCAGCTCCAGGGGTCCCGCGCGTGTCCGGGGGAGATGTCCCGCTGCCGGGGCCACCGGGCAGACACGGACCTGGCACATGGCTCGACCCGACCACCAGCACGGTGCCTCCGGCCACCAGCACGGGGCCTCCTTCACCGCTGCTTCCAGGGTGGAAAGGAGCCGTTCCTGCTCAGGGACTCCCATGGGATGCAGCTGCAGGCTGTTCCCGGCCACGTGTCTGCTCCGCATCCCCCGCGTCACGGAGCCGCCGGCAGCTCCGCGCCCGGCGCGC
>JASSRY010000095.1:191997-220361 GCA_032466555.1 Tinamus major | reverse complement strand
AATAAAATAAAATAAAATAAAATAAAATAAAATAAAATAAAATAAAATAAAATAAAATAAAATAAAATAAAATGTATCTCCTCTTGCAATTTCTGGAAAGAGTTGACCAAAACTTTGGGGGAATCTTCTCCTGGACTATAACAAAAAGCCGTAGAGCTGCAGTGGGATATGACATAGCTTTCTAAACATGTTTTTCAAGCATGATTTAGTGAATTCAGAATTAAGAGACCCCTCATTCCTGTTCTGCTGTCTTTGTACTTAAGAAGCATTTAGATATTCACACCCAGCTCTTATTTGCAGATGCAGTCCTGAAGCTAACACACTGAAATCTAATAAAATTAGAGGTAGAATGGCAGATTTATGATGGTGCTCCTGCAGAAAGAGGCTCTTTGTGCTAAGCAGATGTTTTATTATTATTTTCTTTTCAAATGTAATTAACACATGCATATCAGAAGGTTTGCAGAAGATAAATGGGCTCCTTCAGTTTGATTGCTCGTGGTCCAGAATGGAAATGATGGCTGTTAATGATGCAGATGCAGAGTCCCTTGGATGCAGCGGCCGGCGCGGCTGCAAGCGAATCCCAGTCTGCAGCCCGTGCTCTCGTCCTTGGCACTAAACTACAGACTGGTTTGACTCAGAGAACAGTACCAAATATGATTGCAGACTGGGGAAATCAGGAGTAGGAGTCTCTAGGACTTTCCACCTGATAAAATACTTCAATTTCATATATATATATATTTAATACCGGACACTTCAACGCAGAAATATTGAACCAGCTGCAACTCTGGCCTAAGCAGATAGAAAAAAAAATAACAGTCTTGCAAGTTGTTCAGTTCAAGAGAGGAAATGGATAATGGAGTCATACATCTCTAGCAGGAAAAGTAATTGGCACTTGATACCTTTTACATCATTCCATCATTTTGCTCTTGTGGTCTAAGCCAAGAGAGGAATGAAGAACTACCCTGAGATTGTGCTTTGGAAGACAGTTTCCTTTGAATTTTAGCGGAAAAAAAGACAAAAATGACTGTCTGGCTTTAGCTGTGCTCTCATACATATATATGCATATATATAAGTATATACATAGACTCTTGAACTTAGGTGAGGGTGCAGGGAGAGCTCCTAAGGACCAAGGCTGGAGCAGGCTCTGGGATGAGGGATGTGCGGAGCTCTTTGTGCCTCCATGTGCTCACCCGCCTGCGAAGCCAGCACACGAGCTGCTTAGAGCAGCGCATCGCTGTAACATCCAAGATTAAATAGCAATAATAACAAAAATAATGCTGCGCCACCAGGATGGTGGCTGCTCCGTGTCGCAATGACATCTTTCAGTCCCTAAAACATTGCCGATAGTTCGTATTGATTCTTTGGACTGGGTGCAGTGAGCTGAAAAGCAAAGGCAGAGCATCCCTAAACCGGAACGACGGCCGCGGCCGGGCTCGCAAAGCGTGAGCGCCGTCGCGCCGCGCGCGCCCGCGCTCCTCCTGCGGCACCGCAGCTCCGAGCACGCGCTCCGACCTGCCCTCCGCGGCCCCTCCGTCCCGCGGCCCCTTTTCCTCGGGGAAAGGCCGGGAAGGGACGGCCCGGCCCCGCCGCTGCCCATCAGCGTCACGGAGCGGCAGCGCAGAGCAAAATCCACAGCAAACTCTGCAGCGAGAGCAGCCCCGCGGCTCCGGCTCTGTCCCCGGGATTCCATGACGAGACACCGCGCTCGGTGTCCTTGGAGCTCCGGGCAGCGGGGCCTGTTCGAGGAAGCGATGGACTCCAAAGCACAGTGTTGCCGTAGGCTCCTGCTGCTGGGAACACCAGCACCAGGCTGTTTGCACTGCCTGAATTCAGTCTTTACTCCCCACTGCAGCAATAACCGAGCAGAGCTGGGAGCACCGGCGCTGCAAAAGCAACACATTCAAGCACCGGTTGAGGATCCACAGGGACCCCAGCATTTATCCTGTAGCTCTCCGACATCTGCTTTTTCCTATCAATACTTCTTTCTCTGCACTGTTTTCTGAGGCGTTCTCATCAGCTCCATTTTAATCTCACTAGCGTCAGGACTCAGTACTTGCCAGGCACTGCCCCACCGTTTAAAGCCATCCTGCCTTAAATGCTGTCAATAAGAGGCACTGAATGACCACCTGGCTCCCCCCGCTGCAACCCAGCACTGAAATTGCCTTGAGTGCTTCTTTTTAAATAATAGATGTGCTCGAAGAGCATTATGTGAGCGCGGAGCACAAAGAGGCGGCCGCCGCGGCCGCGCTCCAGGACTCCACGCGGCGATGCGATGGGGCCTCTTGCTGCGGCTGCAGGCACGAAACGAGCAACGTGGCAAAGCAGCTGTGTTAATTAAAAGCTAAACTGAAGCACGGTGCTACACAGGCGAAGCCGGTGCCGCAGATCCAGGATTTCCCTCGGGATGCCTTGCCCTGGGCATGGAGAGGCCCTGCTGAGGAGCCCCGCAAAGCCGGGACATCACAGGTGAGAGGCTGCTCCTGTCACAGGGCCCAGAAACTCAATTAAGGTCTTTCATGCCAGGGAAGACTTTCTATTTCTTTGTACAGAAAAGGAATACATTACTTAATTGAAAAGCCAGCTTAAAAAGAAATAAAGAAAACTTAAAGCAATGCAGTTGGCCCTTGCCCTGAGCTTCCCCTGCGTTAGCGCAATCGAGGGAAGGTGTCAGGGTCCATGTGGCTGCTGCAGGACGCTCTCTGGGAGGCAAGGAGGTAAAGGAGACGTTCCCATGGGATGTGGAGAACATCTTTTCCAGCCTTATTCTGCCTCACGCATGCAATTGTGCTGGATGCAGCTTTTCCTTTCCCCAGAAGTGCCGCAATCCCTGTGAATCACGGCTGCATTGGAAATGATCCCTCCTGATGGTTTAATTTGCTCTAATTGTCCGACTGCCCCCGTGAGAGCGGCTGGGAAGGCAGAGCACACGAGCTCTCGGAGCCCTCCCTCCTGCTTCTCCTTCCAGGTCCTCTCGGAAGGCAATTCCCAGGTTCAGTGGGATTAAGAAGGCCAATATTTCCCTGAAACCATCAGGCTGCAAATGAGTCAGGTGCTGCTGGCCCATTCCACTGGCAAACCAGCCCAAAAATGGCTTCAGGCAGGGCAGGAAAAGCGGAGCTGTTAAAAATGACTGCAAAACAAGATTGCTTCACAATCTACCCAGAATAATTGCTGATAATGGACAGATGTGCTTATCAGCATGCCCTTTTCTCCATGGAGAAGCAGATTCAGGAGCCAGAGGACCCTGAAAAGGGAATGCTTCTCTGGAAAACCCACTCATGTCTAGGCCTGGATTCTGTTAAGGAATAAGCTCTCCCAAGTTTGCACATTTGCCCATGATTTACCTATGTAGGCCTTGACTTCTTCGGGCTAAAGTTTTTAATCAGCACTACTTGTATTATGTAACGTCTTTTATTTTCAGCCTGAATTTTGTTTTAATGAGTTTTTGTTGAATTCATCAATGGCAACTCTTCCCTGCCAAGTCAATCCAGATTAATTGCATTTGTTAAGTGTTCTTTTTACTATTTTTTTAAAAATTTTCTATGTGTTCCAAGAAGGCAGTTCATTTTAAAATTAATCATGTTTTCAAACTATAACACTGTGCAAGCTCGTGGGCTTATTTCAAATAATAAACCTCAAAATATCCAACTTTCGGTCTGTCTCAGGCACACAGGCTCAGCAGAACCGCTGCTCTGCTGCATCGCGTGCTGTACTTGACATGCAATCTGATTCGTACAGCGACCCGGATAGTGAACCCTCCTGTGTTTTCTCTGGAAATAGTAAACTAACTTTGACATCAATAGCTAAATTTGTGTTACTTGGGTCTTCCTGGGAGGATGAGCAGAAAAGGAGTGTCTCTTCTGCTGCTCGGGGGCGGTCGATGGGATGATGGTTTGTTATCACAGCCTGAGGTTGGAGGCTGCAGCAGCAGACGCTGGTTATTCCCGAGCCCCAGGGCCGCCTTTGCTGTGAGGACCAGGCCTGAATTCCAGCTCCGAGCTCCCTGCTGCCTCCCAGACTGCAGCACCGAGTGCCCTGAGCGCTCCCGCGAGGGGACGTGGCTGGACGTGGGCGCACGCGCGCGGAAGGAAGGAGGCCCCGGGCGCTGGCGGTGCTGCCGGGAACGTTGCTGCTCCTGCTCCGGGGGGATTCACCCGCGTCCGCTCCCCGCGGCGGGAGAGGCTCCGCTTCCCGCACACTCTCCACACCGCGCCAGCCAATTCCCACGTTTTGACCACGCCGGAGTGATGGAGCCGCAGGAGAGAGCTGCCAGCGTGCCACGAGGGGAGTCTGAGTGCAGACCCTGTCCTGGCAAGCTCCAGGAGGGATCTTGGAAGCCTGCGGAGGAGCTCAAGCTGCGCCGGGACGTGTCCATTAGTGAAGTAAATCTGCAACAACATTCCAGGAAAACAAGGACACTGGAGATAGAGTTGGCCCACCTCTTTGCTCCATTTTTTCCCATTCACTCGACACCCACGTTGGTGCTGGTTGTGACCCAGGAATGCGCAGAGCCAGGCAAAGAGGTCGGCGCTGGCACTGTCCCCCGCACACGGAGCGGACGCGGCTCCCCAGGACTCCCCAGTCCAGCAGAGCAGGACTCAGGGCTGCGTTTCAATTTCCAGAGGAAAAAAGAAGTGAAGAAGAGAGGAAAAAAAAATAAACTGGCAGATAAGAGAGCAGCAGTGAACTCCGGGACAGCCGACACGAGACCGCAGCTGAGACGGCCCGTTCCCGCGGCGCCGGCTCCGCACGGGCCTGCGCTCACACCGGGTGCGAGGTGCCGCGGCGGCTGCTGCACCAGGGAATACAGGAAAAAAGCAAAAACAGCCCAAACCGAGCGAGCAAGCCCAGGAAAAGCGGCCAAAGCTACTTCTGATTCTTGATTTTTAAAGGCAGCAGTTTCAACACTGCTGCCTGCATGAGTCGAACACCTGCAATTCTCAAGGAACAGCCAACGTTGCTGCCATCACTCCCCCCACAATGAAAATTCACCAGATTTGGGGCAGTTGCTCCTTGTCTTGAGCCGTTTTGTCGCTGGCCTGAGCTCCTGTGGGCTGGAGGGGTTTGTCCTCATCCATCGCCAGGTTTATGGATGCGCATCTTCGCCTGTGCGCTTCCCAGCTGCCTAACAGAGCCGGGATGCAGTGGAAACAGACACAGCAGAAGGGACTGACTCTTCTTCCCCATCATCCTTCCTAGCACTAGGGATGGTGGAGCAGAACGGGGATGAAGACTCGTGCTGATTTTCGCTGTATTCTGCACGCACCCAACCTGTCTATCCTTGTTGCTTTATCAAGGCAGGTTTTCTCTGGCAGACGATGCTCGTATCCAGCTCTGCTCGTATCCAGGCCGCTCCAGGCTGCAGTGACCCAGAGCAGGCACCACACCGGGACGGGGGGACGTCTGCAGCCTAAGAACAGAGCACAGGCCCACACATCTCTACAAAAACACACGTAATCATGAGGTGTAAAGGTGCACGATACTCTGCCAGAGAGATTTCCAAAGGTTACCTATTACTTCAACACTGTGTTTTTAAAGCAGCAGACTCATGATTCTCGCACAGGATCTGAAGGGAAAAGGTAGCATTTTGCACCTCTGTTACAAGCACGTTATGAAAATGCATGAGGATAAAGGGCAGCGACTGCTAAAGCGAGGAGCTGTGCGGGAAGGGCGACCTTTGCTGCGTTTCGGCCGAGTGGAATCGTGTCGCACGGCTGGGGAATGCGCGGGAGAGCAGAGATTACGTGCACGGATACGGAGGAGTGAAACGAGGAGCCGCAGGAGCTCCTTGCCCATCCGTCCTGGCGGTTAATGGCGCGTAGAGCAGCACCAAGGTCAAGGATGCGCTTGCTCATCTCCCTGCCGCTCGCATCCCAGCGGGAGCCGAGGGAGGGGTGGGCCGGGAGACCCTGGGAGGTGGTACCCAGGGATCTGCGGGGGTCCGGGATAGAGGGGCCCTGCACGGCCAGGGCAGGGGAGGATGCTCCATGGCCTGGAACCTGCCCGCGCGCCGAGACCTGGTGCTTTCACTGCATGTGCTCATGGAGCAGCAGCACGAGGATCTTCGCATCTCCCCCACTGCCAGGATCGCTCCTGGTCTGCACGTCGGGGCTACCGAGGGAAAACAAAGCACACAGGAAAGGACATTTATATATACATACATATTTATATTTTTAAATATACGTATGCATTTATGTGCATACACATAGAGATAACTTATCTTGGACAGCCCATCTTTTGAGGGAGAGAGCAGAGAACTGAATCAGGACTCCCAAAGACCTGCTACAAGCCCAGACTGCCATTCCCCCTCACCCAAATATACGTTCATAAAAACAAATGCTAATTAATTCCCCATGCAAAAGGGAAAGCCAACCTGCAGTAGCTTTCCTGCAAAGTGCACACTTGGGAGCCCAGCAAAATGACTGCGCTGTTGAATTAGAGGTGTTTGCAATTGTAATGAATTACAATACCAGAAATAGATAGTGTTATATCAAGGTCAGGCATTTTGCATTAACGCTTTTCGGATTTCCCTGTGTAAACAGCACCCATCTTCCAATATGGTGAAGCTTCAGCTGAGTTTATTAAAGCAATCGCTCACATGTAAAACCTGTTTCCTGTTTTTCTGAGCAGGCAGAAATAGCAACAATTAGAAGTAATTGCCTAGTAATCTTTTGCCTACATGGTTATTTTCTCGCCCTCCAGAGTCTAAAATTGGCAGTGGAAGAAACTTGGAGTCTTTGAGGCTTCGCTTTGAGGACCGGGTCATAGTTATAAGGCATAAAAAGGCCAGTTCCTAAGCAATAGAGCTGCTCCAAAAACAAAGGCAAGCAGTGTCCCTGTGATGGGAAAGGGCAGTTCTTACAGCAAGACGAGCTCGACTGCCCCATCAGCTCCTGTTGCAACCGTCCTACCCCAAATTGTGCTGTGCAGGGCAAGGAGCACCGGGGACACACAGCACCGCTCATTTATTTTAAGGTCTTTGATAAGTTTTTTGACCCTTGGCCACGAGAAGCTATTAAAGACTCAGATTGATCTTAAGCAGTATGTTTGCATTAGTAGATAAAAAAAACAGGAAAATAATTAAAAATGCATTTATCGAACACAGACCTGTGTCATTTATTTAACATTTGTTCAACAACCATGTCCTATCAGGAAGAACAATTAACATTAAAGCTACATGAAAAATAATAAAAAAAAGCTGTAATAAATGGGCAGTGCTGGTAATTAGCACATAGATTTGTGTTCAGGCAAATTAATGGCGCAGCAGAACACTGAGCATTAACAGGCAGCCCGAGTCATGGGGCTGCAGCAGGTGGTGCCCGCAGACCCTGCACCGTGATCCAGCGAGCGCCGGGGCAGGAGGATTCCCGCGGGAAGGCAGCGAGTTCCGAGTCCGGGACACTGCGGGACCAGCCGCCCCGGGGACGGGTTCCTGAGCACCGAAAGCGCTGTCCCATGGAGGGAAGGTTTCCCAAACAGAACAATAGCCAGCCTGAAGAGCAACCAGAGAAGTAAACCCAAAGCTGGAAAAAGACAATCTTTATAACCCACCCAGTATTAAAAAACAAACAACAACAACAAAACTAGAGGTTTCTTTGCCTGCCTTTCGCATGGCTCAATAAGGATAGAAGCCCCTGTCCTTACTCAATGGGTGCTCGGTGGGGTCAGGTTTCTCCTGAGTTTATAAAATAAACATCCCCCAAGCAAGAGCTTAGTGCCTGGGCAGCAAGAGGCAGCTTGTGGATGTGTTCTTTCCTCTTTACCAAAGTTTTTTATGATATCCCACAGCATCCTTGACCATCCCGGGGAGCGATGGCCATCGGCTCGGGAAGCAGCTGTGACAGCAGGAGCACAACCAGATGGAGGTGACAAAGAGAAAAATAGATTTTATATATATAAACATACATATGTTTATATGCTAGCCCAAGAAGTGAGAATATTAAAAAAAAATAACACGAGTTTCGGCACAGAGCTTGCTATTCTCTGCCTGAGGCCAGGGAAAAGAGCATTCAGAAAAACGCAAGATTACAAAACAGGTAGGTTTTGGTTACACAAAGGGTGAATAGTTACCTGACTTTGTGACATTTTTGCAGATGAACAGCACTTACTTGCTGGACACGTGGCAGTCACTGAAGCACCCAGCACTACCCAAGACCCGTTATTTGCCCCGCGGTTGTTTTTAACCACCTGTCCCTACAGCGGGACGTCAGCGTGGCGTATTAATGGCCTGTCCCTGCTGCATCTCCTGGCTGTCTATTGCTTAAATCCTTGTTTTTATGTTCCTGTCACTGACCTTGAACTTCCCTGGCAGAACTCTGTCAGACGCTGAGGTTTGCAGTGAGTTTGCAGTGACCCTGCAGACGTGGCTGTGCTTTGATAGGTGGTCCGGACGCACAAGCTGATAAAGTGTTAGGTTCCTGGACAACCTGGAAGACCCTTTTAGACAAGAATGAAATTTAAGAAAGCTTAAGTGACATGAAGAAGCTGTTTCCAAGAAAACAGCACAGAGGCTCTGCAGGTCCCAACCTGCAGCTCCTCTCACGAGTAGGATGGCAAAGAGAAGGCAGTGCCAGCTGAGCTGGGACTGCTGTTGTCTTGTGGGCATAGGAGACAGGGCTGAAGCAAGCAGAATTTTTGAAGAAAATATCAAGGCCTTATATTTGACGAAAATAATAATACAAAAATAAGATGCAGAGAGAGGGTGATGGCAGCCAAAGCAACAGGAACCTGACCTTTGTTTTGAGTAAAAATAAGGAGTTTTCAGATGCAGTTTGTTGCAGAGCAGATAATGGCAGCCCCGGTGCCAGAGCCAAGGTAGGCTTCGGTCATGAGATAGTCAGGGCTGTCAGAACCACGGCTGTACGGAGCGTGGGAAAGCGCCGGACCCCGTCCTTCCACAGCCTCTTCCACCGCATTGCACCGCGGCTCAATGAGACGTGAGCCATGATTCATCCTCTCACTTTGAGGGTTTAATCTTCACTTTGGGGGCTGGCAATGCTACCCAGAGATGTCCTGGTCACAGCCAGCCAGCAGTGCCCCAACACTCAGTTTTCTGCTCTCCAGAACCTCAAAGTTCAAGACACAGCAGCTATCCGTGCTATCCATCTTCTCCTTCCTAGAGGCAGCTTCTCCCTACATATTGCATATTCTCCCTACATAACACTATTACTCTTCACCTAGCGAGATCTCTCTGGGAGGCTGGAATCTTGTGCTTCGCTCACTAACCTTTCTAACCAGATAATATATTTTTAAAGATGGAAAATAAGTGAGTACACAAACCTATGATTGAAAAAAGGAAGAAAATAAAAGGAATATGTAACAAGATGTGTTTCAGACCCACTTTTGTGTTGCAAAGATCCGAGTATGGTAGAGTAGTAGAAAAATTGCTACATGCAAAATAGAAACAATTATAAAAAAGAGAAACAGGTATTGGTCCTCAAAAAGAAAATGGGATTAAAATATTTCTGCAACTGTTATACGTATAGAAAAATTCAACAGAGAAAGAATAAAAGCAAAATTGAATAGCACAACCATTTACTAATGGCTACATTTTTATGACAATGAATCTATCAATGCCTCTCGTTTCCAGTTCTTGACAGAGCTGCATATAGTAAGTAATATGCACCTCCTTACCCCTATTTATCGCTAACATTTAAATCATAAAAAAAAAATGCATTGGAGGAGTATTGGACATAATACTAATCAGAGGGAAACACTTGAAAAACAAAGCAAAAGCAGATACAAAGAGTGATGAAAATTTGCTGCTATTCAAAACAATGTTGGTCTGACATTGGGCAGAAATCCCAGCCTCGCTGACAAAATAGGACATAAAAGCAAAGGAGAAATTGAAATTACAGCCCACAAATTCTGAAAATGCACTTATCTCAGTAGTATTTGCTAATATTACTCTCAGGCAAAGCCAAAGGATAAAAACTAAAATTACATAATTTACAGGGTAGTGTTCTTGAAAGTTTGAAGAATGACCATATCCAGCATTTCAACGTGAAAAGAAATGAGGCAGAGCAGAGCAGCAGCCACTGCCAAACTCTCTGTTCATGGAAACCCTGCAGAGCAGCAGCAGCAGCAGGGAGGAGGCTGAAACGGCTGCCCGTTTTCCACAGATGTCCTTGTCACCCTCAAGTCAGAGAGCTTTTATGGACAATATCATGATCCCTGCAAACTTGTACTGCCAGTAACATATCCTGCACTGAGCGCTCCATAAGGAATATTTCCGTGCACAAAATCTGAAGTGCATCCCAGCTGCACGTCCGTTCTCTGCTGCTGGTTTGGCCAGAGACATGAGGGCAGGACACAGCACGACCACGGACCCTGGGTGGGCTAAATAAATATTTATTTCCTTCCAGACTGTGAGAAGCAGTGAAATTGAGTACAGAGGCATATTTTCAATATCTTTACACATGAAACAGCATTGCTTTCACTGGGATGTGCATCAAATGCAGCTCAAGCTCATTCGTATCATCACTTCACCAGAATTTGCTAATGAGGGTTAAATTTGGATTATAGTCTATAAAACATGGTTTCTAGCTGAGAACATAAAAAAAGAATACTAAGTAGACTCATTTTAGGCAGATTTTCTCAAGGAACAAAATAAAGCTCTGTACGAATGCTAATTGTTACGAGTTGTCTTCAGGTTTCAAAGGATGACTTATTCCCTTTAAACCATCAGGGAAAATTGTAGGAAATGGGTTCTCAGCAGTATTTAGCGTTGTTGGCTTCCCATGCAAACCGTGGCCAAAGCCAGCGCCTGGGAGAGGAGCGGGAGCCCCGTCCGGGCCGGGGGCTCCGCACAGGATCCCGAGCGGCTGGAGGACGATGGTGGCATGGAGAGGGTCCTGGCGTGGGCACGACCCAGACCCACCAGGGTCAGGGATCCCCGCCGGTCACTGCTTTCTATTTTCTGCTCCATCTTTCTTCCCTTTTTAATGCCACCAGGATTTTAAAATGCCCCTTCAAACCTGCTGAGCATCCACAGCCTCCTTTCTTGCTTGACACCGGTGGGAGGATTCGGGCTTCCATTCTCAGTAGGGCTTTCTGCATGTTTCCAAACAGCTGTAACTTTCATACAGAAATGACAGTTTTTACTAAATGTACCAATAAAAGCTCCATAAGACAAGCCAAAAGGATCTTGTGGGATGGACAAGTTTCAGATGAGCCCTATTTTTCACGGGATCTAGAGGAAGTATTTCTCCATTTTCTTTATTACAGCTCCAGAGGGAGGCTCTATGAGCTGTCACTTCACACTAAACTAGAGAAAGGAAGTTTCATTGCTAATAAACTAAGAAATAAAACAGCTAAATTCAGTCGTTATTCAGCAAAGGAAACATCCACCCTGGTGCTTACAGAGAAAGAGGGGAGCTCTTCCTGCACGAGGAAATCCTCCTCGTGAAACAGTCTGCAGAGAGCAGCTCCGTGAACAAGGCTGGAAGCACTCGGAGGCAGCGATGCAGCGGGACGCGTGGGGTGGAACGGGGCCGCTGGACCACGTCGCCGCGCGGGCGAGGAGAAACTGGAATTCCAGTGCGCGTCCCCGGAGCGGAGCGGAGCGTTTCGGCGCGCGCCGCTGAGCGCTTCGAGATCGCCGCTCGACACGGGCGCTCCGAGCACTTCCCCAGGCAAACACGGCCCTTCGCCCACATCCGAGGTGCTCAAGACCCGCGTCTGGTTGCAGATGGTCACCGTGGAGGTGCTCGTGCCACTTTTCTGGGCTTGCATTGCACTTGGGACAGGTCAGGCTTCGCTTCCGAGACAAGGGAATTGGGACTTGCAGAAACCTTTAATGATAAAAGGTGTTTTTCTACACTTGAGAAGAAAATCTCCATAGAAAGGGTATGGTACAAGTACACATAGGGTGACCTACTAAGACTTGAGTCATTTATCCCATCTACAAGGGACTTTAGAGATTGTTTCATATTGTTTAACAAAACAAACTCATCCACACCAACCACAAAGCTGCTCTGCCTTGCACCATCGCATCTTCATAACTTAAAAATCTTTGAGCACTGTATGAGAATGCTATTTCACACAAATATAAAAATAATGCCATCATTCATAGCAAGTAGCCCCAGTCTAATGCTGAAGGACATTCATTCTTAGTCCCGTATTTAAATTGCAAGTGTTAGTCCAAAAGATTGCTATTTGTGCCATAAAGTAAAACAATTTATCCAACCTCCCGACTATGTTTCTCCTTATGTGCTGGACTTTCACCTCTACACTCTTCAGATCACTCGAGCGAATGTGATGGCTTCAGCATTTTTAATATTACACCAGTTTTCTTAGCCTCAGAATCTCTCCAAGCTCAGCAAAATTTGTAATGATTGTCATTCTCCATTTCATATAGGTTCAAGACAAAATGAGATTGAGTCTGAATTATTGTCTTGAGAGCCTGTTCAGGATGTGTTAGAAGAGAACACCAGGACATTTGAAGTCCACTGCTGTTTCTGCCTGTGTTTCATCATGTTCATAAAACTCAGCCTCCCCTTCCCAGCCCTATCAATCTTTCATCTTTCTGAAGTATCAAGTTAATCCTATTAAAAAACGTCAATTAAACTGGACAGCTTTTTTTGATGGTATTAGAAAACACTTGATATCCTTGCTGCCCTTTAAAATAGAGGAAAACAAATCTTGTAAAAATAAAGCCCCTTCAGCTATAAGCGTATCTGTAAAATATTAATTTTAAATGGCATTATGTTTAATTTTTTTTTCTTTTTGTAAACAGAGGGGAGATTGTGTTTACGCTACTTGAAAAAGGTACTGATGCAAAAATGAACCTACAGGTTCATGGCAGTGAAGAGAAGAGAATAAGGACTAATTAGATGTCTTTAAGGAGTCAGCACTGGACAAAATTCCAAAAGTCACCTCAGCAGCAGCTTATTTTCCTAATGAGGCATGCGGACATGTGTTTCTTCCCTTCTTGTCAGTGTTTTGAGGAGGAAGGGTGCAGATGCAGAGCTCACCCCTCTTGTCAGTGTTTTGAGGAGGAAGGGTGCAGACGCAGAGCTCACCCCAGGCCCATACGGCGGGGAACAGCCCCGGCTGAGCCCTGTTGCAGCCGACGGGACACGCAGAGCTCTGCGGAGCAGCCGGCACGGGGCTCCAGCCCCACCAGCAGCCCTGGCATCCAGCGGCCTTTGCCAAGGCTCCCTACGGGATACAGGGGCTCCAGCCCCGCCAGCAGCCCTGGCATCCAGCGGCCTTTGCCAAGGCTCCCTGCGGGGTACAGGGGTGCAGAGGCGCCAGGCCTTGTCCGAAGAACACAGTCCCTCCGGATGTCTCATCTTTTCCATGTGTAACGGGCAGATAAAACATCACCGGGTCTGTGCATCCGCCTGCCTTCCCGTGCAGGTTGTTCTGTATCTCCACACGGACTGGGGTGATGCTGCAGCTCTGCGGGAAAGAGCACTACAAGTGCAAGGCAGGACACAAGCAGGGGCAGGCGCCACATCTCACACGTGCAGGGCTCACATCTCACACGTGCAGGGGTCACATCCTACATGTGCAGGGGTCACATCTTACATGTGCAGGTGCCACATCTCACACGTGCAGGGGCCACATCTTACACGTGCAGGCGTCACATCTCACACGTGCAGGGGTCACATCTCACACGTGCAGGTGCCACCTCTTACACGTGCAGGGGTCACATCTTACACGTGCAGGGGTCACATCTCACAGGTGCAGGCGCCGCATCTTACACGTGCAGGCACACATCTTACACGTACAGGCGCACATCTTACCCTCGGTGTAGCTCCAACGGGCTGCCCGCCGAGCCACAGCACACCCTTCCCACCACCCAGAAACCAGGACAGCCCTGGGGATGTCCTCTCATCTTCTTGGGGACATTGGCAGTTAGGACCCTTTGGCCTTTCATTATCCCAGCCCCTGCACCAGCTCCTGGGCAAGGCGGGAGCTCGGCCTCCGCCCCAGCCTGGATGATCTCGGGAAGAGCCGGGTTCCTGGGAGACCAGACACCTTCCTGGTGGCAACAGTGAGTGTGGAGCAAAGCTGCAACAGCCACAGCCGCACGGCCGCTCAACCAGGCTGAGACATGTATTTCTTCCCAAGGAACATGTTCCTGCTTTCTTGCTCAAATGAAATCAAAATCAAAGTGATTCTAGCAGCCAGCAATTAAGTGACAAAGAGAGGATTAGGACATCAGCTGGAGACCAAGCAGCAGGAGCAGGGGGACAAGAAATAAAAACAAATCCTAATTTCACACAAAGGTATTAAAGCGAGGCATTCGCATCTGCATTTATGCAATTGTGACCCAGGCCCCAGGGGAGCTAGTCTTCCCATTGACTTACCCTCAACAATTTCTTTTTAAATACGTACTTAATAAACCCTGTTTAAATAAAAACATAATGTCCACTGGCCTTTACCGTCTTTTAACAGGGACAGACCTGCCTTTGGTGAGCTCTGTAGGGTAGAGCTCTAAAAAACACATCAGATTAACAGGAACAGCAGAGGGGAAGCAGTTATATTAATAAGTCCGTAGGCACTAAATCATGGATTATTTCTACCTGGCCAAGATGTTGATTTTCACTCTAAAAGCTCTTCAACAGCAAAACCAAAGGATTACATCACTGCAAAATGGGAGCTCAACAGGCAAAGACAGCAGAAAAATCACAAGAGGGTTTGGGAACAGATGTGGCAAGCTAATCCAGAGGTGAACGACTCTGGAGAACAGCTCATGGAAGCTCAAACTCGGCTTCGAGTCCAAGCAGGGACCGCCCCAGTTTTTGACAATCCAAGCAGGAACCATCCCAGTTTTTGACAATCCCCAGCCAGGAGCCTCCTCTTTGCCGGTCCAGCCCGTGGCTCGACCAGCTCTGCCGCGGGGCCGCGGACAGGCCCGGGCTGCAGGAGCGGCGTGTGCCAGGGACGGGGCCCCGGGGCGAGGGGAGCCGCGAGGACACGGCGCGTGGTGAATTGTTGGTGGCGCTGGCGGTGCTGTCGTTATTGGTGGCACTGGCGGTGCTGTCGTTACTGGTGCCGCTGGCGGTACTGTCCTTATTAGTGGCACTGCCGGTGCTGTCGTTATTGGTGGCGCTGCCAGTGCTGTTGTTATTGGTGGCACTGGTGGTGCTGTCGTTATTGCTGGTGCTGGCGGTGCTGTCATTATTAGTGGCGCTGGTGGTGCTGTCATTATTGCTGGTGCTGCCGGTGCTGTCGTTATTGGTGGCACTGGCGGTGCTGTCATTATTGGTGGCGCTGGTGGTGCTGTCATTATTGCTGGCGCTGCCGGTGCTGTCATTATTGGTGGCGCTGCCGGTGCTGTCGTTACTGCTGGCGCTGCCGGTGCTGTCATTATTAGTGGCGCTGCCGGTGCTGTCGTCATTAGTGGCACTGGCGGTGCTGTCGTTACTGCTGGCGCTGCCGGTGCTGTTGTTATTGGTGGCACTGCCAGTGCTGTCATTATTAGTGACGCTGGCGGTGCTGTCGTTACTGGTGGTGGTGCCGGTGCTGTCGTTACTGCTGGCGCTGCCGGTGCTGTTGTTATTGCTGGCGCTGCCGGTGCTGTCCCGGCTCCGCCGGAGCCCAGCGCCGCAGCGACAACCTGGCATGGCCCCACGGAGCGATCAGCTGCGCCTGGTGGGCCCAGAGCTGGGAGAGCAGGTGGAGCAGGGCAATTAGCACAGAGGAACCGCACGCCTAGGGCCGGCCGAAAATATGAGCCCTGGAAACACTGTGCCGTTGTACACCAATAAATAATAATGGTTTATTTACTGCGAGTGTTTTAAGTAGCACTGCTAGCACCTGAGGGACCTCTTAAATTCCTCAGTGCTTTTTTTTTTGTTTTATTTAAGTCAGAGAAGCTTCATTTTTAGCACTGAACTTGTATTTGTTTCTGTGTGGTTAGACTTTACCTCAGCTGGGCATGTTTACGTGATCCTGCTCTAAAGGAAAATAAAAATATATACTAGCCCACATTTCAGAGCAAGTATCCCATGCTAAAAGACAGGCCTCTGCTGCAGGTCAGCATCAGGGTATTTCTAAATGATCAAAACGAACCGTGGGGAGAGCAAACCGGCTTTCTGAAGGTGAGAATCCTCAAACTAGACATCAACAATGAGACAGGAAACTTGGAATAAAGTGCAAGATAAACATCGAAGCAGCTGCTCGCACTGCACAGCCGGGGGAATTGGCCTTTTGCCACAGCCATAGCGCTTGGGATGGTAAAAAATAAAGAAATGCGACACACAGGAGTGCCGCGCACCCGCTAGGCGCTACCCCACCTCGTCCTCGTGCATCTCGTGTGTGCAGTTTACAGCAGGGACGGGGTGAGTTGTCCCAGGAACAGGACACCCCAGGACGGGGTGAGTTGTCCCAGGAAGCGGTGACAAAGGCCCTTAGTGCGGCTCGTCTGCCGGCACATCCGTGCTGGGAGCTGAACTCGGAGCCCCTGTCCCATCCCCTGGCCCTGCGGCCGGCCCGTTGCAGCACCGGGCCGCGCACACAGCACCGGAGCACGGATGCAGCACCACGCGCGAAGGGCTCTCCCTTGCCGTCCTGCACATGGAGCGATGGCATCGCCGCCGGCACTCGAGCAGAGCCAAAATTCACCCCGCTGTGAGGAGCAACAGGACAGGTTTTGGCTCTGCTGCTATTGCTGCAGCCAAGGGTTGAACCGGCTTCTCGGCAGATTTGTGCCATTTGACCATGCAATTTTTAAAGGCTTCCCTAATAAAAACATGGCAGGATCCACCTCATCTTCTGCAAATGCTTTTTCTCGCCCTTCTACCTCCCTTTCATCTGAGGACATTAAGCCTGGGAGGGAAGGAAGACCCTGTTATTCCCTTGGCAAGGGACAGCGCACATGGCTGCCACGCCGGTGCCCACCTCCCCAGCTCCGGAGCGAGCATCGTTTCACCTCTCCGCGTGTTCCTGCGCCTCCCTGCTCCTCCGGCTCCCCAAGGCTCTGCCACGGCCCCGTTTGCCCTTTGGACCACGCTGGGCACAAGGAGACACCAAAGCAAGAACCTCCAAGGACAGGCGCAAAGGCCAGCCGGGGCAGAGGCGGCCAGATCCGCTTTCTCTCCCTATCACCTTAGCAAACGATCGCTCCCTCCTGATCTGATAAACGGCTCTGCATAACGTCAGCAGCGCTGATGAACGAGCTACGCCAGAAAACATGAAGATTGATGTATTGTTCCCACTTAAACTAAACATATAATGTTGATGTTAATTCACTGATAGGCCCTCAGACTGGGGTTTCATAAGCATATGTAATTAAACGTGTTACTTCATGAATTTTACAAATACAGCATAAAGTTGCTAATGGAGTGTCTTAAATTCTATTAACATTCATTTAATCTCTTTAGTTTCTCTTTAAACATGCATTTACAATTCTAATCATTGCAAAAAGATTTTAATAAAAGACAATGTTAATGAAATATGTGAAAGAACTACTGAAATAATGGATTCTTTGGAAAAACTTGAAGAAAAAAAGGAAACATGCTATGCTAAAATGGCATAGAAATATAGCCTATTATTTAAAGACTAAGGACAAGCACAGATTCGTGGTTTCTATGATGGCAGGCTCTTAAATAGCTCCTTTTTGGAGCAGATATTAATTATTGGGGCTAATTATGGTATTAAGCCCTTCCCAGCTCCCTCCATTGGACGTCGCTCCCTGCCTGGTGTCTCCCACGTGGTGCTGTGAGGTCCGTGCACAGTGGACAGCCCCACCGTGACGTCCTGCCGTGGTCCCCCAGGAGCCTCCGCTTTGGTCACACACCCCCAGTTCTTCTATTTTCGCCCACCACCAAGACGATGTTTCCCTTCTCTTTCCCTGCTGGCAGATGCCGTGTGCTGGGAACCAAGCGGCGCCCAGCCGAGCTCCTGCCAGGCCTCGCACCCAAGGGTGCTCAGCAGGCGCTGCAGGACGACCCCGTCCAGCACCATCGGGCTCCTGCAGCGGGAGCACCGGGCAGACCCGCGGGCGCCGTGCAAAGCGCATCCACACCTCCAGAACTGGCGCCAAGGACGGCTCCAGCCATCCCAAACCCTCCCTTTCCCTGGCCCCCAAGCGCTGCTGCTGTCCCAGGTCGGGACGGGGACAGGCAGCAGCGGCACGTCCGGAGGCTGCAGTGACCTGCATCACCAGTGCCATCAGGATGCATCCCTCCCTGAGCCAGCCCATGGGAGCAATAGGGGTGAGAGGTGGCTCCGGTCTCAACCTTGCCAAATTCCTTCCTTTGGCTGCTGAACAAATCCCGGTTAAGAAAAATGCAATTGTGCTGAGTATGTGGAATGCAGAGAGGTAGAAAGGGAGAAAAAATGCAGCATTTAAGTCCTTTTAGGAAGAGAAGTAACTGTGTGTTGACATGGGATTTACATGGAAAAATAACTGATGCGGCTTTAAGATGAAACTGTCACGGCTAATCCCAAATCAATTAGAATGAAGGAAGAAAAAAGCGAAGAAAGATTTTTTTTCTTTCCTCCAGGTAGGTCACACCGATCAGCACAGGAGGGACCAAGGCTCGTGCAGCACAGTCTGCGTGACACCCTGTCGTCCTGCACAGCCCTGGGCCAGACACGGAGAGAAAGGACCAAGGGCTGGAGATGGAGATGGCAGCCACGGTATTCCAGCATCATGGCAATAGCTCCCGCTAGACACCGCAGCACCCATGAGGACGCATCCCCATTAGAAATAGAAGTTGCAGGCACCCCTAGACACACAAAACCCAACAAAACTCAACTAAGGAGAGCCACAGAAGGAAAACCTCCAAAACTTGCGTTAAAACAATTAAAACTCACTGAAATCGAGCATTTTGAATGGACGTACTGAAATATGTGCAGCACACCTTCCAAAAAGGTGACTGATTTACATCCCTTAGTATTTTCCGAGGGTATTAACTCCACATATGCTTTATATTGATATATGTTTTATGCTGACCCTTCTGCAGACTGAAGATGAAAAAATAAAGTGGAAATTTCAGAATAGCTTTTAGAATGGGAATTCCTAATTTTCCTCATTTTGATAGAGGTTTTGACAGTAAACAACAACAGCAAAGGACCAATAATGAAAAGAATACACTGGCTCTTTTCCCAAATTTTGCCCAACTTCTTATACTTTAGTTATTTGTACAACAACATTGTCTGTTTGGGGCATTTGTAAGTGCTAAAGTTCAGAAATATTCTTCAGGCTGTGCTGTCCAGAAACCTCTTGTTTGATAAACAGGCAGATTCATATCAGTAAGATAATCCTGGACTTTACCTCTCAGACTAGGAACCGCTGCCTTGTTTCTCACTGAATGAAAAGGGAGCGTCTCTAGGACTCGCTCTTCCAAGCAAGCTGTGGAGTAAAGCAATAATTTTCCTGCAACATTTCTACACTCTTTACAGCAGACAGAAATGGATCATTTCATGCATAATTTGCAATATGCAAAAGTCAATATGTATCAGTAGCACAAGCAGAGGATGAAGCAATCATTTGTGTTATCAAAATAAAGTGCACAGGCAGCCAGCCCACATCCCCGGGAGGTGCCTGGGCAGAGGCGCACACAGCACCCTGCCTGTTCCCGCACAGATTTGGGGTTCCCGTTGGCGCTGCATCGCAGCAGCCCCTTGGGCGCCCGCGCTCCTCACCGCATCCCGGGAGCAGCCGCTCACTCGCGCTCACCCACCCAGCTCCAGCACACGGCCTCTTGAAAAAGAACAACCTTTTCAGGAAGTTGGAATAGGAATGGGAACAATTGGAACAACAGGAAAAATTAAACTGAAACATCCATCACCTCAGACAGACTGGTTGGTAGGGGGAAACCCATGGTGGGTGGCAAAAGGAAGAGCAGGAGCAAGGCTGGGCTTGCTGGCACAGGGACACTGTGCAATTCCCACGCTCCTGGCACCACGCTCGAGTTCCTGGGTAAACTGGAAGGACTTTGCATCCCAAGCGAGGAAATGACTTGGACGTGCTGTGATGATGCTACGACGTGGGGGCTCATGTTGAACACGAACGACACAGTGCAAGAATGACATTCTGCGGAGCGTGAGGTCTTGCTCGAGCACACGGTTTATTAAGTAAATATCCCTGGCTGATATTTTGCTTCGTCTTCTGTTTCAATCAGCCATATGGGAGGAAATCTGTAAACTATATTGCAGCAATTAAAAAATACTTACACCATTTATATGGTATTGTTGAATGAGTTATACTACAGGAAACAAGTGCACTGGAGCCAAACAATAGACCTTCATGAATATTTAATTCTTATAATTTAAACTAGTAAAAATATACTATATGATAGCCTTCAGAACACCAATTAAGATGAAACCTTATTTCCCCTAATAATGTTGTTTAAAGAGAATAAGTAATTTATCTTGCTGTAATTAAGTTTTTATCAAAATAAATGGGAGGGAGAAGGCCCCAGGAGCTGGGTACCGCTGGTTTTGGGGACCATGCTGCATAGGTGGCGATCTCCAAGCTGATGTCAGGGGACACCTCCGTGCAGAGCCGCCCACTGCCTGCTCCATCGCCCACAGTGCTACCTGGATCCGCAGGAAACACAGATGCTGAAGCTTAAGGTACCTATGAGTCTCGCTTCTTACATCTCCCTTTACTTACTGCTTGCTTTTTACATATCTGACATAGATTATACTACACAGAGCCTTCATGAGCCACAGCACTGCACTGAAGGCAAAAGTCCATGCACTCAAAGGGAGGCAGAATTTGTCCAGTAAAATAAAACACTGACTGGTGACCTCGGGGAAGGTTCAATTTGTACCCAGACTCATCCCAAGGAATGTTGAAACCTGCAGGATTTAGGAAAAGGTTTTAATGCAGTTAAAGCAGCTGCTGTTTCAGTATTGCTCCAAGCCAACCTGGTAAATACAGCACTTGCACGATGACAGTTTGGTATATGAGCACAGAAAAGCACCATGCCCCCAAACTGACAGTAAGGCAGTTATAGAATCATTATGGCTGGAAAAGACCTTCAAGATCACCAAGTCCAACCATAAGGGCACGGGGCCATGGACCCAGCGGCAGGACAGCAGGTCAACCCAATCACAGCTCTAACTTGATTGATGCAGTTTATCTGAAAAACAGTACTTGCATGATTAAGGAAACCCATCTCTCCTTGTTGTATAAGCACTTTGAACTTAGTTAATTAAAAGATAATTCCTCTTTCCACCAAGATATTATCATATAATTACTTAAATAAACTATCTAATTTCTGCCAATCTGAGCTATAGCGTGTTTTGACTTTGGAGAAGCTCCTTTTAACACCTATTGTTTAAATGTGCTGACAAAATGACTAAGATGCTTCTCCTGGCAGCAGTAGGAGTAAGAGTTCCCACTTCAGCTCTGTTGCCCTTTGTCTCAGTGATCTGTCTCTTCAATATGTACAAGAGGAAAAAAAAACATTAAATATTACCTAACGAATTGAAAAATAAGGATATTTTTACTGCCTAAAACAAAACCGATTATAGCTTAAAAAAATAAGCAAGCAACCAGACAAGAGTGTGTAAGTCTGCCTTTCAGGAGATGGACAAGTGGTTTCTCAGGGGAGCAAAAGTCCGTGTTACTCCATACAGCTACACACTCATAACCCAGCATTTGGGGTTAGTGTAATGGGGCTGCACCGATCCCTACCTGGGCAGGACACAGCTGCACACCAAGGGAAAGCTGGAAGCTTTAGCACCACAGATTCCTCCTTATAAGGAGCAAACCTGACTTTGCAGCAAGAACCTGCTCCCGACTGTGACTGAAGCACCCCTGCCCCACAGGTGAGTTCTGCGGAGCTGAGAGCAGCAGCAACGACCTCGTTTCCCCCAAAGAGCAGAAGAGGCCTCGGGAAAGAGCAGGTGGGCTCATAGCAGGGCTGGAGCTGGAGCTAGATGTTTCTCCCTGTAAATGGACTTGAAAAGGGAGGAGCAGCTTTTCTCCTGCTGAGATTGTTAGTTCTCAAATGCTCAACAGCAGATGCTGGTGGCCTAAGCATGGGAGCACTGGGAAATCCCATGCAGAGCCTCTTGGTGCTCAGCAGCACCCTGCCAAAATACAGCTCCTCTTGAAGGCTTCCAGAGCCAATTAGAGCAAGTCTTTAAAAGAAGCATCTACCGAAGTAGGGGACTCGAAGAATGCATCTTTAGAATGCAGACATTTAAGTATATTCCTCAATTAATTATGTTTAAGAGCCCTGACTCTTCTAGAACATAGGCTGTGTTTGCACAACCATATTTTTGTACCTGTTTGGGTGGAAAAATGTATATATTCCTCATTGACGTGAATGAGTGACAAGCTGCGCAGTGAACTGCACTGCTAATGTAGTCATCTGCTCTAGTGGCCTGCAAGATAAATTGGGTTCATAAATGCATTTCCATATTTCCCTGGTCTAAAGTATGGCAATAGTTTTTCAGTGTTATAGAGCAGAACGTATCTTCCTAGCACAGCACACAAGACTTGAATTTGGATGGAAATGGTTAGCATGGAACAGAGAAGTGGATAGGGCAAATGGGGGCAGATAAAGACTCAGTTTTTAAGCCAATCACTAAATCAAGACTGGATTTTCTGATTCCTGTAGGGAAAGTGATCTGCAGGCCATTTTGTGCACCAGGTCTTGTATGGGATGCAGGAACTGTATTTTTCTTTTTTTCTTCACATCTTTGTTGCTTGTTTTGTTCTTGTTCAGTTTTTCCTTTTTTGTTTTTTTCCTTAATCTGAAATGAAATTTCAGAATTTCTGTTCTGGTGACTTATGTGTTGTACTTCTGGGGTATGGGAGGAACAGGCGGCTTGTGTCATCTAGAGAGAGAACGACTCCCAGGGCGTGCTTAATTCAGTCCCCATAACAGCATCACTGCTAAACGCTCTGCAGTAATGACATTGTGCTTAGTTAGATGCACTGATATGTGAAAAAGAAGAGACATGGGGAAAAAAAAGAGACTAGAATACCTAATGCTGCATTTCACTATCATAATTGGTTTAGATACTATAAATCTTTTTATATCTGCATTTTAAACAAAAAAAATTGCTCTTTCAAGCAGTAAATCAGGCTTGTTAGCCTAAAGTTTAATAAAGTTTCCAGTAATGAGTTTTCCAAATGTTAAACTTGTTATTGTATTCTTTTTGATTGGAACTAAAATTGCTTTTCACGCACCAAGCTGTCAGCATAAGATCACAACTGACAAAGTGACTTCTAGTTAACAAATATTCCCGTCTCTGTGCACCCGCCGCCTTTCCCTGATCCTGGAGCGGGCGGGATGGCTAGCGGCTGGAGGAGGCTGATGATGATGATGTGCTGAAGCCTTCACCCGAGTTCTGCCACGGTTCCCGCTGGCGAGACGCCACGAAGGCTGGGTGAGGGGAGCCGACAGCCGAGTGCTGGGGACAAGCCTGCACGCGCGGCACAGCATGTGGCACGGGACAGGGCACGGCGCTTGGCACGGCATGGGACATGGCGCGTGGCACGGGACAGGGCACGGCACGCAGCAGGACGTGTGGCACCGTGTGGGGCACCGTGTGGGGCACGGCGCAGGGCACGACGTGTGCTGCTGGGGACACCAGCAGGGCAGGAGCTCCGCAGCTGTCCCGGCTGCCCAGCTTCCCACCGGGATCATGGTTGGGCTGTGGACGGTCAAGGGAAGGCGGCTCGCGATGAGCTGGCAGCGCTGCTCGCGGGACATGGCCATGCATCTCCAGCACCCAGGTGAAGTCTGCAGGTGCCTGGGGATTTCTCCTGGCCAACCGCAGAGCCAGGTCTGCTTGTCTCTGGCACAACTGAGGATGAGCTCCGCACAGAGGAAGTTACTGCACTGCAAAGCTCAGGAACAAAAGCAACATCCAGGTTTCAGGGGCTGGTGTCTTGCAGCCCAGGCTGGTCGGGTGGTCCCTGAGCGCCGCTGGCTTGAAGCAGCAGATCCCAGCAGGATGGAGCAGCAGGGTCCCATGGAGAAGAACCAGCACGAGGTGGTGGTGCAGTGGCACCTGCCCCGTGGTGGCCTCGAAGAGGCTCTGCTTGCACGGCAGCAACCTGTGTGTAAGGACGAGGCCAAGGAAATGGGAGCAGGCAGAAGTTCTAGTTCAGAAGCGTTCCTGGTGCCTTGATGCCCAAATGAGAACTCACCACTTCATGTCCTACTAGGACCAATTCAGCTTTGGCAGCGTCTTAGCCACGCTGGGCAAGTGTTCTCACTGCTCTCCAGTGCTTCCAGGAAAGCAGCAACGTTTTTACTATCATCTTTGAACCTCATCTGTCAGATTTTTTCTTCAAACTATTTGTTCCCTCTGAGCCCTTTCTTAATAAACAGCCCAGAACAGAACTTGGTCTGTGAGAAAGCTGCAGGAGCTGCTCTGCAAAACCCTTTTTGGGGATTTTGTACATCTCAGGTGTTAATTAGGACTTCCAGACAGGTAAGGCGAATGGTGGCCGTGGTGACACTGACTTTCCAGATTTGGGCTGCTTTTTGCTTTGGTGCTTTTTAATTGACAGGGAGCTAATTTTCAGAGAATGGACTGGGCAAAGTTGCTGAGTAACCAGAATGCTTTTTTTTTAGCATACATATGAGGCAGACTAACCGACCTATGTTTTCCTGAATTAGTCCTTTTTTTTGTCAGTGCCATAGTATTATCTCTTTTGTTTGGGCATGTTTTTTTCATATCTTTCCAGGACTCTCCAAATATCAATTTGTTAAAAAACAGCAATAGTCAGGGAATATCCTGAGCATTTTTAGCCTTCATGGATACAAAGTATTTTACCATATTGCTGTTATGAAGCAACATTATCTTTCCCAGCCACTGACAATAGAAGGAATGTTTGTTTGTTTTTTTTTTCTCCTTCCTGTAACCTATGATTACATCTACTCTATTCATTCCTTAAAATGGCAGAAAATACTTCTTTTTTTTCCTATGTGATCTCACGCCATCAGTATCTAATATTGTGCTTGCATTATAGTAAAGGAATATAAAATAATTCCTTCCTATTTGACAACTCATTTTGTCACTGACTCTATTCTGCATTTCCCAAATGCAGCGTTGCATTGCATCCAACCAGCCTCTCCCTTTTCTCATCTACTTGAGCACTGCTTTCTTCTCTTTTTCTTGGAGTTTGAACTCCTTGGACTGATCTGCTAAACCATTCTAGCAGGACTTTTAATTTAAGGCCATTTCTGCATCAGTCCCAAATGTCTTGTACTCCTTAACTACTCACGTGGAAAGTAGCCCAAATCAAACATCTGACGAAAGCTGCCCTGCCCTAGATGAAGCCTGAGCAGGGGTGAGAAGAGCAGAACGCGAAGGTTCAAAATGTTTGTTTACAGACAGCTTGCCAGAAAGGCAAAGCTACAAGACTGGGCAGTAAGGGTCAGCACATAAAAGGTCAGTGGTTTTCTTCAAAGCTTCCTCAAACGATTTAGAAATGTCCTTCAGATTTTTCCTTTCCTTGAAAGACTGTTCTCTTCCAGACAGTTATTATCGGGGGAAAAAATGAAAGCATTCATTTTCCCCTAATACTTTAGGGTTATCCACTCAGTTGCATTTTTTAAGATGGAAGAAAATAAGGACGGGGATATTTGAAGGCCGCCTGTACTTGGTCTTGGACAGGATGGGGATATTTGAAGGCCGCCTGTACTTGGTCTTGGACAGCCTGCTCCAGCTGACCTGCTTGGGCAGAAGGGTTGCTACCAATCTCCAGAAGTGCCTGAAAAGCCCATGTCCTCCTGATTCTGGGTATCCGGGCCAGGGGCATCTCCCAGTGTTTAAGAGGAGGCTCCTCGCAGTGCAGCTCTGACCTGCCCTGGGACGCCCGAGCCCGAGCTGCCGTGTTTAGCGCTCTGGAGGGTGGAAGCCCTCCGGAGCCCTTCGCTTCAGCTGCGATTTTAGAAGCTCTCCTCAGTGTTTACTGAAGGGTCTTGCAGCGTGCAGAGAGCTGCCTCTCCACGGGATGTTCAGCGGGTGTGGGAAGAGCCCGCGCAGGGACTGGCCTACTCATCCGGTGCATTTCGGAAAGGCTGGAAGTGCAACTGCCCTTCATCCGATCCTATTGCAGGAAGGAACTTCACCTGAAGATACCCCAATTCCCCAGCAAAAACAATGAGAGGCCACAACCAGGTCAGCGTTTCTGGTAAAACAGCCATAGATCCCAGGGCAGAGGAAGCCTGGGGAGAGCAGAGATCCATCTTCGCTTCTGGTTCGTGAGATGAGTTGTAAGTTGTGTAATCCATAAATGAACTTCAGCCAAAGAGCATGACAGCACTTTTTCCAGATGTTATTGTTAGGAGCTTATTTTCTATTGCACTGGAAAATGTGGAGATTACACAACATAAGTCACCCTCTAAAAATGTAATTCATTCAACTGCGTTTTTCTAGGTTAAAAATATTATTTATGTCTTCCAGATCATCTTCCCCTATTGCCTGATCAGCATGCAAGAAAGGCTGTCCAGTGTCCAGGAAAGCCTGTAGTGGTGAGAAAGCCCTGTTCCTGCGTACCCTGCGTGCTCAGCCATTCCCTGCCTGTTCCTGGGAGGCCTTGGACAGGAGCACTGCTCTGTGCTGGCTCCTGGCGCCAGGTGGGTTCAGCTCCCACCCACCTCAGCAGTCAGTAAGGACACAGCATGAGCAAGAACGGCTTCTTGTTTCTCCTCCAGGCACGGACATGCTAAGGCTTCCTGTTCCCATTAACCTCTGCTTATAGTTAAGTTCCTGGAGAACATTTGCTTGCTCTGGAAGATGCTCTGGGTGTTCAAATACGGCATGTTAAACACGGTCCCTGCTCAGGGCTGCCTGGGCTCTGGGCAAAGCCAGTCTTGGAGCCGGCTGGTGCCTTTCTCCTCGCCACTTGCAGCAAGAATCTTGGATATTATTACTTGCTCACTTGACTTTGTTCCCTGGTTTAATTCACGGTCAGCAAATGAACCAAGTCCCAGGTGAAATCACCTCTTTTCCAGATAGAAACATGAGCTTGTTCCCTAGCTGGTTTGCTGTGGAGTCACTCTCTTGCTTTCCAACTTCAAACAGGAAAATCTTCAAACTCAGTTTTCCTCTCTGGGGAATTCTTTCAGTGTGTTTTGGGTACCCGGGGCCTGTCTTGCAGCTTAATTATTAAAAAAAAAAAAAAAAAAAAAGCCTAAGAGTCAATCATCAATACTCAGGTGTACCCAAGCAACCTGCTCTTCTTATTAAACAGTGTACCATTTTCCCCAAAGAATAAGAAATTCAATATTGGAGAGAAGAGCTGATGAAAGAGAGGGACCGCAGTGGATAGTGGCTGAGGTTTAATAACCCGTGTGCCAGGAGGAGCCGCCGCGGATGCTGCTCCAGAGCTCCGTGACCGTCACGGCCGTGGGGACCCCTGGGGTGTCCCGGCTCCAGAGGGACGGGGTGGGCGGCCGGGGAACCAGAGCTCGCGATTTTGGCTACTTTTTCCTCTTAGTTTAATACTTTTTCCCTTTATTTCACCTGCCTTTGAAGAATTTTGGCCAGTGGATAACTACAATGCTAATTATTTACCATATTATCTCAAGGTAATAAAATAATTATTACCAGCTAAAATATAACAAAACTGTGAGGTGTTTTACAAAGCACTTATACAACAGTTTAGTGTATTTTCTAGGAAGAGGGCAGCTCAGGGATGCCCTGTCCATTTTCCTTTGTATAAATTCTTGAATTCTCTCTAAATCTGTATTCCATCTTTTCTTACTTCTTGCCCCTTTATGTTTTCAGGAGTTTTGCAAAAAATGGGTGTCTCTCTCTCTAGATTAGCTTCCCCATTTGCTGTCATGTTTTTCTCTCTTTCCAAGAATCTTGTTTCTGGATCTCTCCCCCAGACAAATCTGTGTCCTGCCCGTCGTGGGAGCAGCTTAGATGGCAGCTGTAATTGCAGCAGGAGCAGGTCTGTGAGCTGTGGGCACGGGATGTTTCCGGGATTTCTGGAGAGTGACGCTGCATTTGGGCTGTCAAGATGCCTGAAGGCATTAAGTCATCACGACACAGCCTTCTGCCAATGTGTCAGTGCTAAGAAACAGAAAAAGCAGATTTTAAAATACCTTTTTTAAAAATATCTATCAGATTTTTTACTTTTAGAAAGCACTTTAGGATACTTTACAGAAGTAAGTGGGATTTACTGTGTGACTAAAAGCTGCAGAATTGATCCTTACTGAAGTACAGAGAAACACAGCTTGCAGAGGAAATGAAGTCCAGAACTTCAAATGTGCTGATAATTCTGGGTATGTGATGCTATTATTGGAAGACACACATGAAAGGGGCTAGATTTATGGGAGTTCTGCGGATGGACCTGTTTTCTTGGAGACCTGCGTGGATGAGCCGGGAGCTTGTGGTAATGCTCAAGCAGAAGGCGGCAGTATACAGAAAGTGGAAAAAAGGACAGGTCCCCTGGGAGAAATACAGGAACGTAG
>JASSRY010000095.1:145208-159407 GCA_032466555.1 Tinamus major | reverse complement strand
GCCACGTGCTCTAGGTGACCCTGCGTGTGCAGGGGTTGGACTAGGTGACCTCGAGAGGTCCCTTCCAACCTTGAGCATTCTGTGATTCTGTGATTCTTCACGACCACTATGTTGCACATGAGTTATTTTCTTTTTCTTTTTTCTTTGTTTAATGGATGGTTTGGCATGCTCTCTCTTCCTACCAGTTGGGAGAACACAGAGGTGGAGCCAGCAGGAATGTTAACTCCCCATTTCCCCAATATTATTCTGACATGTACCTAGCAAATGGCCTTAGCACTGAGCCACATTGACAGCCTTGCCAAAAGTAGACACTTACCTTTTGAATCACTGTGGTTCATTTTTCTTTATTTCAGATTTTTTTTAAACTATCCTACTTCTGCAAATTAACAAAGTTTTCTCTGAATTATAAATTGATGCTCCATTATTTTTCTTGGTCTCGTTTCCCTAATGCCAAGGGATGCTGCAGAGCAATGTCAGCTTCGTGTATTTACATTTCGTTGTAAATGGCTGTGGCCCCCCTCTTCCTGCCTGGGTCCGGCTCCAGTGCGCGGCGCCCACGGCAGCAGCCCCGATGTCCCCCCGCGAGGGACACCGAGGTTTTCCCAGGGCTCTGCAGCCCCTGTGCAGCCGGCGCATGCGCACTGCGGCAGGGCTGCATGCGCACAGGGACGCGGCAGGGCCGCATGCGATATCTATTGCTATTATTATTACCAGATCCGCTTAGACTGCATCATTTCTAGACGTCCACAGCCAGTCTCGGCTGCTGCCTCTCCGATTTCGGTGCAATTGGCCGCTCTCCAGGGCCCCGCTGGGCCTCGTCTCCCACCAGGCACCTCCGGGGCTGCAACGCCGTTCACTTATTTCACGATGAAAAGGGAAAACAGGATAGGAGAGGTGGAAAGAGTAAAAGCTGTAAAATAGGAGACTTCATTTGGAGTGCAAACATTTCTTTCAAGAAATTAAACAAGTGTAAAATCTCTGATTATGGGATCTCCTGCAACGCAGCATCCTCTGGGTGAGCTCCAGTTTCTTAAGCAATTAGTTAATTACCCTGTTGCTGAGCAATCTCCCTCCCTAATGCTGACCTGCGGCTGCTCCTCGCGGCCCGCGGATGGTGCAGGATGGGACGGGGATGGTGCAGGACGCGTGCGCGGGGATGGGGACATGCAGACGCACCAGTCCGAGATACAGGAGCTTCTGCACCTTCTTCCATCACGTGAAGATTTTAGACTTTTTGTCATTTTTAAAAACAAACGAACAAACAAACAGACATTTAAATCAGCAGCTGTTCAGGAAGCCACTGTTCAGAGAGCGAAGCCATCCTATCTTCCCAGGGTTTTATGCCTGAAGCTAGATCACTTGCGTGGCCTGTGGGGAGCAAAATGCACTCGTGTTGGCTCCAGTTGTGTTTATTAACTCTCACTTTTCCTAGCACAGATTATGTTTTTCTCGATCTTCCCCTCACATGACGCACGGTGTCGCGGCCTCTTCTCCCAGCAGACTCCAGCTGCATGGATCCATATGCTGAACAGCTTGGGCACAAGCTCTGCATCGACACGAGTGGAACATTTTAAGGGATTTGCAAAGCTCCAGTCCTGTGACAGTGTCTGCTCCTTGCTTGTTCTCTGTTTTGCGTGTTTCCCTAGCAAAAAGCCTCCAACAATGCAAATTGAGTAAAAGCAAAGCTCAAATTTCCTATAAACTTAGTCTTTGCAGAAGTTACCATAAATTAGGTGGTGAGAATGATTATTCAAATCCTTAAAATATTCTGTATTTTAACTTTCTCCACGTAGCTTTCTCTCTCTTTAGCTTTCTCCACTGGAATGCTAACAAGGAAGCCAGAAGGGATTGAGTGAGCCCCATCCTCCAGCGGAAACACGGTTGTCCTGCACTCCGTCCACACGCTGTGTTGTGCCACCGCACTCCATGTGTGTGTATAATCATGTAAACCCGATTGCTTTCATACGTCTGCAGAATAATTGTACTGAATGGGTTGCAAATTACGCACCAGAGCCGCGACGGATTCCACATAATTGCCGGCAGAAGCGATGCGGCTCCCGCCTTGGCAGAGAGCGGCGGCAGGGCTGGCTCCGCAGCTGGCGCTTTGTGCCGCGGCGCTACTTAACTCCGCAGCCCCAAAACATTAATCCAGCAATTAGGAAACAAGGAGTTGCTTTTCCAGCGGGAGCGGCTCAGAGGATGAGCCCCATCCCAGGCAGCAGTAACTGCTGTCTTGGGCTAGCAGAGGAAAAGCAGGGACATGAGGATCGAGCGCGCGGTGCCAGGAAGACGCTCTGGGAGCAATCTTCATCAAAAACAGCCACTTTCTGGATCTACAAAACAGCCCATTTCAGATGGCAGCAGACAGTTTTCCATGCAGTGAATTCAAGGACAACTAGTTGGAATCGTCCATCAAAACTTTAGATATCCCAGAGGAAATTTTATGGCTTGACATAAAATATTTCCGTGTCATTTGCTGCCCACAGAAAGTTGTTGTGGGCAGAAGAGAGCACATGCAAGGTGCAGAGCTGGAGATTTGTCCTTGCTCTGGTTATTTTTGACCAGACTAATCTATATATACGTATATATGTATGTGTATCTTTAGTCCAGTTGCAATAGCACTAAGGTTTATTTTCCAAATTATCTAGTTGCTACAGAAGTGTCCTGTAAACACCACGGCCACCGTGGCAGAACTGCTGTGCCGGAGCGGCCCCGCGCGAGGTGGCCTCTCCTCGCAGGTGCAAGCAGGGCAAACACACGGGTGTCCTGCAACACCAGCTCCTGGTGGTCCAGCGGGATGGCTCATCCTTCACAGCGCCCAAAGGGAGCTGTGCACATTGCCCTGCTCCGCAGGGTCGTTCCCAGCGTGTTCGGAGCACCTGGCTCTCCCAGCAGTATCAGGGAACATGGAGCATTCCCTGGAAGTCTGGGAAGACAGGGATGACGTTCGCGGAGTATGACCGTGAAAGCTGGATTGCATCAAAAGCAGCACACGGTTATTCTGTAAAATAGAAAGTCCCCCCACAAATACCTGCAACGTTTTTAGAAGGTAACTCACTCCAAATGCTCTCTTTGTGTCCTCGCTGGTTAAACAGCAGCTCTGCTGCCCTGCTGGCAATCAGAGAGCATCTCAAGGAGCAGAGCAAGGTCCCTCAGCAAGGTCAGGCCCACAGGCTGGCATGCCCTCAAGAGCAGTGACAGATAACGTGGCTCTATTCCCAAGCACAAGGCATTCAATCACACTTCCAGCTCCCCTGTATCACAGGGATTCCTAAGTTCCTTTTATTGCACCCTGTCAAAAACGCTGTTTGCAATTTGTACCCTCTACATCACTTTGAAGTATCTGCTGCATCTTAAATAACTAGTCTATCTTGTGTGTTGTTTATTCCCTGAGCGTTGTGCAGTGATAGTGAAAGAAGAGCCACTTGTGCATGACATTTATCCACCACATCAGCAAAACACATAAGAATATGTAAGTGCAGCACAGCTCACCGCAGATTGACCATGTGCACTTGGTGCCAACAGCAGCTCTTGTTGCTCTTCGTCCTCAAAAGACCTGCTGCTCTGATGCACGACACACCAATAGCCACAAGTGTGTCCGAAAGCCCCCCGGGCCAAGCTCCATGCCCTCTTCCTAAGCCGCCTCCAGCGCGGGGTTTGCAGCACCCGAAGGTGCCCTCAAAGACGCGGAGCCGCGAGCGGCCGAGCGGGAACCCGGCTGCAGCGTCTTCCTCCAGCCGCATGGACCGCAAGGAGAAGCTTAGGTGCCCCACATGCAAGATGGGACTGAAGCAAGGCATGGTAGGCAAGGGTTGATACACTCAAAAATCCAGCATTTTGCAATGGAGGAGAAAGGAAGTGTCTTGTGGGGAAAAATGCACATTTTTCCCCACAAAAAGATTTGCACCCTGCATTCAGCAGTCCCTGTCGTTGCCTCCCTCCCACTGCATCCAGACCCCGCTGGCACGGCCGCCCAACACCAGGGCCGACCATGTACCAGGGCACTGCAGCCCAGCCTGAGGGCCACCAGCAACTCTGCTTCGCGGGAGGGCTTTTGCTTCAGGAGAACAAACCTCGGTAGCTGCAGTGCTGCAAGCACAGGGAGAAGTGAAGGAAGAGGAGGCGAGAGGAGAGCGCTTGCCATACACTGGATTGCTGTAACCGGTAACAGCAATTTCCCACCAGCCAGCAAGTTTCAGTGTGGTTGATGTAGACACTGATAAGTCTAGTCTGTTACAGTGCTGGACCATTCCCATCTCTCTTAAGGAGCGCCCATACTTTAGCAGACTTGCCTTGCTCATCGCTCTCGTGCTGGGACAGACCTATGTCCATCTTCTCCGTCCTCAGAATCTTTTGGCAAAACCTGGGAGGAATCCTGTCCTTCCTTCCTGTCCTGACACAGTGTAACCTGTCATCCCACTGGTCTGTGCTAGCCTACGAGGGATATCCCACCTCAGTGAGAGCATTGCTCTTTCCTGGGAATTCAGCGTGGAAAGAAAATGGACCAAAACAGCCTGCTGTTGCCTCTGGTCAATACTCTGGAGATCAGGTGGGACAGGACTTCGGGAGGTCTCTGCTCCGTGGGGAGGATCCGGGCTCAGGACAGGCTGCTCGGGGCTTTATTCCGTCGCCTCTCCAAGCCTCCGAGGATGGAGCTGCTGCAGCTCCCACGGCCGCTGCTGGGCTGCCCTCGGTGGGAAAAACCCCCCGCCACATCCAGCCCGTCCCCTGCTCAGCTCTGCTCCTGCCCGCTGAGACTGCCTGGTACCAGCCAAGACAGAGGAGACTCATCCAGACACAGATTAGACTCAATGTATTTTAAAATGCAATTGGATTTGGGGGCTTTAAAGGTCAGACAGTTTTTAGGGATTAATATTCCTAAATAATGAAGACAAATATTAGACCACTTAGGAGAGGATGAATATTTAAAAGCTGTGTAATTACATCCATTTAGAAGCTTCAGGACAGATATGGCTGTGTATATTGTAACCTGTAGCAATTCGGAAGGACTGCATTAGTGCTAATGCAGCTGGTGAGGAGGTCCCCAGGTCACCCATCTACAGCAAAATGTCCACATCAAGGCAGGCGGCAGGAGAACCTTGATTCCTCTATTTCACACATTTTTGACTGTCTTACCAAGACCCAAGAGGACTGCACAGATAACGAGACCACAGCCAGCAAGGCACTTGTGTAGGAGTCTGTTCAACCTCCGTCACCCATCAATTTGTGTCACAGATGAAACAATCCACCTGAAAATTGATGCATATGAGATAGTTTATGGAAGATATTATCTTTTTTTGTGGAAAGCATGTGGCAATTTATGAAAGTGGGCTTCAGAGGTTGATCTTTTTCCCAGTGGCCTGCAGACTCGTGGGACCTCTCCCTGCGTGGTAGCCGGGGGTCCCTGTGCGGTTCATCCGCACACCGGGGCACACGGAGCCGAGAGCGCCTGCTCGGGATCGTGCAGCCCCCGGCAGTGCCGGTGCAGCCGCCACCTCGTGCTGTCCTTCTTCGAGCAAAGCACCTTCTCGGGTGTCTGCCACTCCCACATGCTCTTTGGAGAGGCTGATGCCACCAAATGTGTTAGCATGGCTGGGCAGGAAGACCCCAACTGGGGCTGCTCGGTCTCCTGGATCTGCAGCTCATTTCCTCTGAGAGGAGCTTTGCGGGAGTTTCTGGCACAGTTTCCTACATAGCAGGCACTGGTCAAAGGGTTGAAGAGGTGCAGAGTTGAGTTCTCCAAGACCACCTGCTCCAGTGGGCTAAAAGTGAAGGGAAACCTCTTATGTGCTCCTTTATCTCTTTGGCCAGCACTGAGTAACGCTATCACCACCATCACTGTCACCGAGTGATGCGATCACCACCACCACCACCAAGAAACGCTACCACCACCATCACCAGCCCTGGGGAGAGGTGGGAGCGAGGCGTCCACCTGAGGCACACTGAGCTGTGGCAGAGGAGACAAGTGCTGAGCAGCAGGAACACAAAGAGGAAAAAGATAACGTTTCCTCTGGAGATGATCCTTACTAACTTACCTGGCTGCATTTGTCTTACATGAGAAGTGGCAAAACTTGCCTGGGAAAAGTGTTCTGCAGAGAGAGGATGTGGCTGGTATTTGTGACCAGAAGGACAAAGGAAGGACACATGTCTGTGACAGAGTTCTGGTTGATGCCAGCAATGCATCGGAGTGATGCACAGGCATGGAAAACCTGATCCGGACTCTTTAAAACGAACATTCGCTCTCGACCGATCATTAATATTTCATAATTAACACTTGCCTCTGGCGCCGAAACACTGCATGGGGAGACATCATTAATTCATGGCAGGGGCTGCAATGTGAAAGCTGTTTTTGCCGCGAGCACCGTGCCCTGCTGCAGCTGATGCCCGGGATGGCCGAGGGAAGCCAACCTCTCGTGTCCCTGCCTGGCCGGACGCTTTGCTGGACAAGCTGGCAGTGGGACAGCCGCAGCTCCCGGCGTTTGTGCTGAGGAGAGCAGAGAGCCGTCCCCGGGGTGTGCTCTGGAGAGCAATGCTGCACGGTATCACCTTTCCAGCATGATGCTAGCTGCGCATCCCTCCCCTGAGCTATTTTTTTAAACCCTATGTCCTCTCGCCCTCTCTTCTTTTCCTTTTCCTTTTTTTTTTTCTTTTCTGAGCATGTAATCCTGAAGTGTGAAGCAGGGGAGAAAGCCTTGGCAAACATGCACTGCTGATGACCATGAGTGATTCCAGTTTACTAAATCAGGCAGTTGCAGATCAGGGCTCCACTTAGCCAAATTCAATTTTGCAGACCCAGGTGTGAGAATCACCTCTTGGAAAGCTCCTTTTGGAGGGGCTGCAGAGAGGAGAGATCTAACCAGGCCGTGGGCAGAGCCTGGTTCATTCACAAGCAAGAAACACCACGCTTTTCCCTGCAACTGGAAACAACTGGACTTGATGTCTCCAGATGCCAACATTGTCTGTAATTCCCAGCGTTGGCTTGTTTATGTATTTAAGATCCTAGTTTTAAGCTAGTGGAAGGAAAACACCTTTGTCCCAAGGCTGTACCTTCAGGTCTGCTGCAGAAGTCCTTGTGTCACTGGCTGCTGTCCAGGCAGTGACTGCCATTCCTGGGGAGGCCACTGCCACATCTCAGGCCACGGGAGGCTCCCTCTGATGTGGTCACCAAATCAAACACATCAATTGACCGGTGTGCCACCACATACAAAGAAGCGGAATCCTGCTATTGACTGCAGCAGGTTGGCACATGTAGATCCCATCCAGCGAGTGGAAAATGTACTGGCACCCGGCACCCCAGCATTTCCATGTGTTGTCCTTCATGTGGTCCAAGATGATGTTTTTCTCCTGAGGTCTTCTCAAGGGGATCTCCATGGGCAGGAATCACCAGGAGTGACTGTCCTGAGGGGTTTCTGGAACAGTGTTCTGCCGACACATTGTCTTTTCCACTGGCTTTGGTTCATGAGATTTCAAAGTTGACATAGGAGCAGGAGCATGTCACTCATCCTTCACCAAGAAACTCTTGCAGGACACTCCTGAACCAGTGATGGATTCTGCAGTAGGATGGGAAGGAAACTGGAGAGATGGAGCTGAGGAATGGACCCTGGAGAATGTTTTCTCATTTAGGCAGAATTCACCCCCAGCCCATGAGCAGAAGTTCCACCTCATGCCGAGAACAAACCCACCTGGAGACGCCTGTCACGCACTTGCTGATGCTGAGTCTCATGGCTCAGGCAGCAGCAGGGCTCCCCTTTCATCAGGCACTGACAGTGCTTCTCATTCCAGCGATCACAGCCGCCTTTGAAGAAAATGTCTTTCAGAATCACTTCGGAGCCAGGAGCGCTCCAGCAGCATCAGAGGGGACCTCCCCACTGACACGAAGGCAGACTGCAAGGCAGGCTCAGAAAGCCCCATCAGCATTTTCAGCTGGTTTTGCCAGGTACTCAACTGCCTATGAAATTTAGTTTTAGGTCAAACTAGAAGAAACAACCACTAGCTGCGAAGGGAGACAACCAGAAATGAACATAAGAAAACACTTTTTCATTGTGAGGGTGGTGGAACACTGGAGCAGGCTCCGGGGAGGTGGTGGGGTCTCCATCCTTGGAGATGTTCAAATTCCAGCCAGACTCAGAGCAGCCCACTCTAGATGAATCAGCTGGAGCAGGGGGCTGGAGAGGAGGGTCTCCAAGGGTCTCTGCCAACCGTAACCGCTCTGTGATTCTGTGAGTCTGTAGACTCCTGTTTGAGAAACAGGTCGATGATGATGACCCAGAAAACCCAGTGGTGATAAAACCTTACTGTGCGCAAGCAGCCGGGGCAGACGTGCCCCACAAGCCAGCCTGGCACAAGGGCTTCCCAGGGACATGCTGCATCACATCGTATCTTCATGATGCCTCATGCTGGAGGGATCTCAGGAGGTCACCTATTCCCACCGGGAAGCAGGAGGTGAATGTGGGTATGGTCTTGCAGCCTGATGAACTGTGGATGCAGGTAATTTGCCAAGGTGTGTGCAGCAAATGGTACAAAGAGCTTAGAAAATGAACTTTCTGCTTCAGCAAGGAAAAACAGATATTTACCAGCGTCACAGTAATGATAACCTGTTTTCTGGACAGTTCGGAGCCAAGCATCCCTGCTACTTGCATTAGACATGGAGAATGAAGGTTCAAATCCCTGCTTGGCCAAAACCAAATTTCCCACCTCCCACGACCAATCATTTCCCTATTCTTGTGCAGGTTCTGGTTTGCTCTGGTCTAGTTTGCTTTTTCTTGAATCCAATTTTTCTTCCCACTAAAAAAAAAGCAAACAGCCAAAACAGAACAAAACCATGAAAACAGTGTTTAATCAGGAAATTCCTGGCTAGCTCTCTCCAGTGCTTCCAGGAGTGCCGGAATGACAGCACAGGTAACAGGCCCTGGCGGGTGCAAGGTCTGACCCTTCCCACTGCCAGTGCCCCAGAGCAAATCACATCACCGAGACACGAGTCCTCTGGTCTCCTGCAGTCCTCCCACCAGCACACCGGGCTGCTCCACTCTGCAGTTCCCATGGACATCGCTTGGAAAAGGGCTGCCGCTCTGTGTTTCCTGGAGCATCTGTCCCTCACTGGCTCCCATGCATCTTCAGGCATCTTCTCCCAACCTTTCTTCACCCACTAAGACAAGCACTTTCCCATATTAATTTATTCATTTCATAAGCACCAGTGGCAATGTTGACATGTTAGCCACTAACCAGTATCATGTCCATGAAGCCACGAGCGCAGAAAGCCATTAAAGCATGACATAGCTTTCCGCTTAGGTAGCCATCCAACCCCACATCACACACGCTGCAGAAAAGGCCATCGGCTGCGAGATCAAAAGCCAGGGTATGAGTGGAGCCGGCTGCCGCAGGCTGCTTCATGGAAGACCTATGGTGCAGCACTCACTGAAGAGCCACGGAAATGTCATTAGCACCTTTAGTTTATGAACCGACGTGATTTTCAGAGTACCTCAGGAAGTATCCACATTCTTGTTTCCTAACAGGCCACGTTCCTGACTGGCATGATGACATGCCTCTGCACTGTAACCTCTCCACACGGGGTGGAGGACAAGGACTCTCCAGGCTAGGATTCTCCCAAGCAAAGCTTTCCTCCATGGTCAGCTCTTCATGGGACGATTGCCATGCCCAGCCGGTATGTTTTGCTGCACAGACCTCCCTTTTTCCTCTGCAAAATCTGATCCACAACTTCAGCAAATCTTGTCCCAGCGGAAGCTGGATGTCAAGTAACACCAGGCTGACAGGTGAAACTCACAGTGACAATTAATTAAAAGGACATAGAAAAGAGTCAGCAAGAGGAAAGCAGCTCTGTTCTGTGCAGGAGAGCTTGAAATTGGAGCCATTGAATGGGGGTAATGACATGATATTAATGCAAAGCGAAGTCCGGCGCGCCGATCCGGGCTGTGCGGCGGGACGTCGCAGCGCGTCGGGCTGACGAGGCTCCAGCAGTTGCCGAGCCTGGTGCACGTCTCCTTCCACTCCTCGCGCTGCCGGTTGTTTTGCAGAGCCAGATGTCGCCTGGGTCTGTGGGAGGGTCCTTAGGAGGGTCCTATGGCTGTGTAGCAAGAGATGGGCCAATTCGGCAAAGTCAATTTCTAATACATATTGCCCCGAAAACTGTTCAATTTGGCCACCTTGTTTTTTCAGAAGTCAAGACACAGTCATGCCAGGCTGAAGGAAAGAGCTGGGCCTTACAGGTGGCCATTATAATCCATGTGAAAACCAGGCTGTGTACAGATCCCAGGTCAAACTTGGTGAGAACAAGGGTGTCGAGTGAAATTCCTGATCAACACTCAGCATCGCATTCTTGTTCACTGGCCCAAACATCCGTCATGTTGCCCATTTCCAGCTGCTGGTTCTGCACATTTCCTGATCCCTTTGGCGACTAAGCAGGGCCATGATGTCCCAGCACTGGCTGCAGGCTCGGTACCCACTGGCACATCCTTCTATAATCCAGGGAGACGGCACTGGGGGAGACCACGGAGCCCAGCAGCTCCGTCCCCTGCCCTTTCCATGGCCAACACCAACCAGCCCCACCGGTGACAAATCTCGTGCTACTTCGAAGAACTTACAACCGAGCTGTCTGATTCAGCATGACTCTTGCTATAGTTATAGCTGTAAGCATATGGCTTTCTTGGCAGGTAAGGGAGAAAGAAAATAAAAAAACATGTGAAATCCTGTCATTTGAGAAGCAAGCAAAGACCCGGGGCTGAAGGGATGGCCATGGCCAGCAGAAGTACCAGAATGGCATCACAGCTCCCCCCTGCTCTGGTTGTCCCTGGCCAGAGCTGACATTATATGAAGGCCACCAAGGTCCCCAGCGTGCTGCAGAGGTTGCGGTATCCTGCTGTGCCAGGCAGGACTGCAGCAAGACACACAGGGTCATCACTGCTCCCTATCCCAGGAACCACTGCCCGGAGCAGATGGGAACCGGCAACTTGGCTGAGGAGGAAAGGGACATTTGGGAGGCCAAGAGCCCCACTTTGCTCAAGAGAAGGAGCAGGACCTCCACTTGGCCCAAGGGAAGGACCAGAAGCCCCACTTGGCCCATGGAAAAGCACTGGGAGCTCCATTTGGCCCATGGGAAGGCCTCACCTGCCCTTCCTTAAGCAAACCTTCCTCAAATGAAGGCCAGTAGCGCTGTCCTGGGTGCTGCACAGACCCATCACCACCAGCACACCCTTGGGGACCCAGTCGCCAACCAGACAGGGACCCTCCAGTGGGGAAAAACAGCATCATTGAACCAAACACACTGCTGCTGCTTGTCACAACTCTCCAAATCAGCCAACATGTCAACTCCATTGTAGTAAAACATTTATTTGTTATGGTGATACCAGCTACCATGTTTACAGTTTGTGAACTCACCACCGGCAACATCTAACATGACTTATACTGGGGCCGTTGCCACCAAGCTTTTCATCATCGTTGCTTTCAATTTTATAAAACCCCCTAACACCAGGAAAAAAGGGTATGTAGCATGAACGTGGCAGACGGGAGACGATAAATCTGTGAACAGGGAGAGAAAGTCTGTCCGATGCAGCTGGCCTTGGTGGGGTCCCGGCTCGGGCTGCAGCTCCGGGTGAGGGGCGAGCCCAGCCCAGCAGATCACTCCTCCGTGAGCAGGAATCGGATTGACTTTTGCCGTGTCAAACCGTCTGTGGGAGCGTCTCCAGGGAGCGGGAGAGGGCCGGCGTTCCTGGGATCGGCCCCGGCGTCTGCGCAAAGAAACAAGACAGAGACATGAGGGCAAGGGGGGGATCCGCGTGCGACGCCGGCAGCGCCCGGCCTGGGTTCGAGCAGCCTCAGCTCCTCGCGCTGGCCCACGCGGCCGCGCTCGGCACGGCGAGGGCAAGGCGCGAGGACGCGGCCCCTCGCCGGGAGCATCCCCTGCCGCGATGCCGAGCGACCGGCGGCTGCTGCTGCCCTCCCACCGCTGCGGGTGCCGCCACGGCGGCCAAGACCAGCGCAACCCAAAACTCACCGCGGGGAAACTCCCCGGTCCCGGACCAGCAGAGTTTACAGACTCTGGATTTGCTGCTGACCTCTCCGAGGTCAGGCACCAGCAGCCCTTCCTCTGTGGTGGGGATTTCAAGTCTCTACATAGCTTTAGAAGTTTGCACAGAACTGCAAACACTAAAAAACAGCAGCAAAAGTGCACGCGTCTGGCACGTGCCTTCACGAGGCTCACAAATAAGCAGAAAAGTCACATTAGCGAGAACGTGCAGACCCCCAGAGGATTTGCATCGATGGGCTGGGTGCCTCGTGCACAGCACGGGTGACACAGACACCTCTCGTGAAGAAGCCCAGTCGCAACCCGTGCAAGGCGGCCTCTCTGTGCCACCCCAGGACAGCTACTTACCTGTGGGAGCCGCAGCATTAGCGCACACTAGACACCCGCTTAAAGGCCACTCTTGGTCTCGCTCGGAAGGTGACAGGTCTCCCGGCTGCCTACAGACCCGCTGCCGTTCCAGGTGCTCCCGCGGCCGCCGGGCAGCGCTGGCCTCGCGCTCCACTCCCCGTCTCCCGTGGGGCAGCAAGCGGGGGCAGAGGAGCTGCCCACAAGGTGCCCCCGGCTTCCTCCTCACCTCCTGCTCCACACAAACATCTCTCTGCAGACACTGCAAGGCTTGTGCAAAGCCCCCGAGACACCGGGCTGGTCGGGAGGCCACAGCTCCTGCTGAGGTGGCTCATCTTGATGGAGCCCTCCTGGCCCTTGTCTAGCGCCTGCCCATGCTGCTCCAGCACCGGAGCGGCCATCCCCAAGGAGGGATCAACACGGCCACCGACCGGGGCCCCGAGGAGGGCAGGAGAATGGCCGGGCGAGGACCAACCTGCGGCCAAGCCTCCGCGAGCAGCGGCCCTGCGCCTCCAAGGAAGCGTCTTCCAAGCAAGGCCAGCGGGATGCACCTTCCTGATCCCCCTGAGCGGGTCCTGAGCGGATCAGCACCGGCCGGGACAACGCGTCCATGCAAACAGCTGCATGGCCTGCGGTTGCACGGGGTGCGGGCAGCTCTGCAGGCAGCGACACGGCGGGCACACGCTGCAGCACGCGGGGGCTGCACCTTGAGCGACCGGGGCGCGCTGCACCGCGCAGCCACAGAGCCAGGGAAAATGCCAGATGAACCAGAGCCCCTGTTCTCAGCGCAGACAGCACATCGCCCGCTGCAGCCACCGCTGCCGCTCCGCACGGCGCAGCGCGGGCGCCAGCGCAGGGAGCTGCATCCAGGGCACGGCTGAAGCCTCCGGAGAAACCGGCTGCCACCTGCACACACGGCAGCAGCCCGCGAGGAAAGCAGCCCCGCGGCAAGGGGGACGCAGCGCCTCGGTCCCCAGCTCCACATTTGCTAGGAAGCAGCACATCCTAAAATGCAGAGGGAGGGCTTGGAAAAGACCCGTGTGACATGGTTTGCTCCAGCCCAACACCGATAGCAAAGCTCTTTCTGTTTGATTTCCTGTGAGCAAAACCGGAAATTTGGGGTCTCTCTGCAGCCAGGTATTTGCCACGTTTGGGATTATTTTCCCTTCTCCATTTCCCTCTTTGCAAGCTAAGCTTCCTCCCTTCAGCAGCAGCAGCCTTCACACCTGGCTCTTGGGAGCAAATCGATCGTATTCAAAGCACACCGTTAGCGCAATGCTAGGATTTGCCGTTTGTTGCTCTTGTATTATTAATGCTAAAGCGCATGTTCTTTAACCTGCCCCAATTGATCCCGGTAACTTGCACACCTTAGTTTCCTGGAGGTCTGAACCGTTACGAAAGCAGGATCATGGCCACAGGGAAACAGCGCAAGTCAGCAGGTTTATCGGATGTTGTCTATCTCAACTTCACCAAGGCTTTTGACACCGTCCCTCACAACATCCTCCTGGGCAAGCTCCGGCAGTGTGGGATACATGAGTGCACAGTGAGGTGGATTAGGAACTGGCTGGACGGCGGAGCTCAGAGAGTGGTGATCAGCTGAGAGGTGACCTGAGCAGTGTCCATAAGTACCTCAAGGGAGGCAGTGAGGAGGATGGTGCCGGCCTCTTTTCACTGGTGGCCACTGACAGAACTAGAGGAAACGGCCCCAAACTGAAGCATCAAAAGTTCCACAGGAACTTTAGGAAAAAATTCTTCCCAGTGAGGGTGCCAGAGCCCTGGAACAGGCTGCCCAGAGAGGTTGTGGAGTCTCCTTCTCT
>JASSRY010000095.1:131561-145108 GCA_032466555.1 Tinamus major | reverse complement strand
CAAACCCGCTTGGACGCAGTCCTGTGCCACGTGCTCTAGGTGACCCTGCGTGTGCAGGGGGTTGGACTAGGTGACCTTGAGAGGTCCCTGCCAACCTTGAGCACTCTGTGATTCCATTATTCTGTGATCGTTATCAGCAGAGCTGATTCAGGCTGGCACTCCGCAAAGGCCCGGATTTGGCAAGGCGTGCGGCACCGGGCGGGACAGCGCCAGGACCCGTCCGAGGCCTCGCCCTGAGCACCCCACGGGACTGCACGCGGCGAACCCGCGGTATCGCGCTGAGCGGACACGTCACGCGTCCCACGCAGCACCGGCCCGCGAGGCGCACGCAAAGGGCAACCCGGCTACACGGCGCCGCCAACAGCCGCCCCTATGTACTGTGAATTTGCATGTTGTGTTGTGCTTTTCTAACTTAGGAACTTGATCTGCCTTAAAGCCAGTCACTACGTTCCCCCGTGAAAGAAGCTGTGTCATTCTGCTGTAGCAGTTGCTTCACAGGGCAGTAGAGTATCCGGTGTCATAGGCAGCAGGGCAAAAGGACAGCAACCTCGAGGCAGCGCAGGCTGAAAGCTGCTGCCACTATCCCAGATCCCACAATTTCTCTTAATTAATCAAAAAGGAGCAATAGTAAGTGCTAGTGACCTTAACCTTCTTCCTGCTTGGCACGTTACTGACTGGGGAAAGCACCCGCTGTCCTCCCCGTGCGGCGCCGCTGACGCTATCGTCACCCGTTCGCCAGGGCACAGCCTTCCTGCAAGGCAAAGCTGCACGAAGAGCCCCCCGTGTCCCCACGCTGAGCACACCATGCCGGGACAGCACGGGGACGAGCGCAGAAACGCCACCGCGACAGGCCTTGCCCCGCCAAACCCTGCTCCTCCACCCAAACACCGTCAGGGCAGAACATCGCGTCCCAGGGAAGGGGTCAGCACCACGCGGCAGGGAAGGGGTCAGCACCGCGCGGCAGGGAAGCGCAGGGCCGCGCACGCTCGGCACGCTCACGGAGCAAGCACGCGTCACGGGAGGGACCCCCTCGGCAGCCCAGCTCCCGGCGGATCTGCTTGCAGGGAGCGCGGCCGGCGCGGGCAGAGCACGGCCCCACAGTGCACGGGCTCTCACGGATGCATTAAATACCCCTTCTCATTTCTGGAGGATTAGAGCATTTTCCAGTGTTTGAACAAATACGTATAAAGGTCCTGCTCTGGATCAAGGAACATCTCAGCATTTTTTGCACCTCAGACTGTTGGCAGGCCCTGGTTTTGCGGAAGAGGAGCTGCCACGGGGCTTGCGCGGCACGGCACGGCACGGCACGGCCCCCTGCCCCTCACCCTCCTCCCGGCCGGAGCTGCGGGACAAGGGCCGCTCTGCCACCCGCGTCCCGCTACCTCCACAGATCACCACACAACTCAAACCCAGCCACATACGTCCTTCCAGGCTGCTTATGTAAACGAGCTCTGCATGGCAGTCTTGAGCGCTTATGAACCTCATTCTTTTGAATAAAATTTAAAAATAAAGCCCCCTAAACCCAAGAAACTATTAATACTTTATCACTTTCACAAGCCATTAGACACAACGGCCTCCCGATCTGAGACACCACACGAAGCACCGTCACCTGATGCTTTTCAAAAACACTTAATTAAAACAACCTCAGCAGAAAACCTTCAAAGCTGCTTCCTCAGCTATTGCGTGTTCCCCTCTGCACCCGTTGGCCTTGCTGGCTCCGGGTGAGGGTGTCTAAGCTTGGGATATATTTATACCAAGCACAAACAGACAGGTGAAAAACTGCAACTCTTCTCTTGCTCTAACAGTTTGAAAGACCACACTAAATCAGCACGTGGCATCTAAGGGGACATCCCAGCTGCTCGGCTGTGCTCTCTGATTTAAACATCACGAGCACATGAGTTTTCACTAACATTAACCGTATCTTTTTTCAGGAAAGCACAGCAGCAGAGCACTTCCGTCGCCCTCACACAGGGGTCCCTCAGTGGCTGCCACCCTTTTCCTCACGCCGATGCGTTTCGCGGCGGCCGGCAGTCGCGCTATGCCGGGGCTCAGACCCGCGCGCTTGGGAGCACCAGGCTGGCTCCCCGGCTCTTCCCTGCACAGAGGGGTCGGGAGAGGCAGGACAGCTATTGAATCTACGGGAAAGATGCCCAAAAATGCACCCGAGGTAAAAATCTGGTTGCCTAAAGCTGTGACTCCTGGCTGGACTACACATGTGCCAACGAGACTCCCGCCCTGCACCCGCTCTCCCTTTGGAGACGGGCAAGTCCATGCTCCGCACCTCCCCTTCGGCACAGTGTGGGATCAACGGGACGTGCCGCGATGCCAGGAGCCTGCCAGCCCGCGGGACGGGGACACCGCCGGCACCGTGCATGCCAGGAGCACTCGCAGCACCCGCAGCACCGCAGCTCCATGCATGCCAGGAGCACTCGCAGCACCGCAGCGCCTGCAGCTCCATGCATGCCAGGAGCGCCCGCAGCACCGCAGCGCCTGCAGCGCCGTGCATGCCAGGAGCGCTGCAGCACCGCAGCACAGCAGCGCCTGGCAGTCACGGCGACACGGGCTCGGTACGGAGTGAATATTTTATTTTACACAACATAACAACACGGCGTTGTTGTTTCTGTACAGCATTTGCCTAAAAACAAAGGCAACACCATTGTCACTGGAAAGAAACGGACAGTCCGGTCGGTTTAAAAACACCGCTCTACTGCTCGATCCAGAAGTGGTTATTTGTTAACATGGAGGAAATCTCCCTTCCTTTATAAAAGGCTTTTTTCTGTGAAAACTCTCTTTTGTTTTCTGCTACTGCAGAGCCAGGAAGCCAGTCCTAGGGCAGGGAAGGCACTGGTGCTCGTTCATGCTTTTTTCACCCCTTAATTTTTTTTTTTTTAAATCTGTGAACATCGCCTCCAGTTTTGTTACTAAACCAAACAGAGTGGGAATTAGCTGAATGCCCGCGTGCCCGGGGGGGCTCCGACAGACCCCGTGGGGACAAGCAACTCGTGGTGAGACTGCAGCGGCATCCCAGGTCCCCGTTCCCAGGAAGGGGCATTTGGCACGACGCCGAGTGCTCGGTTTCGCATTAAGACAGAAAATAAATAAAAATAATAACAATTAAAAAAAAATAACGAAACAAAACCAGGCCGGTCACACAGTGCTTTCCAATATCCACTCGGAGCCGGAGGAGGAGGCTGCTGCGCTGCCCAGGCCGGAGCTGTCGGAGCCGGTGAGCATGCCGTTCATGGAGAGGCTCCTCTTGGACCGCAGCGCGCCGGCGCAGCGGCGGCGGCGCTCGGGCAGCTCGGCGCTCAGGGAGAGCCGGCGCTTCGCTCGGCAGCCGGCGGCCGGCACCGTGAGGAACTTACTTGGCCTGGGCGCCGCTGTCCCGCGCGCGGCGGCGGCCGGCGGCGCCGCCGAGTTGTTCCTGTTGGCGTTGTGGGCCTCCACGCTGGCGACGGCTTCGCCCGGCGGCTTCCGCGGCGGCGGCGGGACGGCGGCGGGGCAGGAGTCCGGGCTGCGGCGCGCGTCCGCGGCGGGCGCCGGCGCCTCGGCGGGGGCCCTGCGGCTCGCGGCGCTCTCGTCCAGCCCCAGCGCCAGCTTGGAGGCCGACGGGGGCGGCCCCGCGCCGCAGCCCTGCGCCTGCGCCCCGTTGGTCTGCGAGTAGACGTTGCTCACCTTGGCCGCCTTCTGCTGCCCGTTGCTGCTGCACACCTTGTAGCGGATCATGAGGATGATGATGAACACGAGCACGGAGGCCACGATGATCCCCCCGATGATGATGATCATGGTGCCGCCCAGGAACTGGGACTGCATGAAGTGGCAGCGCACGTAGTCCTGCTCGGTGGTGAACTGCGTGCAGCCCACCACCCGCGTGGCCGTCAGCGAGGTGATCCCGTCGTCGTAGATGGCCAGGACGCACAGGTCGTACGCCGTCCCCGCTGCCAGGTTGTTCACCAGGAAGGTTTTGCTCGTGGGAGGTATCATTCTGGGGGACAAGGACACCAGGGTGAATGACGGCACCTGCCCCAGTGCCGTGGCCACACTCAGAGAGAACCACCAAGCCAAAAACACAAGCAAAACCATTAAAAAGGGCTTTGCACAGTGCAACTGGTAACGAGACAGAACCATTAAAACACAATGAAACCACTAAAAAGCACTTTGCAGAGTGGCACCACGTGTGCAAGGGCCACAGCCGAGGAGTCCGGCGCACGCGCTGCCTCCGCGTTCCCGTCACAGCACGGCGGCACCAGCGGGCATCCTTCTGCGGCTGCAGAAAACTGCAAGTGTTAGATCCATTTAACCCATCTAACTTGACAATCCTTCTGCTAATCAGATTACTTTGGAGGATTAGAGGCCCGCTTGGATTATCTAAAAATAACACTTTTCAAAGTGATTTCCCTATTAAAAAAATTAAAGTTAAAAATGGCATTAGTCTTTCACGAGTCTCGCACCGCCTGCTTCTCGGGACAGGGCTCAACACACATAGGTGCTACCGCAGGGCTCCGCGGCGATGCCCTGCAGGGAACAGCACATTAATAGTCAATGCGAAGCGGCCCGATGGAGCACGAGCACAGGCTTGGCGGGTCCGTCTTACCTGTAAACAAGCGAGTCATCGTAAGTACCATTGTACTGGATTTGGAACATGCGTATTCCAGGTATATTTCTCTGAAAATTAAATTTCAGCAGAACAGTGGACGATGTTGCCTCCGCCACTACTACCTTCTTATCTTGGCTGATTTTAGTATCCCCGTTACTACTGCTCGCGTTGGAGCCTGACTTGGTGGAAGTCGAGATATCTGAGGAGCCAGGGTCAGGCTCGTGGATGTGATTGGTACTATTCAGCAAATGGGGAAGTTTGATTATATGCAGGTCCACTGTTTGTGTGGCCTCCCCAGCTGGATTGGAAGCAATGCAGGTGAAGGAACCTGTATCCTTTACTGTAGTTATAAGGATGTCCAGCGTCCCATTATCGTACACCAAAGACCTCGTTGCATTTGAAATAAGCTTGCCCTCGGGTGAAATCCAGTGAATTGCTGGTTCCGGATCCCCCCGGGCCTTGCACCGCAGCGTGGCCCTTTGGCCCTCCAAGACCCTCAGCTCGTGCGTGTGCCTCGTGATGAGGGGAGGCTCACAGAGGAACTCTTCCTCTGGGATTGACCAGAAGTACCGACCGGACAAGAGCGGAGGAGAAGCACAGGTCTCCAGGTCGTCCTCTCTGGAGAGCCGCCTCAGCCACAAAAGCTCACAGTTGCAATGCAAAGGGTTTCCACCAAAGCTTAATGCAAAAGTAGAGGGGCTGATAATTCCTGAGGTTGCTAGTACCTGAGCTCGCTGAAAGAGAGGATCAGGCGGTAGCTTCTGCAGTTTGTTAGATGTGACATCTAACCTGGTCATCTTGTGGAGGTGGGAGAAGGTCCCTTTAGGAATATGGTCAATCATATTGTGGTCTAGACTGAGAGTGTGCAAACTAACCATCTTCTCCACAGCATCCCAAGGGATGGTTTCTAAATTGTTATAAGACAAATCCAATTCCTCAAGAGCTAAAACATCATCGAAAGCTGTGGAAGAAATCAAAGTCAGCTGGTTGTTGTTAAGTATCAAGTGGTGAAGGTTGGAGAGTCCACTAAACATGTCATTGGTGATCTTAGTCAATCGGTTGCTGTTCAAATGCAAAGCCCGCAAATTGCGCAAGTCAGCAAACGCATGAGGTGTAATAAAACTTATTGTATTCCTGGACAACGTCAGGTCCACAAGGCTGGTCATATTGGCAAAGTCTTTCCTTTTAATATTTGTAACAAAGTTGTCTGCCAGCCGTAATTCCACAGTCCTCCTGTCAATGTTGGGTGGAACAAATAAGAGCCCTTTCTTGGCACAAAGGGTTGCAAGATTCGGAGACAAAATCTGACAGACACAGCGCTTGGGGCAGATCTGGGCTCTCACTGCTATGCCAATGAACAGCAGAAACAAAAGCAGTTTTTCCATTGTAGATCAGGTTCAAGAGTCTGAAAGAGAACAAACTTCTGTTAATACCTACAAGTTAAGCAAATTTAGCATCGAGAGTAATAAAAAAGCAAACGAAACATCTACGGTTAGGTCATGAAACTGAGGTCCACATAACCATGTCAACTAATGGTCCTCATCTAATTATCTTATGTTTTTATATTTCTTCTATATCCTTCTGTAATTTCCGTAGTATCTTCCATAAGAACTATGTATATTGTATCTATACATACACACACACCAACACACACCTACTCATACACAAATCGCACAGCAGTTTGTGAGGACTGGGGGCCCTGTGTGTTGCATTTTGAAGCCCGTCCTATGTGAATTGAGGCTCATCTCAGGCTTGCAATACGTCCTCGTTCCATTCACTGAGCTTTCAGATGGAGGCTCTTGACCTGGTGACCTGGAGTTACTCCATGATAATGCCATTTATGCACCGGAGATGCAGGGGATGTTTCGTGTGCGCTTTACTTGCTAAGCTAAACCTCTCAGTGGCCTCCAAAGCACGACAATTCAATTGGTTTATAAGCATTTCCACTGAACACTTAAGCTCTTAACGTTATTTTCAGAATAAACTCAAAAGAGCTTTTTTATGTCATTCAAAAACAAAAATACAAATTAAAAAAAGAACAAGAAAACCCCAACAACAACAGAGATCTAAATAAAAATGGAACACGGGCTAATTTTAGAGTATTTCTGTTTTCCCTACTGCCACAGCCAGCAATGCTGCAGTCTCATCCTGGAAATTCTGACAGTTCAATTAACCTTATCTTTTACATTGCCAGATCCAAAATCCTCACTGCATATGAAAACAAAGACAACGATAACAGTGCCTACACCAGTCAAATGAAATCATCCATTGATGACTATCCTAAAAATCCTGGAAGTGCCACGCTGCCAATTTCCGAACATGGAAGACCAGAATCCTTCATGACAGCAAACATAATTTTTGATAAAAAAGTGGTAAGTTCCTATGTATTTCCCACTTCCAAAAACACAAGGAAAGGAACACAGTCCTTCTGAGAAATATGTACATATTTAAGGAGAAATCTTGCAAAGTCGTAAAGCAAATCATCTCAATGGGACTCCACATTTGAACAGAAATGCTCGGCTCACCTTGGGACTGATAACATTATATATGTACAGATGGGATTACTCAGACATGTCATCGCCCTAGGAATGAAAAGTCATCCAAAATAAAATGAAAATTCAAGGCTAACTCTAAACGGGAGTCTTGAATCGTCAGGGACCTTCAACGCCAGAAGAGCGACTCGTGCTCCTCTTGCCTGTCCCTCCGTAACCACCGCTCTGCCACGCAGCAGTAGAGGCAGCTGCTGCAGAGAGCATGGGTGGAAATATCCCCTCTATAGCCTGCTCTTCAGACCTATCGACTATCTAGTTTGTTCCTGCTGCTCACAGAAACTGTGTCCTTCGTGACTACGGACTCCAGCCACCAAGCCCCACGACGAAAAGAGAGCCCTCCATCCGCCGGGACGGCTCCACCGAAAGCGCAGCGGGTCATTATTGCAGTGCGGGGAGCCCCGCAGCTGCCCCGGTGAGACCCCAGGATGCCCAGGTCGCTGCTGGTCGATACACCCACGCTCAAGGAGGCACCAGCACCACGATGAGCTGTGGAGACGTGCGGTGCCACGCAGGGCAGGGGGCCGCACGCGGGGCCGGCGCCGTCCCGGGCGCTACAACGCGCGCGTTCATCCTAGCATCAATCCTGCAGCCTATCGAGCTGCAGCAACGCTGGCTGAGGAGAATCAGCGCCTATCTGACAGTGGAAAAGGATATAAAAACAAATTTACTCTCTGTAGCCAGCTGAGAGTGTAATTTGTTCGCTAGAGAATCCATTCTTGCACCAATTTATATTGGACTCCCTCCGTGAAAACTGGCCGCTCTCTAAACGCACCAATTAAATTTGTTTCCCTTTTCTTTAAAGTCAGGGGAGGCAGGCTGATCTTCTTGGAAGCTGGAAAGTTTCGCACCTTCTGTACGTCTGTGGAGAATAACTGTTTGCATAAATTCTGCCAGCAAACAAACTTGGGGGTGATGTTTAAACACATTGGCTGGATTAAACTCCCTACCTCCCATGTCAGTGTTGTACACTGGGAGGATTCCTTAGCCGAAAACAGGATTCAAGGACAACTCTGATACGAAGCAGTGCTAAAGCAGCACTGTGGAAATGACCCGTTTCACACACCCCAGGAGGGCAGCAGGTAGGTGCTAGTGAACCTGCTCCCGACGCAGCAGCCGAGAGGCACCGGAGCAAGAGGCTTGTCCGGAGCTGGGGGCCGGCAGCCGCCCTTCCACACACCATCCGGCTCCTCCTGCTTCGCCCATCCCCGCAGCACCCTCGGAACGGGCTCCTCCGGCTCGGTGCACACACGCCACAGCTGCCAACACCACACGCTGTCCTTAGCTAGGTTACATTTGCTAATTCAACACTGATAATTTGGATCTGGAGCTGCAGTAAAAGTAACATGCTCAGTGTTTCTTGGGTTCAGGCAAGTTCATTTAAAGAACTACACGAGATTAAAATAAAAGCCAAAAGGTTCGTTTAAGTAAAGTAGATTGCAGAGCTTTTGACTGCTTGGAAATGCTGCTGCAAAAGCAAAGGATCACACATAAGAAAAGGCAGACTTGAAACATGCCCCAAACAAGCCCTTCTCAGGCTTGTAAACTTGAAACATGCCCAACTCAAGCCCTAATACCAGGCGCAACCGCCTGGCACAGGGCAGCTCGGGAGACCCTGCTTGGGCGCCGCAGGCCACCACCTCGCTCGCACGCTCAGGCCAGAGCCGAGCTAACTTGCGGTCCTCTCGGTTCCGCTCACGTACCAGTTACCAGGTTACCCGAGTGCAAAGTAAGCGCCAAACAGCCTCTGGGATCCCAACCGCCTTCTGACTAATTGAATTAGGGGAACATATTGTGACCGCAGCGCCTCCCAGCTCCAGGTGCACAGGAAAATGCAGAGTACGGCCTGAGCCCATCTGCAGTCAAAGTGAGCGCGGATGTTTTCTATATGTTATTTTTTACTATATGATTTTTTGCCCACGCCTCATCCTGTCATCCCGGAGGCTGGCTGAGCTGCAGGTCACAGGTGTCCCCAAACGCTCCCGATGATGTGCCCGGCACACGGCTGCCGCGCTGCCAGCAGGGCCCATGCCCGGGGCCGCAGCGGGGCTCCCTGCGGGCCGCGCGAGCCCACGGGTGGGACGTGTCCGCCCCGGCACCGCGCTCGCCCTCCCTGCAACCGCATGAACCCGCGGGTGGGACGCGTCGGCCCTGGCACCGCGCTCGCCCTCTGCGCAGCCGCATGAGCCTGCAGGTGGGACGCGTCCATCCCGGCACCACGTTTGCCCTTCCGCCAGCCCCGGCGGCTGCCGGGCCGAGCACATCCCAAGCTCCTGCACATCTGCAGCACCCGCTCGGCAGCTCCCGCCTCCTTGGGCACGGGCGTGAGGCGCCTCTTGGCTGAGCCCCGCATGCTTTGCCAAGGCTAAAGGCAATTAGCCTTGCCTTTAATTAACTAATTAGTCCTGGAGCGGGGCCACAGGACTATCCCCCGCTGCCACCCGCGGCGGAGCTGGCTGGGGACGGGCTGCCGGGCCGCAGAGCGCGCTTTGCTGCTCCTGCCAGCGACACACGGGCACCGCCGCGACCGCCAGCCCGAGCCGGGTCTCCGGTCTGCGCCCGAACCTTGGCCAGGGCTCCTCGTGGGCGCACGAAGAGGCCGAGGACCGGCAGAGGTCTGTGAAGGTCCTGCCATGCTCCGGCCAGAGGAAGCTCTGCCGCGGCTCCCACCGGATCGCCGTTCATTCCCCTGCTTCCCCACCTCTTCACTTCACTGCATTTGTGCCAACAGTCACGATTTCTAAAATCTCTCTCTCGCGAAAGGAAGTACCAATGTTTGCAGCTGGAGAACACGCCAGGTATCTCAGGTAGCAGCAACAGCCCAAGTACCCACGGCTGGCGCTAACGCACGGAGCCTGAGCTCGGGCTGCACCGCTTCCAGCCAAGAGGGCTTTCCTCGGAGCAGGGAACACCCTTCCTCCTTTTCCTGGCAGCACCACGGCTAGGAGGGCAGATATTCCAGAAGACGGTTGAAACCACAGGAGGAGCAGGAGACGACACTGCTCGGAAGTCACCCAGGGCTGGGAGCGCTTCTCCAGCCAGGACACAGCCAGCCTGGAGGCCGTGACCAGCCTGTCCCTGCGCCCCTCCGTCCCCACCGCCCTTCTCATGCAAACAAGGCTTGGACAGCAAAGCTGATGCAGCTCACGATTCACTGCAGAAAACAGATTATAAACTGAGAAAAGTGGTTCGGCTTAAAAAAATATAAATTAAAGTTATAGCAAATGCATTATTACATTACTATATTAAAACAAACAGTTGGAGACTAGTTTCTCCGGAAGGTACAGACTGCTCTCATTTACTAGCTGGCATCTGCAGACAGGGATGTTCAAACTCCTCTTATGACATTTGTGGCCCAAGTGAAAAAGGTTTTCAAAACCAAAGCTTTAAATCAATTTTGTTATCATGTTTGATACTTTGTTCAATCTGTGTATACAGATACTTGCAGACCAGAGACAGCACTTCATAAATCAGCCCTCCCAACAACAGAGGCAGCAGTTACAAAAAGGTGGAACTTGCAGTATTAGTCAACCTAAGGAAGAGACGATCCCATCTTCGGCTCTACATGGAAACAGGAAGACTCGGAGCTGGGCGCAGGCCAGAAGGAGCCGCCCGGCGTAGCCGCTGGCTCCACGATGAGCCCGGCAGCATTGGCCCCCGCGCAGCCTCACTCCGACCCTCTCCATGGACGCGCCGGGTCCCCACGCGCCGACCGGCCCTGCCACCAAGGAGCAGCCTGGCCGAGGTGACACCGCTGTGCTCAGGGGGTGACAGGCAGGGATGGCCACGGCGGGGCTGGGCATGGCCTTCCCTGCATCCTGGGAATATCCCAGGGGCATTCCGGAGGCATCTGAGCAGCATTCCAGAGGCATCCCGGAGGCATCCCGGAGGCATCCCGGAGGCAGGCCGCCTTCACCCCGAGGACTGTGCCAGCAAGACAGAGGGAACGTAACAACTATTTTGTTAATAATGGCCAAAGGGTTGTGGTAACGGAGCCATAATTACTTCATAGCACGACAAAGTGCCCACCTTGTCAGTAAATTAACTTGCTAATTGCTTTATTAATTACTTTACCATTTGCTGAGTGGGCCCTGCAGGATTCCCAGGCAGGAGCGCAAACTCAGGGCTGGCAGGAGCGCCCGGAGCACCCGCTCCAGTAGCTCCGGAGAGCCGGGCAGGGGCCCGCAGCGCCCGGCGAGCTCCGGGCACCGACGCGGCCAGCGCCGCGCATCCCTCCTCGCGCTTCTGCACAGTCCTCGGGCAGCGCGTCCGCACTGCGCAGCGCTCGGCACAGCGGAACCACAGGTAAGGAGCAGTTCCCAACAGCCGGGACCAAGCAGCCCAAGTGCTGCCTGCACCGAAAGCACCGGCACGTGAACCCAAAGCACCTGCACGTGAACCCAAGGCACCGGCACGTGAACCCAATGCACTGGCACGTGAACCCAAAGCACCTGCACATGCATGGGAAGCACCATCCCCACTTGGTGCCAGGGTGAGTGCTCCGGGTTGCATGTACATCCCGCTTGCCATGCTGCCGTGCTTGAGGGAACACTCAGGTTTGCAAACCGTGAGGGACCTCCATGCTCAAGCACTGACTGCTTTCCTGGAAGACACTTTTTAAGAAAAACCCATCTCAGAAATTCCCGTTCCATCTCATTTAGACCTTTCCCGTACGTGTTTGCATTCCCTGCCGAAGGACATCCAAGGAGAGACGGGAAGGGCAGAAGGGTATCAGTGCCTGCTTCCCAGGACTGGACGCCCTCGCCGGCTGCTCCAGGCACGATGCCCTCAGCAGCTCCACCACGCAGGAACGGCCCCGCACTGCTCTTTGCAGCCATCAAACACCCCTGCCACAACAGCCGCCCCACAACTTCCACTGCATGGATTTGCTCTAAACGTACCCAAGATCTGCTCATTTTCTGCTGCAACATTGTCTTTATTCACTGGGGCAAAATAGGGCTATATCTTGGCTTGCATCAAGAAGATCCTATATTTACTGGTGGCATCGCTTCCACACGCTTCTCGTCTGTCATTCCTCCGTGCAGGCAGTAATTATGTGTCGAAGAGAAGCCTGGGGTTGCAGCCGCTTGACTTTGCATTCCCCACAGCTCACATGTGTCATCAGCAACTCGGTTTCCTTGAATTGTTTGGAACCTCCAACATAATTTGCAAATTGTTACTTGCACTGACTTTGCCTGCTAATTTTATTCTGACCCATAAGGTTAGAGTGTTTGATACAACATTTTTGATACATCAAGAGTGCCAACCACAAACTCCTGCTACCTCAGAGCAGGTGCCCTGGCCCCACTCCCCATGTCCATGGCCACAGTGACAACCAATGCTCCAGGTCCCCTGTCACCTTCCCACGGCACAGGGAGGAAGACGAGGGGACGCCTGCTTCCCCCTTAGCTCAGGACACGAGCTCCAGATTCTCCTCAGGAGATGCCTGGGTTCCTGCTGTCTCCGTAGGGGCCGGGCTGGCGCAGACCCTGCAGGACCTCGCGGACACAGAGCAGCTCTGGTGCGCGGGAACGTGACCAGCCCCGTGTCCTGCGGCAGCGGGACGTGCAGCGCGCATGCAGGCAGGGCAATTCCCCTTCACTGCCTCGACACGAACACGCACAGAACAAGCCCCCGCATCCTCCTGGGAAAGTTCAGCACAGCTAAACTCTCATATTTTGCTCCACTTCGTTTATCGTTATGGATTTCTTCTAAAGTGATAACCTTGACACGCTTCCGACGCCGCGGTTCACCAGCCTCAGCTGGCTCTGCAGCTGCTTTCCTGCAGATCAAGATATTTGCTTGGCCAGATGCACCGAGCCCGCTGCTTGCTAGGTTTTAATATTTGTTTCATCCTTAGACATTTTTCCATAAAAGCCATGGCTACTCGCGTGGCCTTCCAGGAGGTTTTTCCACCGCCATACGGTGCTTGATTCCCGGCCCCGTTTAGCCAGCGCTGCTAAACACTGCACTGTTGTGCTCCACATCAGCCACGAAAACGCAGCTCCGAAAACGCGGCTCCAAACACCCTCCCGCTGCTCCCCAGCGCTGCCCACAGGGAACCATCTCTCTGCTTCACTCACAAAGCGCAAGGGAAAGGTCTGCGTGCCCACACGGCCCAAGGCAAAACCTTCTGCAACGCGCGGAGTGCCAGCCTGGCCCCCGCGAGCCCGCAGCCCTGCAGCAGGACAACCCGGCCTGGACCGGGGCTGGTGGCGATGGGGATGTCCCCGAGCCGCAGCTGGACGGAAACTTCCCATCTCCATAGCTTGGGGCAGCCAAGAGAGTTCCCCTGCGTTCCTTTAAGGAAAATCTTATTATTGCTATGCAAAAAATCAGATTTTCCATTCAGAAAGGCACAATGAGACATTTGCTCCTGGTTGTTTTGACGTTCTGGGAGC
>JASSRY010000095.1:90322-104303 GCA_032466555.1 Tinamus major | reverse complement strand
GTTATTAAAATCTCTTCTTATAGATTCAATGAAAAAAAAGCATGAGTTCTTGTGTATGCATGTGCACATGTGTGTACATGCATGTGCAGGTGTGTGTGTGCATGCACATACACCTGTATGTGCAGGTAGGTGCATCTATGTGCATACATATATGCATGTGCATGTGTGTTCATGTGCATGCACCTGTGTGCATATGCACGTGTGTGTGCATGCATGTGCACGTGTGTGTATGTGTACGTATGTGTGCATGCATGTGTGTATATTCATGTGCACGTGTGTGTGCACACTCAGCTGAAGCCCCTAGGTGACTTTCCACTTGTTCACCAGAAAGCAGGAGCTCTTGGTTCCAGGACAGCAGATGGTTGATGCAGAGAAGCAGGAAGCTCCACAGCTTGTGGTGTTACGAGGCTCTGTTCTAGCACAGAGAGCACGGGGATTTCCCAGAGAAGCCGAGCGATTCACCGGGAGGGCAGCATAAATGTTGGTGCTTTTGCTTCCAGAGGAACGTGCCCTTCCCTGGCAGAGCGCAGTGCAGGGTCCCAGCGCGCGGGTGCACGGAGGGCACGCACAGGACGGGGGCCGTTCGCAAGGCACCGGCGCCTTTGCAGGATGGACGAGAGCTGCGTCCCCAGCCCTCGCTGCCTCTGACACCGTCACCAGCACCTGGGAAGTCACCGCGACGAGGCCACCACGGGGCTCTGCACACAGGGTGTAGGGACCCGTCTGGGGTCCCTCCTGCAGGCGGCTCTGACAGATTCGCTGCAAGAACCGGCGAATTCTTCCCCTCCTTCAGCTGCATGATCCCAAGTTAAGCTCCAGCTCTCCTAGCACATCGGCCTTGCTGCCAATTCAATTAATTTTGCCTTAGCTTCCAGCCAGGTTCTTCTCAAGCTTTTCCAACTAGGATTACCAACTTTCCTAGTATCTGGCAATGCCTCCCTAAACGCCTGAGCTCAGGTCAGCTCTTGGTTGTATTTCGGGGAGGAGACACATGGACCTCTTGAGTTCTTAAAGGATAAGGGTGTTTTCCCCACCCCCCTCAAGTGGACTTAATGATTCCTTTTTAATATTTTTCCTTGAAATGCACCCACCAGAATGCTATGCGGTAGCTCAGCATTAATGTTACAAGATAAAAAACACCCACCTGCTCCCATTGGCTTCCCCACTCGCCCTCGCACAGGTCCCATGGGCTCCCACAGCCCCCGCGGCACCAGGAGCTGCGGCCATCCAGACCCGGCACCGCTCCGACCCACCTCGCCCAGGAGGAGGAGGAGGAGGAGGAGAAGGGGGAGGAGGCGCTGCACTCACTAAACCACTTCTCATGTAGCCGGGTTCAGCTGCCGATAGAGCCACATCATTCTTCGTGACCATCGAGTGTGAAGTGCTATTTGCCACTGTGCGTATCTGTTTGCATGGGTGCAGGTTTTCTATTAACATTCAAGTTATTTATGAAAATACTGAATAGCTGGTTCTTTTTTTTTTTCATTCTGTGCATGGTACAATGAATATTTGATTGCTTCTAAGGAGTGGAGCAGCTCAAACCAGAGAAGCAGAAGCGGCCAGTCTGAAGCATCAAGTAACCCAGCTGTGTGGAACAATAACCTGAGAAGTGCGATGTTCAAGTTAATCACTGCCAAAAGGATGGGAAACAAATTGCAGGAGAAAATAGGCAGTGATGAGAGAGAGGATGAACAGAGAGGTGAATTTATTTTTTGTAGGTAATACAGAGTTTCCCTGCATTCTTAAATCCAGAACTTAATTTCTAATATTGGAGCTATAAGAAGAGCCAGGTTTGAAGGAGAGGCAAAAACAGAAAGAGAAAAAAGTAAAATAAAGCTGACTGTGAAACTGCTGCAAAACTGTTTCAGAAGTAAAATTACAGATTAAATTAGATGTCTTTTAGTATAAGGTAATGTAACATGCAAATTCATCCTCAGATAACACCATCAATGGCTACAATAGTGACAGGCTATCAAGGACAAGATCATAGAGTCACTGTGGGTAGGGGATATCAACAGGAGAACAACCAGGAAGGCAAATAGGAAATTGGAAGGGGTAAAGAGAAAATAGAAAGCATCAACCTGCTCTCGATAAATTCATAATACATTTTTATTGAAAATGTCATTAAGTTTTTGTCGATTCACCACGGACATCAAAAGAACTGGAGAAGTTTCTGGAAGGGTGATGGAGAGCAATCAGTGATACAGAATGGCACCCTCTGTAAGAGGCATCAGACACATTCACATAACTCTGCCGGAGAGCGAATGGTGAGACCTCACACAGGTATATCCATACCCGACATTCCTGAGATCCTGGATGCATGGAGAGTGTGCTCTGACAGCCAGGACTCCCTATAGCTCACAACACAAAGCTGACGTGATGGTTCCTGCATAACACACCTCGACCAAATCCCCAAATCAGGCAAATTGAGCCCCAAGAGCTTGTGTTGCACAAGGACATGGGAGCTGCCATGGCTCTAGGGCTCTCTCCTCCTCTCCGTGACAGCTCCCTGCTCCGGTGCTCTCACAGCAAGAAGGACAACGTGTCCTGGTGGCTTTCAGAGACTTTTCCCTCCATGTTCCCCAGGACCACACTGTATTCATGACAGTGGATCTTTCCCAGGTTTCTATAGCTCTGTTCATCAGACTTTTCCTCCAGATTGCTCAGGTGACCCCTGAAGCACCCACGGGCAGCAGATGGACATCAGGGTGCAGCCACCCAGGACATGTGGTGACCCTGCCATGGCCTTTGCCTTGCCCTCCTCCGGAGATGTACAACCGTCCTGTGCGCCGCACTCGAGGTGACCCTAGGTGGTCTCCATCCCCAGCCCACCTGCCCTGCTGTGGTTCTGTGATAACAGCTACCAATAAATCTCACTAACGTTTGAAGTTGTGCTGCGTGATGGCCTCAAAATCTCCGTGGCCTCAGAGGACCCTCAATGAGTTTTAAAGTAACATGAAATTCTACTTTCCATATTTGCACAGTTTTCACCTGTAATTATAACTTCAGGCTTGACAGATAAATTGCTTTTTATCCCTGGGGCAGAAAGTGTGTCTTGTTCATTTTGGTGTATTATAAGTGCAGGAAGGGCATGTGCAAGTTACAAAATGAAATTTTATCTATGAAGTTTGAAACTGTAGTGGCACCATAGGGTTTTGTTTAGCAACACTGAAGTCAGAGCAAGCATGCAGATTATGGGGGTACCTCCCTTCGAACTGTGCTTAATTTTCTTTTAGGGACCCAAAAATACCAAGCCAGAAATGCAATTTGATATGATGTCGATCTGCAGACAGAGGATTAGTCCCTGCCTGGTTATGGGCCATATTTCTTAGTGAGCAGTGAGCATGGCCGATGCTGAAGAGGCATCGCTCATCACTGCCCTGCGGATATTGGAGATGGCAGCGTAGGAGCTCACGTGTCCTTGCTCTGCCTTCGGAAATGACTCGAGGGGTTTGCTTTTACTGCAGCTGCTGGAAGAGGAAGCCACACCAGAAGCCGTGCGGCTTCGCCTGGGGTTGCTCCTTGCACTGCCTTGCTCTGCTCCCAGCGGGGACTGGCCGTCCTGCGGGACGGGACCCGCCTGCATTGCAGCGCCCAGGCAGCGCGCAGGCCGCGGAGGAGCATCCCGGGTGCTGCAGGGCTGCGCACGGGCCGTGGGGCTCAGCACGGCCTCGTGCCGCCCCGGGAAGCCCCGTGGTGCAGGAAGGCACCTGCCCGTCACACTGACCTGCCGCAGAGCCGCCAGCCTGGGGCGCGGGGAAAACCTCTGCCTTCCTGGAGGCTGGATGCAAAACCCTGCTGTAACGAAACAGCCAAAGAACAGAGTATGCCAGCTGCAAAACTCTAAAAATAATTCAGCAGTAATGCTGCTGCTTTCTGCAGATCTTAAAAAAAATGGAATTTTCAAATCTATAATTTACTGTAGGATGGCAGAGATGGCAGAGACCCATCTCGCGGAGTGGAGGCTGCTGTTTTCTCCATACACTAAGTGCAGAGGCACATCACGGGGAAAGGATCCACGCGGGAGGCCAACCCCGCTGAGCAGAAAGTCACCTGCTCAGCCAGAGTTTTAGGGAAGTTTCCTTGATAAGGCAGGAACGAGCGCGTTTTACCTCCGTTTCCCCCCGCAGCACCAAGCAAGTCGCGGGCGCTGACGCTGCCCCGTCTGGCGCTGCTGCTCACGGCACGCGTGGGAACACGGCCAGCGCCCATCGCTGGCCACGCAGCCTCATGCCCCGCGGGGCAGGAGGAGCAGCAGGCGCGAGCACCCCGCTCCTGGGACGCGGTGCTCGGGCAGCTCCGCTCCTCGGGCAGGAAGGGGCCGTGTCCTCGCTGTGGCACTGCCTTGGATCACGCTCTGAGCCAACTGCTCTTGGAAAGCCGCAAAGTTATAAATATGCCCACATTGTGTTTCGGGTGCATTAAGTATATGGAACCACAGCAGGTGCAAACCATAACCTAAACTGCATCTGCTCTCTGCAAAGCAACCCTCCTGGCATGAGCAAATCAGCCTTTTGCACCCAGTATTTTTGCAGAGCAATTTCAACAGTGCCCCCCTCTGCCTGGTTTGCTGTCATAATGGCTTCTCCAGCATTTCTGTTGAAGCTTCATAGTTGTCCTACAGCTTCCTTTCCAGATTCCTTGTTTTACCTCATCCACACATGAGTCAACATTATCCTGTCACTTGGATCCACAGAACAATTACAATATTGCAGCATAATTATTTCCCTCACTGCTTTTTATATTTTTGAACAGCTGATAGCAACAAATATGCTGTGCCGGAAGGTCCTATTCCCTGTTCCATGGCATATTGCGTATGTATATATTCCTGGGCGAGCGCACGCGCTGTGGGCACCACTGGCACACTCGTGCCCTATGTGTACCTGCACGCACATGCGCATGACCCTGCACCTCAGCGCATAGAGAGGATCCCGCACGGTCGTAGCAGAGCTGTTCTTGGGTGCCGTCTGTACGTTTCTAGTGGCTAAACACAGAGCACCACGAGCTCTTCCCAGGAGCGCTCGGCTCGGTGCGTTGCGGCAGCCAGAAGAGCCGAGGACACGTTAAACACGACAGGGCAGTGGAGGGGGGCGTTTCACTGCCGCACGGCGCCCACGCGCTGGACTCGTCCCGCGCTCCAGGTACGTCGTGGGCATCTGCCTGCAGGAGCAGGCGCCAGCAGGTGCCGTCCCCAGCCCTGCTCACGTTCCCACGGGAAGGTTCCTCTCCTGAACCAGGCCTGGGAGCTGGCAGCCCAGCAGATGGGCAGCACATCCAGGCCATAATCCACCAGATGGGTGGCTTTGATGGAACAATATGTTGAAGTCTGAAAGTCATTTAAAACGTTAGTGGTTGAAATAACTGATCTCGCTGGCCTCCGCAGGGAGGGAGCCGGCGAGGCTGGAGGCGACGGTGCATCAGGGCCGCTGCGGGCGCCTGCAGGGCTGTGCGGACGGTGCGGCCGCGAGTGGGACAGCGAGGAGGGTCTGCGGGCGGCGCGAGAGCGGCGGGACCGTGTGGGCAGCTGCAGTAAGGGCAGCTCCAGCCCCAGCCATCCTGGGAGCGCTGCCGACATCGAGACGTTTTGCATCTCGTGTGTCCTGCTTGCAAAGTGTGCTCAGGACTGATGTGTGAACAGCTCAGCTGCTCAGCACCTCAGGCCAAGATGAGTCGCCTTGCGCTGTGGCGCCCAGGCCTTGCACCCTGCCCAGCATTGGTGCTGACAGCACCGGATGAGATCAAACACGAAGAGCCATCAAAAGCAGGAGAAAAAGCGGGGAAACAAGCAGCAAACATCCCTCTACTGCTCCTGCTTCGACCTGTGGCCTGGCCAGCTCTGCCCGGGCTCTCCCCATCGAGGACATCGGCCGGGGTGTCCTTGTGTGCCCACTGCACCCGCGAGAACAGAGCCCAGTGCCGGCGCCGGGACTCGCTCAGCCCGCAGCCGAGCACACATAGCAACCTGCACCATTAATCAAAATAATCAATATATCTCCCATAGACTGACAGCCAATGCTTGTATAAGCAGTAGGATGAAAAGCAAGAGGGAAAAGCAAATTACTCAAAGGTCACAGGGCAGCAGAGCTGATTCCATGAGCAGCACAAGGTGAGGACAGACCCACAGCTCTAAGGCTAATGATTGGGAAAGAGAGCAGCCTCGTGGTGAGGAGCTTTGCCAAAAAACTTCCTAATCAAAAAGCAAGATATTGGAAAGCAGTGGAAAATCCTGACACTAAAGTGTGCATTATATATATAAAAACAAGAAGATTTAAGAAACAGAGCCTCACCTGTGGCCAGAGAGCAGGTGCTCGCACGGATGCCCAGCTCCCCGCCACAGCGTTGGCTGCTGCCGGGATGGACGTGCTCTGGAGCACACCGGCCTCCTACCCAAGTCAATATTTCATGTAAAGACTGAGAAAGTGTTAGACGGGTATGGGAGAGCTGCCACCCGCCAGGAAGGGACGTCCTTGCACACGTATCACTGCACTGCTGAGTGGCACGGGTGCGATTGCTGCCGCACTCATAGCCAGCATCGGAATGCTGCTGCCTTGCAAGAAACAGCGGGATGGGATCTTAGATCGGGATAGGGAGGGTATTCCGCCACCTGACTGTGTTTGCCAGGGCATTCAGTCTCAAAATCTGCCACTGTCACTTTTCCAGCACCAGCTGAGAAAGACTGGGGCTTCCTCAGATCTGCAAGTGGAGCCTGACCACTCACAGTGAGTTAATTAAAACCATCTCACATGAGAAAGAATAAATGTTGGTGGAGATTAATTGATTTCCTGTTCCTGTGCACTGCACTAAACACTGCACTGGAGACACTCCAGCTACAGCCACTTCATCTAAGTCAAGGGCAACCTTTAGTATGCAATTAATCCCACTTCTTCATTAGTAACTAATATTAGCACACGGTTAAATACTATAACTGCCCAAGCTCTGCTCTCTGTTTTTCCTCTGTTAGCTGTGCAGTCTCCAGTTAATAGTTTCTCTTGTACCAAACTTTACTCATTTAAGAGAAGGAAAAAAAAAAAAAGTGGTAACTACTGATGGTTTATTCACCTTTCTCTGGCCCTTCATCTTTACCAATTACATTTCATAAATGCTCCGCATCCAGGCTCTGCTTGTTGCTGTTTGTGATCCCAGGTGATTCCTGGCGCCGGAGGACCAGGGAGGCTTTGACAGCGCCCAGGGGTTTGCTCTCGGATCTGCTCTCCTGGAGGCTGCTGCAGTGCACGGCCGAGCAAGGAGAGTCCCCGGCAGACGGGTAACGGGAGACCGCAGCGCCCGCCCGCGGGCAGGGACGTGTGGAGCTGCACGGGTAACACGCACTGCACGGGTAACTCTCACGCTGCACAGGTAACTCACTGCACGGGTAACACACTGCACGGGTAACTCACTGCACAGGTGACTCCCTGCATGGGTAACACACACTGCACGGGTAACTCTCACACTGCACAGGTAACTCACTGCACGGGTAACACACTGCACGGGTAACTCACTGCACAGGTGACTCACTGCATGGGTAACACACACTGCACGGGTAACACGCACTGCACGGGTAACTCTCACACTGCACGGGTAACTCACTGCATGGGTAACACACGCTGCACGGGTAACACACACTGCATGGGTAACACACTGCACAAGTAACTCACTGCATGGCTAACACACACTGCACGGGTAATACGCACTGCACAGGTAACTGCACAGGTGACTCAGTGCATGGGTAACTCATGCACTGCACAGATAACTCGTGCACTTGCAGGAGTAACTCGCACACTGAACAGGTAGCACACTGCACAGATAACTCATGCACTGCACGCATAACACACACTGCACAGGTAGCTCGCGCATTGCACAAGTAACTCCCTGCACAGATAACACACACTGCGGGGGTAACTCGCTGCACGGGTAACTCACGTACTGCACAGGTAACTTGTGTGCACTGCAGGGGCAACTGCACGGCTAACTCCCTTCACAGATAACACACACTGCACAGGTACCACACCGCAGGGGTAACTCACTGCACAGATAACACATACTGCGGGGGTAACACACACTGCACGGGTAACTCGTGCGCCTGCTCCCTGACCCCAGCCCGCTCCAGCCCCACGCTGCCGTGCACACAGAGCCTGTGGGAATCGTCCCTGCTGCCCACGTCCGGCTGCACCAGAGCCGGCGGAGCTGGGCCCCCGAGAAGCACACGGGTGACTGACACAGTGTCCCCCGTCACGCGGTGAGGGGACACGTGGCGCTGGCGAACGGCTCCTCCGGCACCTCTGCCGGGGCCAGGCTCTGTGCCGGGCAAGGAGGAAACCCAGTGCAGCCGCGTCCTGCAGTGCTGGAGCCAGCGAGTTTAGGGGAGCGACGTCTCCTGCGGCTGCGCGCAGCGAGGGCAGCCCTGGGCACGGGACCGTCGCCTGCACCGCGTGGGCAGCACTGCCGGGGCTCCGTGTGCGCCCGCCCAGCCGCAGCTGCGCACCAGCATCGCGTAGAAAGCTGGTCCGGTTAAAAACACACAGCTAAGTTTAATAAGCAGTAAGGGAGAGAGCTCCTGCGCTTGCTTCCTGTCACTTAGCAGCTACAAAGTGCCATGGTGGCCCCTGCATCCCTCCAGAGCATGGGGACCATGCCATTAAATTAACCGAAACACCCAGTGCTTGTGCACTAGGATATTGCTAGGCAGGGAAAGTAATCCTCTTTTCTAAAGACAGCGATCGCCTGATATGTTTTTCAAAGGCTGCCTAGGTATAAAAGGATGCTTCAGGCTGCAGCAGGTAATTTTTAGGTTCCCTGCAGAGCACGAGGATGCTTCCCGAAGCCGCATCCTGCATCCCGCACTCGCTGCTCTGGAGGCTCCCGCGCACCCACAGCCCCGCTGCGAGCGAGGGGCCTGCAGCTCCCCGAGGGCTGCTCTGTCCCTGGCCCCAGCGCATCCCCCGTGTTCCCGAACACCATCCCAAGGGCTTTGCCTCCACGCAGGCCAGCGCAGCAACCCAGAGCTTCTAGCATTTTGCTGGCATTTCTGGTTAGGCTAAAACTAGTTAAATGGAACTGCCCTCAGAAACTTCGGTGTTATTCACTGCCTCTTTCATTCTCTTAAAAGCCAGAAAATCTCTCTATGCTTCACTTCAAACCTCTCTTTGACCCAGAATGAGCACAGCCAGACGTCGTGTGCACTGGAGTAGTCACAGGAAGTGGAAGGGAAACTGCATAAGGAAATTGCCCAGGAGTTGTTTAATTAAACAATTTGCAAAATCCATGAATACGATTACCTGAGAGCAGCTTGGGCTGGTGCAAGTACTTTGCACAAAAGGCGAAGGAACAAAGCTAATTTTCTTGAAGCTTCTGGTTTTATTAGAAATTTCTATTAAATAACATAAAAAGACAAAGAGATGTCAAATTCCCAGGCACTCAAAAGCATATTGACATCATATATATATACTGCTATGGCCCATCTGTAATGGCACAGACCTGCCAGCTCCAGAAAGGGGCTCCCACCACAGCAGCAGCTTCCAGGGCAAATCTGCAGAAAATTGCTTTTGAATAGGTGGTCACAAATCTGGGAAGAAAACTGGTTCCCAGCTCCAGGAATGGGGCAACAAGGACACAATGTTGGGCAGACAAGGCCTAGACGGTGAAAAGATTCCTCTTTATTTTCCTGCATGCTTTCTCTACATGGATGTTTTGTAATTAATTTGCACTTGGCACACGTTGGGGATTTTTCAGGTGACTGGCATCTGTAGAAATGAGATTTCTCCACCAAACTTCCTTTACTGAAATGGCAATAAGCAGGGGGCTGTTTTACTGCACCGCTCTGCACCGCGGCTTCCGGCAGAGCGGGCAGCACCAGCCCTGCACGGCGGAGCTCAGCTGCACAGGTAGCGCCCAGTATCTACCGATTAATTAATACTCCAGGCAATGTGTTTCTTTTAATTACAGCTCATGTGACAGCTGTTGCCAGCAGATGAAGGATTTTGGGATATCCAGCACTCTTAGCACTTGCCCCTATTCAGCCGCATTCTGAGTTGGGGAACTTGGGAAGATCCATGTGGGTGGGTGTGGAGGATCGCACAGCGCAGGGAAGGTGTGGGCTAGTTTGCACAGTGCATTGGGGCAGAATAACTGAATACTGTCACTCTGCTCCCATCTGTCCAGCCAGGAGCACTGCCCACCAGCCAAGGTCAGCACTCGGCTCCAGGGTAAACAGGGCCTGGACAGGTGATGATGCTGCTGTGCTACTGCGCTCAGGGCATCCTCTCCAGTCCCTTGGTGCCGGTGTGCAGGAGACGCAGGCCGGGCTCTGTCAGGGCTGGATAGAGCAGTTTTCCCTTCATCAATGCCCTTGTGGCGTTTCTCAAACCTATCCATGCTCCTGCCTAGAGCTGCAGCAAAGGCTCTGCAGTTTGGTGTTTCTAAGCGACTGCCTCTAGGGGCTCTTGAGCGGAGACGCGGAGCCGGCTCGGGGTGCAGGACAGCGGGAAGGTGCGGAGAGGCAGAGCAGCCGTGGAGCGGAGACGCGGGGCGGCCGTGAAGCAGAGCTGGCAGCTGTGGAGCAGAGATGCAGTGCAGCCCCAGAGCAGAGCCAGGTGCTCCGCGGTGCATGGGGTCCAGTGCTCTGCAGTGCCCAGTGTCCGGTGCTCCGCAGTGTGCAGGGTCCGGTGCTCTGCGGTGTGCAGGGTCCGGTGCTCTGCGGTGCACAGGGTCTGGTGCTCTGCAGTGTGCAGGGTCCGGTGCTCCGCGGTGTGCAGGGTCCGGTGCTCTGCGGTGCGCAGAGTCCGGTGCTCCGCAGTGTGCAGGGTCCAGTGCTCTGCAGTGTGCAGGGTCCAGTGCTCCGCAGTGCACAGAGTCTGGTGCTCCGTGGTGCGCGGGGTCCAATGCTCCACAGCGCACCATGTCCGGTGCTCCGTGGTGCGCAGGGTCCGGTGCTCCGCAGTGCGCAGAGTCTGGTGCTCCGCGGTGCGCGGGGTCCAGTGCTCCACAGTGCACCATGTCTGGTGCTCCGCAGTGTGCAGGGTCCACACGTGCAGCTGCTCCCCAGCCTCACTGGGATTGTTCTGCAGCCGTGTTCAGACCTCCCACAGCAACGCTGTGTAAGTTCCAGAATCGCTGCAGGAGAAGCTTTTAGAGGATTTCTGCTTTCCAGCACACTAATGCTAAAAATGTTAAAAAATGCCGCAGAGTTTTAAAAAGAAAGAGAGTGAAAACCTGTTTCCTCTGTATCCTGAGCAATGGGATGGGTGCTCCCCGCTTGGGGTGACCCCACGTCAGAGGTGCTCCGTCCTCGTGTCTGTCCCCCGTCTCTAGCGCAGCTTGGGGTCACTGGCTGGTTCCTGGCCTTTGCCCAGATGGCCTCCAAACTGCCCATTGCTTTGCAGGAAGATGGGCCAGACCCAGATGAGATGGATGGGAATGACCCTTGGCCGGGAGCAGACCCTTGGCAGCCCCAGCCGGCCGCCATGCCGCCTCGCTCCCCGGCACCGCTGCGGCTTCTTCCCTGCTTTGCCTTAATTCTCCCAACTCCCAAGAAGAGAGAGGCCAAGACTTGTTTCTTTTTAACTTGAGGCATCCTCCCCTCGCTGCTCCCAGGCACCTCACATTGGTAAGCTCCTCCGAGTCACATAGGGAATGATTTAGCATCACTGCAAATCCCAGCTGCCCAGAGGGGAGGAAAAGGAAGAGGCTGGAAAAGCAAGTTGCCAGGGGCAGCGCAGGAGCTGTGCAATGCTGGGCGGCTCCGGCACTGCCGGGAAGCACCAGCACTGCTGCGGAGCACTGGGACTGCCGGGAAGCACCGGCTCCGTGGCGGTGCAGCCCGCGGCTCTGGGTGCAAGTCTGGGTGTGCAAGGGAGCTGCGGAGGCTCTGAATGTACATATCCAGGTATAGTATGTATTTATATTATATATTGTGTTACATTGTAAATAATATGGAATTTAATAATGTATAACATAGATATTATATATAATCTACTATATGTAATATAGTATAGGTATGTTGTATATATAAATATAGCTCTGGCTATATTCACACCTCTGTGTCTTTGGAGCTGGATTAAAGCCTTTTTTCTCTCCTTCCTTCCCGCCCCCATCCTGGGAAGCCCCCTGGCCAGCAGCTATGGCCCATCTCTCAGAGCCATCAAGCCCTCGTTTACATCTCCATTCCCAGCAGTGTTCAATGAGACTGGATGTCCTCTGCAGAGCGCAGCATTGCCTAGGGCAGAGCCGGGAGGAGCGGGCGGCCCGGAGGGGGCTTCCTGGAACGGGCACAGGCTGGGGTCACCCCCGTCACGCTGGAACGGGCACGGGCTGGGGTCACCCCCGTCACGGGGGTGAAGCGCTGGCCGCAGCACCCCGGGACGGTCACTGCGCTGCGTGGGGACCTGTGGGACATGTGAGGAGCTGGTCTCTCCCCACCATGGGGCCAGCCCTGAGGGAAGGGCGAGCGCACCATTATCTGCTGGCAGCGCTCTTTAATTAGCAGAACATCAGCTAACTAAAAAGGATAGGCATTACCCAGGAGTGAGGAGGAGCGCCTGTGTGGACAAAAGTTCCATCAGCTCCGTCCCTGCAGCCTGGAGAGCTGGCGCCCACGGCAGGGACAAGCAGCATCACACACACATGTACACACGCACACACACATGCACATACATATACACAACATGCACGGGGACGTGCGCACGGGCACACCTGCTGCTCTCCACCATCCGCACGCAGCTGGAACACGGACGTGGTCAAGGAGGGGAGTGTCTGCAACGACCCACGGAGCCACGGGCGCTGCTGGGTCCGGGGCGACATGGCCAGGGGCTCTGCTGCCTGCAGCCAGGGCAGGGAGGACACAGATGGGCCCCGCTCTCAGCCGGGACCCCGCGTACGTGGAGGGCCTGAGCCCGTCACCTGCCCTGCTGCCTGCCCTGCGCTCAGGAGGAGCTAAACCTCTTGCTCCGCTCCTTGGAAAGCAGCTGCATCTTCTAGGGACAGCGGGATCCCAGCGCAAGGTGCCCTTCAAGCACTTGCCCATTCTAATTCCAGCACAGCTTCTGATGGAGGCCTATCCGTTACTTAAAAGACAACATGTTGGGAAAGGAGGAAGGAAGTGAAATGGTCATTTCACATCGTCCTGTGTGGTGTTCATAGACACGGCTTCATTTATTCAGTAACGTGTGGACGGCTCAGAACTGCAACACAAGCCACAGCTCCACGCAGGGAACGGGCTGTGCTCGCTGCTCCGCCACCTCCACGGCCAGATGCACAAAACCCCTTTGATCCTTGCACAAAACCCCTAGCGCTGCTGGGGACATCTCAGACACCGGGGCTGCCCCCAAGGCCTGTGCCCCCCAGCCTGCAGCTGGCCCGTGGGCTCTGTCCGAGCTGCTCCTCGTGGGCATAGTGTTTTATTTTGTCTTGCATTACGTTATTCCACATCCTGCATAGATGCTATTTTGGGTTTATATCCTGCATTTTAAAGGTTATGTTTTCCTCCCTCAGTTTTAGAGTAAGAACAAACTGGAACTGGGCTATCGCCTCTAAGTGTAAAAGCAATGCTCGTTTAACATCATGAGATATTTTACTTCCTACCATATGGTTAACACCCACAGCAATGTAGAGCCTTTTCCTTCCAGGAGGGAATGTAGCCGTCATGCAGACTCTGCTCCCGTTTTAGCTGCCGTCCCCAGACGGAGTCGGGAGTAGCCCCGCGGAAGCTAAGGGAGCAGTCAGATATCCCCATGCTGCACATCGCGTAGCCTGCCTTTCCCGAGGCATTTTTGAGAAGATGTAATTGGTTTATTTGTACTATGACAGTCATGTAAAGCATGGGGAGAAGGCAAGTGACAAATGAAGCCATCACCACGCGGTTAAGAAATTAAACACAGTACACTGCTAATTAGCAAAGTATCTGCTATTTCCTTTAAAGAGGCTGTTGCTGGAACCCCAAGGCTGTGTTTAATTCATCAGCGAGCAGCTCTTCATGGGCAGCCTCACT
>JASSRY010000095.1:42038-90222 GCA_032466555.1 Tinamus major | reverse complement strand
CTTTAAAGAGGCTGTTGCTGGAACCCCAAGGCTGTGTTTAATTCATCAGCGAGCAGCTCTTCATGGGCAGCCTCACTTTCAGGGCCGCGCTCTGTGCCAGACGCTGCTGCCAACTCGGGCATTGCCCAAAGTCACCACAACTTCCCCGAACTTCCCCGAATGTCCCCGACGGATCCGCTGGTGCCACCGGTGCCACTGCTGTGTGTCGGCACTGCCGGGCACAGGAGCCGCTGTGCAGAGCCTGGAGCCCCAGCGGGGCAGAGGGACCCCCTCGCTCAGGGCTGTGGGACCCCTGGGCAGGGACAGTGGGCCCAGGGATGGGACATCACCTGGCAGTGGGGGAGAGGGGACCCTGGGGACACATGTGACACAACCCCTCTCCTCCCCCCAGGAACAGCGTGGGGACACAGGGACACATGTGGCACAACCTCCCCCCTCCGGGCACAGCAGCAGCTGGTGACGCTATGAGACAAACCCTCATTTCCCATTAGACATTAAAAACTACTTAGCAGTTCTCAAAATACTTGTCCTTAGCTCAAGAGCAGACAAAGCAGATACTTTATATGTCAGGAAAGACGTTTCCTTTTTCCCAGCAGAGATGTCATTTTTAGCTTCTAAACACCAGAGCTATTAACAATAAACAGTTCGGTGCAGGTAGGAGGTATTTATAAGCAGAAGATGCTCAGAGGAATGAAGTCATGAACACAGCCCATTCCTACACTTAAAATAGTCACTCTTTCTTGCATATTACAAAGTCCTGCTAAAACTATTGCTCTCATTGCAATCATGGCTAGCGCACATCAAGCAGAGGAGCTTCCAGGTGACCCCATGTGCCACATCCCACGGCCACCAGCACATCCAGCACGGACCAGCATGGTGGCTTTGCGAGCTGAGGAGCAGACCGCCTTGTTCCAGTTGCACAGGGATTTCACGCTGGTCCCCAGCTGTAACAGCAGCAGATTATCCCATTTTTTACCTCGCAGGGACATTCGAGGCGGCACCATCTGCTGCTCTATGTTGCGGCTGCTCCCACTTCCCCAAGTGCTGGCACCTCCAAAACCCACGTGGCCTCATGCAGCAGCCAGGGCTGCAGGGCAGCAGTGCCAGGAAAGGCTCTTCCGCCCTATGAAACTATGACTTTAAACACTCATTTGTACCAAGGATATGTGTTTCAGATGCCCTTAAAGTTGGTGACAGACTTGAATCATTACAAATACACCATTAAAATGAAACAGTGAAATACTTTTCACCAAAGATTTCATTTGATTTCTTTGAACTGGTGTCTGGATGATTTTGGAGGGGGGACAAGGAAGGAGGGGAGACTGGGTGTTCTGGAGAAACGCCTTGATCAGCCACCAGGCAGCACTGGGGTGGGGGAGCGATTTGAAGGAATGACCTTTCAGCAAAATGATTGATTTTATGTTACTTTTCTAAGTTCACATTTGATTTTCCTCTGCCGCTTTTCTTGGTGTCCCAGTTCCCTTGGCCGTGCCGGCCCGGACAAGCCCGCGGCAGCCGCAGAGTCCGGAGCAGCCGTGTCCGGAGCCCGCTCCGCCGTGACTGCCGGCGCAGGGACCCACGGGATCAGCAAGGGGGATCCCCGCTGCATCCAGGAGCTCTGCGGCCGAGGGCTCCTGCCCTTGCTGGGCTGCGCTCCTGCACAACGCGGCTGCTCCCTGCGATCCGGAGGAACCCGCACTCCTTATCGGGAAGGCACAAGCGCTCCCAAGCACCGAACGGAGACTAGTAAACATTTTAATGGTGTATTAACAGTTGACTTAAGAGAGACTGCACTAATCTGCAAGGAGCCAGGCAGATACATCTGCTTACATGCGGGATCCCAGGTTCCTAATAGCCCTGTAATGTTCAGCTAAAGCCTATTTACACGGGATTAGCAGGCGGCTCTTGACGGCATTATTTGTACAAAGGTCTCAGGGATGCTGTGCATGTTTTAGCAGAGCTGGGATCACACAGAACACACCAGTTTCATCCACAGCAGAGCATCAGGTTTACAAGCGTGCATCGCTGCTGACCACATCCAGCAGAACCCAGACATGCAGTTTGCAACACGTGGGTTGCAGCATCGCTGCCTCCCACAGGCTCAGAGCACTCGTGAGCTGCTGCTTCGCTAGTGCAGCTGCACGTGATGCAACTGTTCTTGTCCGTGCCAATGCCAGGAGTAACAGAACAGAAAAATCTCATATAATACAAACTGTGGACAAATCATACATCCTTAATCTTCCTGTGAAGAATGGTTAAGGCTGGAAGGAACCTCTAGAGATCATCTAGTCCAATGTCCCCTGCACAGGCAGGGACTCGATAAATTATAATTTTGTATATAATTTTTGTATAATTTTGTATATATTTTTTGTAATTTAAATTCTATAAATTATGCATCATACTGAACTATTAAAAAGAGAGCTTTTTAAGAGAAAAGCTGGGTCAAAGCAATCAAGATGAAGCATTTCTGTTTTTAGGCCATGCAGTACCAGCCAGTCCTCCTGTCCCTTGCAGGATGCTGTGCAGAGCCACCAGCCACCGTCCCGGCAGCATCATCCCCAGCCTCCCTTGGCACCAGGGGACCCTGCCACGGAGCAGCCCTTGGCCCTGCTGCTCCCTGAGCCTCACAGCACCCTTGTTGGTCCTTCCCTTTCTCGACATCTCATGTCATGGTGGGTTTCTCCAGTCACCAGGGTCCTCTCCCTGTGAATGTGATTTTTCACAGGTGATGGAGAGCAGCGCCCCATCACACTGGCCCACTCTCGGCACCCACAACAAGCCCCTCACCCCATGTGTGGCCCCAGCAGTTCCCACCCATCCCTGCTGGCAGCTCCTTCCCTTCCCCAGGCTGCAACCCCGGCCTGCAGAGGTGCCAAAGCAAGTACCTGTCCCAGGCAACCTGAAATGGGGCTTTGACACTCCATTTATCCTTAATTTCTAAAGTGCTATCCCATCTGTAACCTGCTCATGCTGTGGTGTTAGCCGTGAGGCCGTGTCCTGCTGCAGCACTGCTCCCACATCGGGGCTGGCACCGGGAATGCCAGGAGCCACAGGAAGGGCTGTCACACGGAGGATGCGCACGGAACAGGGAGCACCAGCCTCCTCGTCCTGCTGCCACCAGGGTGATAGCCAGCCAGAGCACGCAGAGAACGCACACATTTTACCTTTTCCTACAAAATTCATACAAAATCTGCTGCATATCATGAGTGCCATCTACTGACGCTTACTTTTTTTTTTTTAAAAAAAGGCCTTTGCCGCTGTATTCAGAGGAGTGCCCAGCGGCACGGCCCGCAGGAGCCTGGCCCAGCAGCACTGCAGGGAAGGAGTTAATTTCCACGCAGGAAGGAGCAGCAAGGGATGAAATATGCAATAAGTAAATGCTCAGAAACCAGGAGTAAAGTCACTGTAAAAAAATAAGGCACTGTAAAGGTATGAGAATATTCACATTTGCTTTTAGTGTTTACCTGGTTATTTATACAGCCAAGTGTTGAAGTGATGGTAAACATTTATAAATACATCTACATGTACACAACCAGCAATCCTTTGTAATTCAATGGATACAAGGATGAAATCAGTATTTAAAAGTGTTTAAGTCAACCCTTATGCTAGCCATGTGCATGAAGTAAGACAAGGGCAGCTGAAATACCTCAAGCATCGTTTTATGTTTGTAACTGCAGAGCTGTAACGAGACACTGACACCAGACCGTGACGAGGAGCAGCTCCAGCTTTGCAGTGAGGCTTCCGAAGTCTGGAACCTTCTCGATTTCCTCGGGAGCACTGAGGCCCTGGGCTCCTGGGCAAGGCGCCCCGCAGCACTGCCATGGCTCCTCCCGTGGGAACATCGGAATCTCGTTACAACTTACCGAGCTTTCCCTTCAGAAAGGAACATCTGATTAAAACGCATCTAAAATACACCCAGACCCATGACTGTTCCTGCAGCGCCAGCTGCTGACTGCCCAAACTACCAGAGTTACTTTTACAGAGGCAGCTCTAGCCAAGATGAAGCAGCAGATGTGAGAAAAGAGGCCATTTGTTTTCTACCTTTTCCCGAGCTGATCCCTACAGCAAATTAAGCTGTTTTCCCCCCAAAAGAAGACAAGAGTTTGAGATCTGTTACTTCACCATTCTGCTTTGAGGTTGCAAGGTAGTTAAAGCCCCTCCTGCTCGATTCCTCCAGGTTCAGCCCAGGACATGCACTTTGGTGCTGTGCGTCTCCAGGCCGCAGCCCACAGGCCATTCTCCCCCATGAAAAAAAATGAGGAAAAGTTTGCTGAAATTACTGTAACCTTGATTGACCCCTAAATGGAGCTCCGTCCCTTCCCACTTACCTCTGAGTATCTGTATTAAAGACTCCTCGCTGGAACAATTTAGTCTCATTTTGTACTTATGCAGCTTCTAGCAGGAGACGGCATGCCAAAGATGCACCTATACTCAAAACATCCTTCCCCAGCACAGACTGATGAACCTCGGTGAATTGCATGTCCTTCTGCCTCTTTGGGCATCACTGGGACAAAATGCAGTGCTATATTTTCTCACTAGCTCTCTAGAACTGTACAAAGTCTACTGCATCTCTGCATATTATTTCTTGTAAAACATGTAATTTAAGGTTCCTAATTAGATTATCCAATCTATGTGACCCTTAGCTAGTGATTCCAGTGCTGCTAAGGAGATTTGACTGGGCTTCCACTCAGCAGAGAGAAATTTGAAAATATTCCTTATGTTCCCCACTCGTCCCAGCATTGAAATGAATTTCACAGTCCTATTATCAACACGGCAACAGCCAAGTAATTTAAAATAAGAACCTCAGCTACAAACAAAAAAAAAAAAAACACTTATCCTTGCCTTCAAACACTTCTCCTTGCTTCCAAAAATATTAATCTAGATTCTTGACAATTTACGTGCACTCAAATAAGGTTCTAAACTCAAGTCCACATGGTGAAGAAGGAGAGAAGCTGAACGGAACAATAAAAGCACTCTGGAACAACAGGAGTGTCAGACTTGGCTTCTGACAAGAGGTTTCCAGGATGAGGTGCCGTGCAAGAGCAGAGCTCCACAGCCCTGCACGGCACAGGGATACCTGGCACAGGACGAGAGGAACCAGCCCCGTGTCTCCAGAGGAACTTGCACACAGTGCATGAAGAGCGAGTTCAACTGCAATTACCAGTCCTTTTCTCCAAATGCCTTGTGTTCATATATCTTGAAAAAAATAAATAAATTTGAAGTGGCAAAGACGTCAGGCTGGCATGAGTGCAGCAGGCTGTCCTAAGCCCTGCCTCGGCTTCCATGAATTCTGTACTCCCATCGAGCAGTAATGAGCCCCATTATACCTAATATCAGCCTATTATGTGACTGCACAAAATTGTTGTGCTTTCCAAGCCACAAGGACTGACAGCCGAACAAGTGCACGCGAAGAGAGACACACAAACACATCCCCTATTTAAGGGTAGGAAGAGTTGTTTCTGTTAACAGGTGCTAATTTCTGCACCAAATACAGAAGCACCCTTTGGACTTGGCTCAGGAAAAAGCCTTTGAAAAGTCCTTACCCTTCATGCCTCACTCTCATTAATTTTAATTCCCTTTCAGGAAGCGCCATGGGTTGCCCCAACATCCCAGGGCAGAGGCTGCTGCAGGGCTCCTGCTCCAGGACAGTTGGAAAAGGTCAGGAAAAACTCCTGACTGTCAGGGAAAGCTCCTGCGCTGCAGGGCCTCGGGTCACAGCGCTTCCCAGTGCAGCCTCGGCATCGCTCCCTTCGGCTTGGGATCCCTCCTGGTGTCAGCACAGGGTCTGTGCGGGAAGCCGCAAAGGAGAAAGTCGGCCCTAGCACAGGAAAAGGGAGGGAGGTGGGAGCTGGGTAAAGCGGGATGGGATGGAAAGGATCAAGTGAAGCCATAGGAGTTCACTGATTTATCAAGGTCTTGTGAACAAATTTGCTTTCTCTCAGTGCCAGGTGCACTTGGGAGCATTGCAGTAACACTTGCCGGAGTCATTCAGCTGAGATGACACGAGCGACACAAGCGGAGCTGTGCGGGGTGGGCAGAGCCGGAGCAGAAACAGTGCTGAAAGAGCAAAGCCCGCTCCTGCCCCCAGGTGCTCGCATGGTCTGCTCAAGCGCTCATGAAATGAAACCCAACTAGCCTGCCAAGACGCAGTTACTGCTCCCACTTCTCATTATCAGTGAAGTCCTGGGTGCCCAAGGGATGCATGAGCTGAAGGGAAGCAGCGAGAAAGGGAGGAACTAGCGGGACGCGCAGCATCCCCTGAGCAGCCACCCCGCCTCGTGGTGTCCGTGTGTCCCTCAGCTGCGCGCGGGAGCCCGTCCAGGATGGCCCAGCAGGGCCGACCACATGGGGACGTGGAAAGCAGGGCTGGACTAAGCCAGCAAAACGCGAGGGCGACACACAACATCACAGCCCTGGTCCGTGGCTGCACGAGCATGCGGGGCTTGCTCCTCCACGGCTGGCGATGGCACCTCCGCCTGCAGCTGCAGGGGGAAGAGCCCCCGGGCGGCTCAGGCTTCCCGGTGGGAGTATCCCCTCCACGAGGTGCTGCAGGAGGCTGCGGTCAGCACCGGGCAGGAAAGCACACCCCCATGCCATTAGAAGCTCTTTTCAAGGCACCTGAGCTTCTTTCAAACTCATTAGCAAAAAAAAACTTGTAATATTTGATTAATTGAGGATAACAACTGAGCTTCAGAGCTGAGACATTCTGTTCCCTTTCAAGATATTACACTGATAATTTAAATGTAAAGTCTAGGTTGAATTAAGCAATAATTATATTGCTTAATAAGCTGTCATTCAGTTTTACTTTTATTTGCACTGGTCTTTGATCAGTTTTCATTTCTGTGCTGGGGGAAGAAAAAAAGGTCTCTCTACCCCAGTGTTACTTCAATCACTACATTTCTGATGAGGGCCGTAAGCAGCAAGGAGAGGAAAGACCTTTCCCTGCCATGCACTCTTTACACCTTGCTTTTAGTAGTCCCTACACGCTATATTAATGCTGTATCTAGCAATGTGCTAATAACTAAGGGCCCTAAAAGGCTGAAGCCATTTGCACCGAAGATGGAAATCACATAACAGCCCTTTGATGGGGACTTGCTGTCATCTCCGCTCCCCCTGTGCCCCCAGCCCCCGGCTCCGTGGCTGCAGGCAGGGATGCTCCAGGCAGCCCCGCACCGGCCTCAGGGCCTCCAAACACGCGGACAGCAGAGCCTGAGAGCAAACGCCAAGCAAGGCTGCCCGGCCCTGCTCCAGCACCAGCCCTCCCGGCCCAGGCTGGCAGCTCCCCCTCTCCTGCTGCCCCTCAGGGCCACCCTTTCTGCCTCTTCAACTCCTCTCGGGTTGCAGCAGGGGCAGCTAATCTTGCAGCTCAGGCCTTAGAAGGGCAGGCTGGGCTCTACCTAAGCCTCGACTAAATGAGGTGGAGGAGGATCAATGCAGGGCAGCAGCTGTGGCATTGATTTTTCGGAAAGGTCAGTGCACAGGGTAAAGTAAAACAGCAGCAGAGTTTTAGGGCTGTGGTTCTGTCACAGAGCAAATAAAGGAAAGATGTAAAATGCAGGAAGAGCTTAAGGCAGAGGATTTGAGGAGCTCTGTCCCCTTTTGGTGACCAGACCCAGCACAGTCACAGCTCTGCTGCGGTCCCACATGCAGTGGATAAGAGGAAATGCTGGTTTTGGACTTGTGAGGAGGCAGCCAGCAGCCGTGAAGGGAATTAAACACAAAGTTAAGGGTAGTGCAGAGGGGCTGTGCTCTGAAGAGCTGCAGATGTTCACAAACAGGGGGTAACCTCCTACCGCAGCAAAATTGCTCCTCTACCTCCTCTCTGAAGCTTGAGTATTTCACAAAGCACATGACAAAAGATTGATCAGAGAAGTACTGGAAATGTCTCCGTTTCCTCAGTGCCCTCACCAAAAGTACAAAGGGAAGAAGAAACGCCACCAAAATGGGTTTGAAGCAGCAGCGAAGGAAGAGCTCCAGAGAAAGTCCCCTTTGCTTTTCCCTGTCTGCTGCCTGAGCCGTGTGAGAGGAGTCACCGGCACTGCTGGCTAAGGATGTTCATAGCTCAACCTGAATAAAGTAAGTATTTAGTTAAATAGTGAAAATTTATGGATAAATGATGACCTTGTGCTTAACACTGTCTCTTTGGCCCCTTCTCTGGGGAGCTGAATGCATAGACATTAAAAATAAGAAAGAAAAATTCTAGAATTAAACACTAATAACAAGTCTCTCTGTCCATGATGTGCTTCTCCATTTCTGTTGGGTTTTGGTGTGTGCTGAACCCACGTGTGACATCCCCACCCCATGATGGTCTCGGCAGAGGTTTCTGCTCTTACAGGCGGCAAGCTGCTCAGCGCGGGTTGGCAGCACCCTTGCCCAGCACCAGGCATCCTCTGTCAGTCTGTGCTCGGGACACCTTCCAGCTACCAATAGAGATCATTTGGAGGGAAAATATCTCTCATTCCTTGCAAGCAAATTTTGAGGGCTTGGTGCCATTTCTCTGGAGTTTGTGGACAGCTGCTAGTGGGCCACAGATCCAGCTGCATCTGGGCAGGATCAGGCCAGGGCACAGCTAAAGCCTCGGATGGCGATCGCACCCCAGCAGCGAGCCGGCGTTCAGCACGGTCAATTAGGGCTTCGAGATCCAACGCTCCCACCTCGCTCCACGTTCAGGAGGAATGAGACTGAGATGGTGCTTCTGAAAGCAGCTCGTCGGCCGGCTCCATGGGCACGGAGCAGCTATGGGCATCGTTCCTTGTCCTGGCACCTAGATGAGTTTGCGTAATTGCAGGTGCCAGGCTCTGGTTGAGATAAGCTGTTATACTGCTCTAATTCTGAAGTAATTTTTTCCACAGGCACACAGAATTCAAAAGTTATTGCATGCTTCCGCTGTGCATGTAACAAAAAATGTATGTAATTACTTCAGCTGCAAAATGGAAGTGGTTACCTTTAAGTTCCCTCCCTGGTTTTTCTCAAAGATAACAACTAATCAATAACCACGACACATTTTGGACAACCCCGTGCGTCCAGCCAGTAACAGCCCTCATCCATTTGGAGTATGAGTCAGAAATCCATCATGATTCTCATTTTATATCCAGTTACTGCAATATGCAGACACATTAAATTTAAATTGAATGCATTTGCTTGCACTTGCCTGATCACCTCTGCTTTACGCCACTCTCTTCCAGTGTGACTGCAGGCCGTGTGGGTGAGTGGTCCGGGATGCAGAGCTGTGTCCCCTCGCAGCTTGTTGTCCTTGCGAGCTTCCTGCTCGCTTGAGGGTGTTCGGAAAGGGGGTGGCCGCTGCAGTCCTGGAGCAAGCATCACGCCTCAGGCCACCGCTGCTCCCGCTCGCTGGAGCTGCAGGCGCTTTGCAGAGCACCCAGCCCAAACTCGCGTTTGCAGAGGCTGCAACCTGTGTCCCTGTCATTGCGCGAGGACAGGGGGAGTCACAGTTCCTGTGTGTTTTTCTTTTTCTCTCAATGTATTAAACCTTTTCATTTCTGTCTATGCGTGTGCTTATTCACAAAACCATACCTACACTACTGGGGAGATTTCATACTCAATATACCCGTGAGTACACACGTGTTGTCATTGTGCATGTATGATAGCATGTGAAGCTGAGAAAGTTTAATAGTTCGTTAATTATTATGGGCTCTTTACTGGATTTTTTCCTCTCGTGCTTCTCATCTTTCAAATTTTAAAAACTGCATGACTTTCAACCTGAGAATGGACAAAAAAAATCCATTATTAAGATAAACAGAATTTAATCAATTTTCCTGTTCTGGACTTGCCTTCCACTTTGAATAATATCTTATTTCATTTGTGACTGGGATTTTAGATTGAATGAGGCTTGTGCCCTTAGTGAGAACCCGAAGGGCACTTTTCTCCAATTCAGGCCTCCAAACTTCCTGAAATCCACAGCAGAAAGCCCAAATCTAACACGACCTGAGCTCACCACGCCAGTGCTAGATCTGGCATCAAGCCTGCACAGACCCAAGCAGAAAGTTCTTTTAGTACAAAGAAATGTCTGCATAAAAAGCAAGCGAATGGCCAAGGAGAGCAGGGGGGAGTGGAGCTGACTGCAGCTGCAGCAGAGCGGAGTGTGAACGGGCAGCCCTGGCTCAGGGCACTGACATGAGGGTCAGGCTGAGCATTTGCGAGGGGGAGCCCAACTGCAAAACTGGCATCCACAGGCCCGGAGTCTGACTCAAGTGTGATGATAAATTAGAACATGAATCACTGGCTGGCAGTAAAAACACAAGAACACAAAGGCTAGACTACAGCTAGAGCTAGAACACTTAGCTCAACTTCAGCAAGCCAGAAACTTCCCTGGAAATAGTGTGCACAGGTGGCTCTTGATTAACAGGGGGGATTTTTAATGCAATAAATGATGACAGACTGATCATATAATTAGTGGCACTTATTCAACAATCAGAACTGTTGCCAAACACGTACGTGCTGCTTTTTTCAGCAGTTTTAGAAAGAGATCACCAATTTGACAGGAATGTGAGAAATGTTTATGACATTTACCCAGGATCTCACCAAATCAGAAGGATGGAAGCAAGCGCAGGGCTCAAGTGCTGCCAGCACCGCACACGGGACCGCACTGTCCGGGCCAGACCCGGGTCAGCAGCACCGGTGCCCACAAGCTGCCGGGAAGAGCCGCTGCGTTGCGCGGCGTTTGCAGCCCTTCGCTTCCACCTTCGAGCTGTTTCCCGCAGCATCTGTCCTTGGCTCGGTGGGGATGGACACAGAGGCACCGGTCAGACTGTGCACCGAATTTTGGGTGCACTCATCGCATTCATCCCATGTTTTTGTGTTGTGTTTTCTGATGATGGGGCGCCCTCCAGGGACTGCAGCTGAAGTAGGAAATGAGAGAGACTGGTGAGGTGCTGAGGGCAGTGACTGCTCCCCGAGCACCCCGGCACGGGCCACGCAGCCCTGTCCCGCTGCGTGCGAGCACACGTGGATCCCGGCCAAAGCCTGCTCCGAACAAACCTGGATTAACCCGCTGCCCTGGAAGGAGCAGTGTCCTCTGCACAGCTGCGTGCAAGGCAGTACGTCAACTGCACAGCCCTGGATTAGAGATTAAGAAGAGACAAAGGAGAAAACAAAAAAATGCAAATAAACAACAAAAAAGAGTGTTTTGTTTGTTTGTTTATCCCAGATTCTGGGATAAGCAGAATCTCTATGCTACCTCCCTGCCAGTCCCCAAAGCAAACCCTGTGCTGTGCTCCCGCTGGCAGGACACGCGCAGGTTTGGGAGCCCGAGCTCCTGCCCGGTGCCAGGCAGAGCCCTCCCTTCCTCACCGAGTTCTGAACAGCTGCACGGATGCTCGTTTCTTTGCCCAGTGCTCCACTTCATTTTATTTTATTTATTTATTTTTTTAATACGCTGTTTCCAGCGTTCGTAATATTTTCAAACTTTTACTGTCTGTGTAGGAGCTGTGAAAACTGGCTGGTTTTTATCTGTGTTTTTCCCCCGGGGGAGAACACAGCCAGGGTGCCGCGGGGCCGGGCAGCCCCGCCGAGAATCTCCGGGAACCTGCGGGAAACTCCGGGAAGTCGGGAGAGGAGGGGGCGGGAGGGTGAATTTAGCCTCGCCCGAGCTGCGGAGCCCGCGGGACCCGCGGCCGGCGGAGCCGGGAGCGGAGCGGGGAGCGGAGCTGGATCCAGCCGCGAGCGGAGCGGGATGCGGAGCGGGATGCGGTGCGGAGCGGGCAGCGGAGCGGGATGCGGTGTGGAGCGGGCAGTGGCGCGGGGATCAGAGCGCAGCAGCGGGGAACGCAGTGGGACCGGGGCACGCGTGGGAGCCGCAGGGCTGGAAGCCGAGACACACGGAGGAGCGGTGAGACCGGGAAGCAGGACACGTGTGGGAGCAGCAGGAGCGGAAGCTGGGACACATGTGGGAGCAATGGGACTGGGAAGCGGGACGCGTCTGGGGGCTTGTCACCACCCGCCCTGCAGAGCCTCCGCATCTCGCGGCGCCGCCGCTGACCGGCCACGGGGCTCGGGGGACTCGGGGCTGACCGGCCATGGGGCTTGGGGGGTTCAGGGCTCAGATGTCACGGGGCATCCGAGCCAGGGCCACTGCACGGCCACAGTGTAGCCCAGAGAAACTGGTGTCAGTGCCGCGCAGCCAAAATCACGAGCGCAGCGCGGGTCTGCTGCGTGGAAAGTGCTGGGATCGGGTGAGCTGCGAATAAAAATAGTTTGCTTCTATAGCAACAAGCCAGAGGGGAGAAAAATCATCAATTCAAATTCAAACACTCTGCCATGTTAAAGTGATTTTCCTCAAATCTGGACCAGTAATAAACTGGTTAGTCCCAGAGGATGGAGAGTGCTGATACCGTGAATATCCTCTGACCGAGAAGCACTTCTGCGGATACGCATTGCATGACGTGAAAATACAGTATTTGCCAGAAGAAGTCAACCAAAAATGTGTCTTACTTATTAATAATGCATTGAGTCATGTAGTGATAAGCAGGTGGGGTCCATCATTGCCTCTATTATTGTAATAGGGGATAAATCAGATAAATCAAGAACAGTTGCACACAGCTAATGAAGAAACATGACTTCTCCAAAAGCTCCATATTTATCATTCACTAAACGTGTCTTGCAGAAAAATATAGATTTAGTTGTGACTTGGAACTAAAAGCAATATAATGTGTATATAATACCTGTAGTTAAAAGCAGTACTCGAGTTCTTTACTGACAGGTTTAAGTTAATTTCTAAGCATGAATCATTTACATTAGAGGTACTTTGCTCAACACGTGATGAAATTTCTTTGGTCTTGCTCAGTTTTGTTAATGGAGCAGCGCTTTGCATACATGGGTTCCTGGGTGAAGCTCTCGCTCGAGCAGATTTCCCCTCCTGTCGCCAGCCCAGGACCCCTGCCCGGGGATGGCCACGGGACACGGCTGCAGGGCCAGGAGGAAGGGAGGATGCCGGCTCGGGGCACTGGGTGCACCAGAAAAGGTGCTCAGAGACAAGCAGAAAATCAGCCCGTCCCAGGATCCCTCCAGCCTGGAACCTCCCTGCCCAGCACGTGTCCAGTGTGAGGGGTCATCCTGTGCTATCCAAACCCAACCTGATGTAACACCCTGCAACGCTTTGGGGTGTCCGAGCAGGGAATGTGGACAGAAACTATGCTTTGTCCCTCTAGGATGAGAGCCAGGAGCACTTCTGCTCCGTGCAGGCCTGCACCCTGCGAGGGGTCGGTCTCATGTTGCCCTGGCAGCCGCTGTGAATCCCCCACATTCCTTAATGCTCAGCTCTCCAGGAAATGTATTATTTTTATAGAAAAGCTGCAATAAAATAACACAGTTGTTAGGCTCCCTCCTGCTGGGCCAGGGGATGCCCTGGGGTGAAGGAGGCAGGAAGAAGCGCCAGCAGCCGGCACTGCTCCATGTCCAGGGACCCTGCGAGGACCCAGCCCTGCGATGCCCCCGTGATGCCACCATCTGTCCCCAGGACCACCCAGGCAGCCCCGTCCAGTCCTTCCCGCAGCGTCTCGCCCTGGGATCCAGGGGAGAGCAGGAAACCCTTGGCCGAGCAAACACCACTCCTAGCAAAGCGCAGGCCGCTGCGGCCACCCCCCAGCACTGCTAACGGAGGCGCAACAGAGAGCGCACACACCGAGACCATGCAAGCACCCACACCCACTTTAATCCAGCCAAACTTGAGCCATTTCTCTCTGTGATATTCCATTTAGAAGAGCTATTCTATGAAAAAATAATTTTCCTTAATTAACATTTTGCTAGATTAATTATTTTTCTCAGAGGAGATCTGCACTTTGGAAAGAAAAAGAGCGCATATCAATATGGATATTTCATCAAATCAGAACAAATCACAAGCTTTCATTTTAATAACAGAGGTTAAATTCTGCCTTGAGACAGACACCATGGGAAGAGAAATGTCATGTCTCAGACTCCCGCAATGGTTTGCAGCCGTGAAAGGAGACACGAAAAAGAGGCTGAGGAGCAGCAATGCTATTTTTGCCTGGAGGAGCAGGATTCTGTTGATTTTATTAGTTGTGCACGTTCTGTAAAATCCAGGGTTATTTTTCCAGTTTAGCCTGGTCTCTTTGACCACTGGAGCCATCTCCAGATCCTTCAGGTCTCAGCTCTGCTGCAGCTTCTTTTTCCCTTCCCTCACACATCATGCAGAAGAGGATCCATCTACCCATCCCTCCCTTTGTCCCTCCATCCCTGCCTCTGCTCGGGCTTTTGCTGTGCACAGAGCATGTCTGCACCAGCATGAGGCACAAGCAATGTGTGCATGCACACACACACGTGTGTATGTGCACCCACACACGTATACATGCACACACACACAGATATATATGCACACACACACATGCTCACACATATGTGCACATATACATACATGCACACACACATATTTGCACACATGCACATATATATGCACATACACATGCATCACACACACACATGTGCACACACACACATATGCACACACACATCTCATCCCCTGTTAGGGACATACCCAAGCAGGGCCTTGTTCCCGCTTGTGGTCCCACCAGCGGCTGCGCTCCTTTCCCAGCTCCTCTTCACCCCGGGCACCATCCGCTGGATCAACCTCCTGCATCCCAGCCATGAATCCCAGGGAGGACTCTCATGTTCCTCACAGTACAGACGTATGCGAAGAAAGGGATTAGCATTCCTGTGAAGCACCTCTGACGTCTCTCCATGCCATAATTACGCTTGAATTCATTAACACGACTATTAGGATTGTAATTAAGTTCCAAGGCTCTCCTGAGCTACAGACAGGAGCAGACTTTGGTGCGGAGGGAGGTGCTGCAGTCCCAGCACCGCAGGGTGCACTTGCACCCTAGAGATGGGAACTTATTACCTGCTGCTCTGGAAATCACATTTCCACCATGATTCCTTCTGCAATATCTTACTATAAAGTGCAGTCTTAATATTGGAGCTCTGCTTTTTTTCTTCCTGTCACTGAATCAGGATTTCTGATTAAAAAAACACAAGAATCTCACAGGAATTCTACCTTAGTTAGTTAAATTGCTTTCTTCTTATACTTTACTGAACTTTGGACTGCACCCTACATGATTCAGAACTGTAATTCCAAGCTAGATAACTAGGAACAAAATATCCGTAGGATACTCATTGCCTCCAGTGAGCAGTTCCAGCTGTTATGAAGGATTTCCCTGCAGCAGGAGCTTCTTGGTGTTGACCGGCCGCTTGCAGGGAATTTCTCTTAGCGTCCCTGCAAGCCTGGGGCTTGGAGGGGATGAGCCCCAAGGAAGCCACCTCCTGCCCCTCGCAACCAGGCATTCCCTTACCCGCTGCCGCCTTTGCCGTTCACTGATCCGGTGTTTGCTCAGAAAGTCTGTGCTAATGTACACATAGTATATTTGATATATGCACACATATAAACACCACTGGCATATAATGGGCCCTGGAATTAATACAGACTACGTGCTTAGTGCTGCTGGATCTTATTTAATCAAGTCCATTTTTATTTGTGATAAGGAAGAAATCTTTATTGATGGAGATATATGGAAAGCTGTCTCCCATAAGGAGGCATTAAAACTAATTCACAGAAATATCTAGCTTAGGCAATGTATTGCCATAGTAAAAGAAAAGCAGAGAGCGAGCAGCAGGATGGAAATGTGCACAGGTTTGCAATCCGTTACCAAAACAAAAAAAAAAGAAAAAAAAAAAAGAAAAGAAAACAAGAAAAAGAAAACAAGAAAATTCCCTCTGCTGCTCACGTAGCACCTGGCACTGCCAGCTGGGCACCACTGTGGCACCCGTGGGTGCCCAGCTGGGAAACGGCTGCCCAGGGCTAGTGATAAATTAGTCTGACATGGTTTCCTTTGCTTGTGACAAAAATATTTGAAAATACCAAAAAAAAAAAAAAAAAAAAGGATGCTAAGAGTTGCACGCAGTGCAATGGGCATCGCTGATGGGAAGTTCAGGAATGTGATTTAGCCAGGTGCATTTCTGTATGGGAACTGGGCCTCGTGGAAAGGCACAGCTGTGTATGTTCCTCTCTGCAACTTGCATGAAGCAGATAAAGTGGAAATGCAAATTGGGTGGGTGTTATTAATACTAACCTCATGCTGCAGGCCAGGATGATTCAAACATGGAAGGTGAAGGGGGATGGAGACCCCTCATTTTAGTCACACGCTCGGCCCCGTCTCCCAGCTGCGCACCGGGATCATGCTGGTGAGATCGGGCCGCGTGGAGCCCGCGCTGCAGGAGACGTCCTCGTCCCAGCGCGGACCCGGGCAATGCGCTCCGACCCGACATCGGCCCCTTAGCTTCCCCTGTCGAGAAAATATCAAAATAAATATTTCTGCTTTAAAGTGGAATGAAATTTCAGAAGCAACTTACACATTTGCTGTTTCTGTTTCCAACACTCAATAGCCCTTCTGTTCATCTGCCCATGGCATACAAGTGTCTGCAATTAATACTCGTATTTATTATGACTCTAACGGACACTGACGTTTGTCCGCAGGAAAAAAAAAGGAAGAAAAACAATAAAGAAAAATCTTTCTTAGTCATTTCCAATGAATCATGCAAGCCTGGAAATTACTGATGATAATTATGATTCTGTGATTCTGTAATTCATACATCTTCCAAGAAACTAACTCAATGTGCAAGGTTTTCCTGGTGCTACGTGCCCGGCAGAGCTGCCCACACTGAGCACACACATCTGCTCCGAGGTCGCTGCTCCGTCATTGCCAGCCGTTCCACAGCTCTGAGCACCACAGGGACCTGGTCCTGGTTGCAGCCGGGTTGGGCCAGGACCGGGGCAGGGAACGCACGTCTCCGCCGGGATTGAGCAGCTCTTCCCGGCACCGCAGGGTCCGGAGAAGCGGCTTGGCCTTCCCATGCTTGCAACCCATACTGCCCCAGCAGTTACCTGTTGCTTATAAAATGCTTATTTTATTGTATTGATTACATATTTTATTGTAAATATGCAATATTAATGCATACATAGTGTTGTTGTATTTGTTCTGGGATTAGCTCAGCCGCTCCTGTCAAAGCACATCTGCCAAAGCACATCTACCACGTACATGCACCATCACAAGAATGAAACAGAGATGATTATTCAATCTCCAGCCGTGCTGGAGAAGTCCACGTGCCCATGTGTTCTGGCACGAGGAAGAACAGATTTTGTGGGAGTGATGCCGGGAGCAATGGTGCTCCATGAGGATTCAGACATATTTTGCAGACCTGCCAGATGCCCGCGGAGCAGAGCCAGCGGCTGCTCGCAAGCACAGGGCTGCTGAGGAAGGACCCAGGATATCCCATGTCATGTGCGATCCGTGTCCGGAGCACGACGCTCCACCCTGCCTCCGTGTGAGCAGGGACGGGCATCACCTCACACTGCAAAGTGCTCCCGGGGCTGAGCCGGGAACCTCGACGGCCTCAAACCCATTCAGACATGAAGGAAATCTGCCAGGAGGGTCCCGACCAAGGGCATTTTGCAGAGGACATTTCCCATCACTTCACACCAGCTACTTCAAAACAAACCCACTGTCAAGGAAGATAGTTGACATTTCAATGATCTGCTGACAGAAACATAAAAGGTATTTTCCTGGCAATTTTTGAAGATAGATAATAGACCAAATCCATCTCAGGTGCTTTCTCAAGAGATTAATTTTGCCCAGCATTTTGGGTTTCTTACCTGAGAGACTATAACCATGAATCAGAGGTACTAATGTTTCTAAAACTATTTTGAATGCCAGAATAACCTAGGCCTAGGAAAGGTCTAGCACCCACAGGAATTACTTTTTTGAATTCTCCTAATTAGAGAAGAAACATGCAACTGGGTGTTTTTTACTTAAATATTTTTGACCCATATTATTTCTGTCCTGCATACAAGCCTGGAAATATAATCTGAAAGTTTATCTGTTCTCAGACCAATAGTCCTGCCTGCATCAGCTCCTGTTCTCTTCTTCTGCAACGTGACACATGGCACTGACGCCGAGGTCCGTAGGAATCCCTGTGCCGAGCTCAGTGGTTCCTCGGCAGCACCCGCTGAGTCCTCCATAGAATCACAGAATCACAGAGTGCTCCAGGTTGGAAGGGACCTCTCAAGGTCATCTAGTCCAACCCCCTGCACACGCAGGGACACCTAGAGCACGTGGCACAGGACTGCGTCCAAGCGGGTTTGAAGATCTCCAGAGAAGGAGACTCCACAACCTCTCTGGGCAGCCTGTTCCAGGCCTCTGGCACCCTCACTGGGAAGAAATTTTTCCTTGAGTTCCTGTGGAACTTTTGGTGCTTCAGTTTGTGGCCATTTCCTCTAGTTCTGTCGGTGGTCACCTGTGAAAAGAGGCCAGCACCATCCTCCCTCCCTGCCCACATTTCTCTGCAACAAATACAGCGGAACGACATCTTTTTCACAGTTCCTTGAAGAAAAGCAAAGGCACATTTATGAATTTCTGTTTCACCAGAAGTTTGAAGCCTGTGCAAGTAGAGTATCAGCGTAAGGCTCACATTCATGGCTTTTTCCTAGCCAGTATGGAAGGAACGTGGAGCACGTGTGGTATTGCAACACGCTGTGCAGATGCACCTGCTGGGGATCAGAGACCAGGCTAAAACTGGCAGCGAGGAGCAGTGGCTGTGAGCAAAACCTCTGCTAAAGGTTTCCCAGCACTGCTCCAAACTCTGCTGCTTGCTGCAATTAAAGGCCCGGGTTTGGGTCAGATCTCTGTCCAAAGTGGCTGCTGGAGAGCCGGGAAGGTGGTGACGATGCCCAGCAGGCAGAGCTTGCACAGGCCCTGGTGGAGCTGGGGCTGCTGGGGCTGACGTTGCCTCCTCTCAAGCCTGCCCGGAGCCCTCTGCAGAGCGCCGGCCGCGTGGGACTCGCCGCGACGGGGCTGCTCGGCAGGAGGGTGCCCTGGAGCGCCCTGGCGGCCACCTGGTCACAGAGGAGCAGGGGACATCCCCGACCCCAGAGCCGCAGGGCGGGCGCGAGGTGGCCTTGCTGCCGAGCACGCGTGGGAGCCCCTGCACACGGGGCAGACACCGCGACCCCTTCTATGCGCGGGGCTATGGAGTGTTTTGAAATTGGGGTTAGGAGCATCAGCAATGGTAAACAGATTGCTGTTTCAGTCTTGGAAATTGCTTTCTTTTCTGACAAGAGTGTTGCCCAGGATGAATTACTGGAATTCAGTCTATTGGAAAAAAAGCCCCCTTTGCCAATAGAGACCTGTAACTTGCTTATACTTAAGCAGATGCAGTTGTCTCACCAGGCCTGTAGTGCAAATGGTCAGTTAGCTGCATGTTGGTTTAACCACTCCAACATATGCTCCATTTTTTGCCCTTTCAGATATATAAAAGATATATATGTTTATATAGATATATGCATGCATAAATATCAATGTGTGTGGAAATACATACGCACGGCAGGACGGCGGGAGAGCCGTGCGCAGCCATGGGTGCTGCTTTGCCCGGCTCGCGCCCACGCTGCTCGGAGCGCAGGAGCGCGGGAGCGCAGGTCGCGGCGGCGCGCTCAGCCCCGCACCGCACCACCTCATCCCGGACCTCACGGCTCGTGGGCGAGCAGGGCTGGCCCTTCCTGAGCAAGGGCCTCATTAAGAGCTAAAGAAGCTGCAACCCCCCCAGCCACTAGCAAGACAGAGCCCTGCTCCCTCCCTGGGATGTTCACGAAGAGCAGCAGCATCGTCCCTTCCTGAGGGACAGGCTCCTTAGAATGGTGCCACATGGTGCAATTGGTGTGCAGGGATGTCAGCAGTATCACTGCACAGCTCCTTCTGGGCAATGAGTGGGCACGGGAAATGATTAATTATTTACCACTGAGGAGCTAATAAATACTCTGAAATGATTACAGATTGAGAAAAAGGGCCTTCCTCTTTAACATGCAAAACATCAAGTAATTGCCAATTTAAAATCATGCTTAGTGGCAAACACATTTGCAGAGCATGTCTTCAGCTTTTATCCCATAATGCTGGTGAGTGGTGCATCATCATTTAAAATTACTGTTGTATTCATGGAACTAGGATTAGAGTCTATTGTGAGGAATTGTATTAACTTTAATCTTGTAAGTGTTTTGCAAAAGCAGTAGCTTTTGCCTACTTAACCAGACTGAAGATATCTGAATCTTTCCAGTGCAGAGTTCTAACTTTTACCACTGGAATTAAGTACAGATCTGCAATGCAACCTCATCGCAGAAGGATGTTACTAATATCCGGGGGATGCACAGGACAGAGCAGACTTCCACGCAGTTCTCCACTGCTTCCCATTCCGAATACTCCTGCCAGAGGTGCCAAACACGGTCATGCTTTCCTGCAATTTCACCTTTAAAATGATCAATTTTTTACTTAGGATATGATAAACTATCCTGGGTTATTACTTGTGACAGATTGGCCGAGGTGCAGTGCCATCCAGATAGGAAAATAATGATGGACTTTTATCTGATTTCCTCCCATTCTCCTGGGGTCAGAAGTGCAACCTGGTCTATCCTGGATGCTCCTGCGTGCAGGAGGAAATGCTTGGCCTTCATCTCTTCTGCAGCTCCTTTTGCTTTTACTCTCCTTTTATATGATGCTTTCCAGGAGAAGTCATATTTTTATATCTTCTCAAAAACCCAGTTCTGCTGTAATAAAAAGCCTTTCCCTGCACCATCTATTTGTTTCTGCCAGCTGTTTTATTATCCATTCTCACCCACTTGTTCTCTTTATACAAATGGAAGCAACAAAGCAATGAGAACGGTAAAGCTGACGGATACCAGCTCTCTGTGCGAGTCTAGAGCACCACCACAAATGATTTGCCACAGCGAGTGCTGAGGCAGTGAAATGAACTCAAGGCAGCTCTTGGGAAAGGCTCCCTGACTTCCCTCTCCTGCACCCGGCCTCCTCCTCCCCCGCTGCCACTGTGGTCCCACCTATTGTCCCTGCCCTGACTTGTCCCTGCCCGGGCTGTGTGCAGGGGCTGCCGGGGATACCTGCACCCCTTGGCTTGGGTCGTCAGCTCGAGCCTTTTCCATCTGCAGCGCCCGCGTGGCCCTGGTTTGGGTGGCCCGGCTCGTGGCAGGGGGTGCCGGGGATCTGCCCGGGCCACGTTGGGCTCCGGGAGATGCTCCCAGCTCCCAGCCTGCCGCGTGTCTGGGAAGCCGGAGAGGTCACCGGGGCCGGCGAGGAGCCAGAGCCCCCACAGCCATCCTCGCTATCCAGTGCAAGAATGTGGATGAGAAACTTTTAAAAAGTCATCTGAAATTGTCATAAATTGGTCTTTTACACTGATAGCTTCTCAACGAAGCCTGACACGTGCATCCACCTGAAAGTACATGGATACCTGAGAACAAAAAATCATAATATTTGGCTCTGAAATTAATAATATTTCCTTTTCTGCAATTCCCGCTATTTAAATAAATTCTGATAGATTCCTGGCAATTGCTGGGTAACGAAAGCAGCCGTGCTTTATTTTTTCCCAGGCAGACTGTGTATTTTAAGCTCTACAAACACAAGTTTCCAAAGCACAGTCATTGCTTCTCTGGGCATTAACGTTGCAAACGAAACACTAGGCACCGACCACTAATCAGAAAATTCAGAACCCCAGGTTGGTAACAAACAACCTGAAGGCCAAAGCACTCGTGGCACTACCAATTGTCAGGGATCTCCACAGAGCCCTGCGGCTTCCTGAGCAGAAACATCCGTCCATCCGGGCGTCCATCCGGGCTTCCCGCCCCGTCGCTGCCGCGGCGGCTCCCGCGGTGCGGAGCCTTCCCAGTGGATGGACCGAGTGGAAGCCGCGACTCTGCGCCCAGGCCTGGACACGGCCTCCCCCGCACCCGCGGCGTTCCTGGACTAAATTCCCGCGGGATTGGGCTCCCGCTTGGAGCCGTGTTTAAGTTATTTTCCTTTCCCGCTCCCTCGTCAGTGTTTCTCTCCACTCTGCTGGATTGCACATTGCTGTCTCGTGTCCCTGCTCCGGCCTGCCCAGCATCTGCAGGGATCCCGAGGCCGCTCTCCTTCTGGGAAACATTTCTGTCCATCTGCACATTTAGCTCCCGTCAGCTTCCGCAGTATCGTCACAGATCTGGGTGTTCTGTGCAACTCTATTATTATTAATAGTCCTTTTTTCTAGTCCTCCCATCTGCTTGATTTCACTGACCTGCAGCACCCATTTCTATGATTTTGTTAAGCTCTAGCATCTAATAAATTGTTTACACTTGTGGTCGGAAGCCTCCCTGCCGGCTACGGCTGCCTGCTGCTCGCTCGTAAATCACAGCACCCCTGGAGCTGGGCCAGAACCAATAGTCCCATAAAAAAATTTGTGTCAGAAAGGGATCGATTTCTCCAGGAAGACTGGTATGTGACTAGGGCTCTATGTGCAAATCTTTTTCCTCTGCCTCTCTCAATACTCAAGCAGATTGTCACTCAAAACAGGCTATTTGCAAGATACTCCTCTACACGGGGAAGGGACACGGCAGATTCGCACCACAAGCATCTCTGCACCAGGAAATCCCCTGCCTGCCGCTGCTTGCAATATGTAAAGCAAGGCCGAGAAAGGCGTCCTGTGCCAGGAACAGGGACATACACTGCTTTTGAGCAGGAGACTATTCATATGAATAGTCGGAGGGAGGAGTGTCAGGCTAGGACATGAGACACCTGCAGTATGGTATCTATTTCCTTCCTGCCAGAGAAATAAGGATTTTCACAGTTCTTCTCAATGGGGGAAATGTGAACAGCCTGCTCTAAGTAATCCAATTGCTGCTCCTCTAATCAGATTGCAGGGATAATAATAACACTCAAAAAGGAGCAAAGGCAAAGAGAAAAATCCAGACTATCTTTCCTCAGTCTCACACTATTCAAAGTGCAGGCATCACACTTTTCATGCGTGCAAGTAAATGAAGGAATAAACGTTATGCATCCTTCAGAAGATTCCAGGAAGGCCCCCACGGGCCAGGCCAGACAGACACGCTGCCACCTGGAAACCCCCCTGTTGCAGCGAGTAAAGAAATAACAAACCCGGCTGTTGCTTTCCTTCCTGTGAGCCCTCAGCTGAACGCTGTAATGCTGGGCAGACGCGAAGGACGGGTGAGAGCTCGGGGCTCTGCCATACCACCCCCAAACCCAAGGGGGTGCGACAGGAGCACAGGGAGGAGTGCGAAGCACCCAGGCCTGCAAACTGTTCTCCTTGACACTCACGTCTGGGGGAAGCTGGAGAGCACCGCGCGCCACAGCAGAGCAAGCAAAGACGCCCAAACGGCAGCTCCGTGGCACGGGCAGGAGCTCCGGGCACTACCACAACCCCAAGCACTCAGCGTTCACCCACCAGAAGTGGCCTCCACAATCCATCAGAAAATGGGATCCCTCCTGCTTGTTTTTGACTCATCCTGGTGCTCCCTGCGGAGCGGCGGCCTCACTGCGGCGCGGGGACAACTCGTGGTACTGAGCACCCCAGGGCTCCATCGATGGCACCGGTGGCAACATGCAGTGAAGGGCACCCAAGGCACGGCAGGGCGGGACGGGCTGCCAAATCATTTCCTGAGATTGCTCTGGTTTACACACAAGTTAAATTAAGATATCGTTAGAGTTTATACCTAAAGGGAAATTCTCAGCATGCTTCCAAATTTTCATTATTTGTTGTGATTTGAAACTTGGAAGAAAAAAATAAATTTCCTTCCTTAATGGTCTTGGTCTTTTCTGTCTGACAAACATTGATTTTTCTCCTCCTTCCTGCGGCGAGGAAATCCGATTCCATTCGCTGGCACTGGAGGAGCTTGGGCGCGAGGCCAAGCACCTCATGGGTTGTTCCACGCCCTGAGTGTCCCGCGGAGCCGAGCGCTCCCTGCTCCGTGTGGGGTTCCCAGCACCCCCAGCCACGGCTCCCCTTGGCGCTCGCAGCGCCAGGTCCACGTGTCCCCCGCGCGCCGGGTGCCCCGGGCCGTGCAGCTCCCACGAGTGCAGGTCCCAGTGCAGGGCACTGCGTCCTGGCCTGCAGCCTCCTTGGGATCTCCTTCCAGGACAACAATCCTGTTCCTTCCCTCTGCGCTATGTGTAGGGAAGGACAGAGGTGCCAGGCGGGGGAGCTGCAGCAGCCAGGGCAGCTGCCTGCAGGCCCCTCGACACCTACCCTGCAGCCAGGCAATATCCGCAGGCTCCGCTGAGCTCCTACACGGGCCAGCTCCTCCGTGCGCAAGAAACTTCCAGTCCGGACCATATAGATGCTGCCACAGAGGCAGAGATTTTTGCATCTGGACACCCATTCCTGCAGCTGCAGAGCAGATTTGGCAGAAGCAGTGCCTGCTCCCAGCTCATCCCAAGCTCCGGACAAGCTCCAACTGCTGCCAGAGCCGCCGCACCCTGCGGATCCCTGCAGGATCCGGCCTGCAGCACAGTGCAGTCCCACATGCACCGTCACGCCAGTGGGACCCCCGGCCACTGCAGATGTTGTCGGTGTCACAACTCGTTACTCATCCACTCGTGTGTGTGGATTCTGGCTCGGCCTGGGTGCATAAAGGCCCCTTATCCGCACCAATTTGTCCTGGTTGGTTTCTAATCTCCATGAGAGCAGCTCAGGAAGTTCCCGTTATCCCCATCAATGTCTGATGTCATGCAGCCGCTGCTCAGCTTCTGGCCTATCGAGAGCGCTCCACAACGAGCCTCACAAGCCATGGGGTGAGAAACCCTCTCACTTGGCCACATCTGTAACTGAGCTCCCATCTGTGCCCGGCACCGCCCCTCTGCTCTCCACAGAAAAGGTGCGCGGGTGCCTACAAGGTCCTCTCGGCACTGCTTGTTGCTGCTTGCATCTTTGTCGTGTCTCCCACTTCATCACCTCCTTCGCAGGTGACAACCCGTCACGGCGGTTCTGCAGGACCCAGGGCGTTCGCACCGGGCACGGAACCGCTCGCAGGGCTTGCGGCTGAACCCGCTGCTTCATCTGCTGGCTTCTGAGATAGAGTGTCCCCAGTCCTTGTATCATGTAACGCTGAGTTATAGGACAGCTTTCCAATACTCCTCATGTTATTTTATCCTATTCCCTCTGCATCCTAATGTTGCTTGCTCTTTAGAAAGTAGCTGAATGTCGAGTCTTTGAAATTTCCTGGTGGTGCAAAGGTCTTTTTTCTGACTTACTGCAGTCAATTTAGGCTCTAGCCGTCAGTATAAATTGTGCAGATTAATTCCTCTGTGCACTTTACCTCACATTTGTCAAAATTGAATTTTGCCTGTCATCTCATTACCTACTCCTTCCACCTCCTTCTTGGTCCTTTGAAGCTCTTCAGAGGCACCTCTGGTCTTGACTGACCTAAATAATTTCTTTTTAGTTTGCAATTCTTGCCTCTCCTCAACTTTTCTTGCAATGTGTAAGAGTGTGTGTATGTGTGAATGCATAAATTAATCCACACTTCAGTTAACAGGGATCCATTTGGGAGATTTAGATATGTCGCTTTAGCTATGTCTCTCTCTCGCACTTTTTCCTGTAGCTGATTCTTCTTTAGATGCGATTGAAATTGCAAATGTTGCAATTGGATTTGGAATGTGCTTCTGAAGTGATCCCTTGTTACAGAAGCAATGTTGTGCAATTACCTCCTGCTGCTGGTGAAACATTTATATAATTTACTGAACCACAAACATGGCATAAACGCCGCGTGTCAGTTAAGACAAAACTTTTCCACCAACTACACAGTGGCACTTTGTGCATGTCATGGCAATGCTCTTTCTGTGCTGTAAAGTCACAGTGTCCAGGAGAACATTTGGGCCAAAAGCTACCAAAGCCTGAATAACACTTTGTACATGGCATTTACACCAGGAGCACCACTTCCAGGGAAATTGCGCAGTTCAAAAATCACGTGTGCTAAATGCTCAGTTTGTGAGTTAAATCCACTGCTAGCGACTATTTCTGTGGCTGAAAGAGGGCAGCTGGACGACTCCGGGGCGCAGCCCAGACCAGGGGCCGGTGACAAGAGCTTCCCCCCGGGCCGGGTCCCCGCGCTGCGGCAGCAGCTGCAGAGCCCTCCTGGATGCCCCATGGAGCAGCCTCCTCCGCAGCGCCGGGGCTGACAGTGCGTGAGGACCCTCCTTCCAGTCTCTGCGTGTCCCCGGGGCTGCGGAGGAAGGGGTGCCGCACACCAGCGCCAACCTCTGCACGCAGAGCCTGGAGCCCGCTGGCTCCGAGCCTCTGCGCCGCTCTGAATGCGTCCTCAGCGGGAAATGAACTATAGATTTAACCCCAGATTTTAAGCATTACCAAAATAAAATAACAACTCCCAGAAGCAATTTTACTAAAATATTCCAAGAAGTATTGATTTGGAGATTCTCAGCTTTAAAACATATGCTCTGCTGAAAGGAAAAGAAATCTTTTATAAAGGTTTTAGCATAGTTGCTGCACCTCATCTCTGAGCCTCTAGGACCTCTTTGGGGACGGAGTCTGCTGATAAAGCAGGAGAGTCCCAACCTGCCACGTGCTGGTTCTTACGGTGCAGAGGCCTCGGTGCCTCCACAGCTCCCTGCTTGGTGCCTCTGCGTCACCCAGGGCCGGCAGGACACGGCTGCACTGCTTTCCCATCCACACACAGGTAGATATCCACACATAGACACATGTAAAGCAACACGTGTGCAGAATGTCCAATTTAGAAGAAAAACTTCTCCTGGGTTTGCACCTGACCCTATTTTCTTTCAAAAACAATCCGAGGAGGTTCAGAATCTTTCTGCTTTTTAGCAGCATTTTGGAATTTGTCACCCAGTACCCTCTACACCCACTCAGGGCTCAGGGACCGACAGGAGCCCCTGCAGCCCTGTCCTTGCAGTCCAGCAAGGAGCATCCTTGGGAAGCACAGGACTCCCACGCAGCTTCACAGGGAGCTTTAAGGTATTTGGGATGAGAGTGTGGCACATCCCCACTTTCATACTAGTTAAGCAAACTTTTGTGCATCCTGAGGCATTGATGAGGCTGGGGGGACGTGAGCTGAGCTTAAACATGCAGTTATCAGGATTCAGGGTTCACAAGACATATGTGAAAATTTGGGGTCTCTGAAAGGAACGTTTGCTTTTTGGTTCAGCTTTGCATTCTGCTCAAAGGCTTTGCAAAGTAGGAATATCCTTTATTGATTGCTACAATTGATTTTTTTTCTACTTGCAAGTAGTGGATCAATGCTGGAGACTTGGAAACAAGCAGATAGTGTCACCAGAAAACAAATATCTTCAGTCAAAAGCTGAGTAGCTCAAGTTAAAATTCAGAGCATGTCTTCAAGCACTTGATTTTTGATTGTTTTTTTTTTGGTTGGTTTGTGTGTTTTTTTTTTTTTTTTTGATTTATGAACTCTCTGGGCTGTATTCTACTTGACTAGATTGTATCACTATGTTAGCTCTCAAAAATGAGCAGGATATTAGAAGGAATATATTTATATTCAAGACATATCCTGGAAAATTGTGAGTAGTGAATGCCAGCCTGGAAAATGTGAGTTATAAATATAAATGGAGTATCCAAATGAAAAAAAAAGTTCATTTTTAACTTGCCTTTTATTATTTTGCATATGACATACATTCTGGACCTCTAAATTGGCTCTTTGTGGCAGAGGAAAAGCATTTTGCATCTTCACTTCCTCCACAAGGTAGAAATGTTGGAGGGAACAGGAAGATAAATACTTCGTGCTGAGGATATGCAAGAAAAGGAGACGCTGTATTTTTGAGGCATTGTGTGTGCATTTCCTATCACTATCAATATTTCCAGTAATACTCACCAGTATTGCTAATTTCAGCCCACAAACCCATGTTTTAGGAGGTTTGGCTTGAGTGAGCTTGTAGGAACCGGCAAACATCTCCTTGGAGCTGAGAGTTTCAAAGAAGAGAACAAGAGCATCTGGCCCACGAACAGCAGGTTTGTTCTGTCCTCCAGAACTTCTCCTGTGGGAGCTTCTCCCATTGGCATCCCTGTTGAGCTGCTTGGTTGTGGTGCCAGATGTTTGAATTGAGTTAAATCATGAATTTCCTTTAAAAAATCCACACCAGAATGTGTTTTAATGTAATGTGTTTTCCTTCCTGAAGCAGGAGCCCCCGTGCACGTTCACAGCGCGCCAGTACCCGACAGCAGAGATAGGCCACGTCCTGCACCCGTCATGACCAGTAGCACCACGAGGCCCCGGGGGACCCAGCCGCACTGGTCTCCCTGCGCCAGGGCCCGATGCCACCAGCCACGGTGGCACCCGCCTCAGCTAAAGGCTCCAAAAGCTGCCCTCACACACCGACATTTAGAAAACTTTGACCAAAAACAAATACCGCCAGGAGGGCTCCACAGCCCTGCCCAGCTAGTTGCCTTCCTAACTAATTTTCCTTCAGGATAAAAATTAAAAATCGCAGCATTCACTGGTATTAAAGTAACTGTTTTAAAAATATTTCCCATATTAAACCTGGCATTTAATTGGCTTAGCTCTGGTGAGCTAGCACTGTCTGAAATAGAAATCCCTCGAAAGGCTGCGTAGAGCCGTTTTATTAATGCTTCTCAGCGGTAACGCAACGTGTATCTGCACCATGCCGTGCTGCCCAGGCAGAATCACAGCGTGCACGAAGTGGCACTGAGTGCCGTGGCAGGGAGGCTGCCAGGGATGAGCATGGACGTCCCCATTCCCGCGGGTCACACCGTGACTCCCCGCGGGGTCCCTGGGCTCTGGCCCTTCCTCGTCACCCAGGGCCGGCGGAGGTGACCGCGCTCCCATGGCACCGTCCTGGCCCTGCGCGCCCGCACGCTGTGCTCGGCGCCCCACCACAACGCACCGGGAATCCGGAGGGAAAGGAGCCAAAGCGTCGGAGCCAGCGCTGAGGAAACGGTGCTGCCCACCGCACCACACAGGGATGTGCCGGGTCCTGAAGGGTGTTTGTCAGCCCCACTGACCTCCCTTCCCACAGGTTTAAGAGGCTTCTGTACGGTCTATTTTAATACTGTCAACATCTGCGGGGTGGAGAAGGCTAGGGAATTAACAGGATATGAAAGTTTGTCACTAGTGATACTGCACATGTTAAGCTATGCCACTAGAATTGCATTTTAAACGGCCTGAGATTAATGCCATTTGTCGTAAACGTCCTGTCTTTTAAATGTTAAGTAAAATCTGTTTTCTAGGCATGCAGGAAAGGAAGGCTGCGAATGCTCAAAGATTGTTTCAATGGGCTGCTGCCAATAAGGTAGTGCCAAGGGATCCTCTTGCTATGGCTCCTTTGCAGTTAAACACCTGTCTAACAGGACAGGGCTCTGGAGACACTGCTTAATCCAAAAATATGCATATATAAATATATATATATATAAAAAGTGTACATATAGTATACTACATATATAAAAATATACAGCAGAATATTATATATGTGTGTATATGTATGTGCATACACACACACATATATGCATACATTTATGATACAGCTAATAAAAAAAACAGCAAATCTCCTCATGCTCTTCTGTTTCTGTCTCTGTCTTCATATCTATCTAAATATCTATCTCTAGCTTTCTAATTGTAAACCATGTATATTATTTATTAAATTAGCGAGACAGAGATAGATGAGGGTGTCAGGAAGATTCCTAGTTTTTGTTTGTTTGTTTGTTTATTATTAATAGGAGATAAAGCCATTGCATTACAGGCTGGAATACACCTACTTGACTTTCTGCCTTATAAATCTGAACCTGTACTGGAAGTAGCAGGAGCTCCTACAGACAAACCAGATCTCATGAACAGAGCAGGACTCCGCTCCTGGGGACAGCGCGTGGCGACTCGGGCAGGTCTGGAAGGGAGGCCAGGGGGTCTCTGTAACTGGGCCTTTGCTAATGCTCTTGCAAGGAGTAAATACCCGGGTCCACTTATTCAGTTGCCTTTAAAAGAGCTTCATGGCCTCCTGGACACAAAGATCCCCATCCACTGCCCAGCACCAAACTGCTCCTTCCCCAGGGACGGCTTGTGCTGGGAGAATAAACATCTCTGCAATGCTAACAGCTACCAGCTGGAAAGCAATTAAAAGTTAATTAGAGGAGAGCATCCAAACTACCCATTTTTAATAATAATTACTGTCATGCAGGGCAGCGACAGGTCTGCGCTGATACCATCGCAGCCAGTGTCCCAGACCTGAACACCCCAGTGGTTAACGGGGGAAAGGCTGGTGGCGCAAGGCCAAAGGGGCGTCCCCGTCGTGCTCCCCCACCGAGCACCCACACTGAGCACAGGTGTCACCTGCGGCGTCACATCTGTGGGCCAGCAGGAAGGGAAATAAGGAGTATTAGCAGATTAGGAAAAGAGCAGCAGTTAGGGATATACCTTGCTGGGTTTTTTTACATTATTTCCTTTTCTGTGCAAGGGAAATTCATCCCAACAGTGATGATCAGGGCAAGCCCTGCGCAGGCAGCACCGTGTTTCCTTGGCGGGCACTGGGCTCCGGGCAGGGGCAGCTCCTGGGAGGGCTGCACACACAGACCCCGCTCAGGAGCAACACAAAAACCTGCGCAGGGAAAAGCTGCGAAAGCCACATATTCGTTTAATGACCTAAAACACAGTGTTACAATGATTTATGAGATAATAAACTGCAGGTAAAGATAAGTAAATAATGCATCAAATTATGAATCTGTGATTCTTAATGAGCTCTATAGCTTTGCTCTATGGTCCTGTCATGGGGAATTGCCTCTTGGTCATCCTTATTAAATGAGCTCTCTTTTCATGTGAAATTATATTTTAAATTGGTGGTACAGTAGGCTAGAACTGGGAGACCACTTTGGAAAAATCTCTCTGGTGACTTTATGCCTCTTTGCCCCTGTGCTTGCCTGCCAACCACTGGATTTTCCAGACTTCATTCCTATTTGCTGTGGTTTGATAAATGCTTTTTGCGAATATGCAATGGACCGCAGAGTGCTCAAAAGCTGTTGCCGTGCCTAACTCTGGCACTGAATGTCAGTACCCCGGGCAGCCTCTGCAGCACCAGCCTGCACCACGTCCTGCACGCTCCCGGCCACGTCCCTGCGCTCCCGGCTCTCCGGCCACGTCCTGCGCGCTCTGCCCGTGCAGAGAGGCTGACCCTCCTTTGCTTTTATTGCTTGCAGGTGCTGGGCATAGACAAGTCCTGCCCCAGGACCCGAAACCTGCAGCTCACACCCTGTGCGTGCCGGTCGCGGCCACCCTGCTCAGGTTTCATCCACACTTCCTTATACAGTGGCTGCACAGGAAAATGCTCATTCAAAATAGGGTAGAATGGGATGCTCTGCCTTTTTATCTTAGAAATCTTGACACAGGCTGCTACATTTGCTTTCAGGAAGTTTTTCTTCCGGCAGTGCATTGGACAACAGAAAAGTTTAACCATTTCCAAATGCTACCTAAAAAGCAAACTGCTTAGCTGAAATAGTTATATAAAAACATAAATAGTTATATTCCCTGAGGATTAAACATGGCATTTTAACTCACCAATTTGCATATGGTTGATTAGTAAACAAATATGTCCTGAGAGGCCAGTAATTAATCTTTTACATCAAATCTGTTGATTAGTCTTTCTGGGAATAGTGCTAGATGTTACAAGCAGGTGTGAGACAAGATAACACTTTATTTGAAATTTTGAATTAAACGTGACAAATAACAAAATTTTATATGCATTTTTAAAGCTTTGAAGGCATCACATGGTTTAGCAAATGGCTAACTGGAATTTTATTTCAGAATTAACATCTTTGGTAGCTCCTTGTAAAAACATTCCCACTTTTTTTTTTTTTTTTTTTGTCTGAACTAGACTAGAAATAGGCTCCACCTAGAGGCTGTTGCATTTGAGAATAATTAGGACAAGGAAAGTGCAGAGGGACACACAGAGCTGGAGCGCGGAGCGCTGGAGCTGTGGCTGCCTGTGCAGAGCTCGCGCTCGTGATGCCACGAGGGCCTTGCCATGGACGGGCCACTGCCACCACGGGGAAACTGCCTCCATGAGCCCTGAAAAACCTCCAAAAAGTCCTGCAGGGTGCAAGGAGGAGGGCTGGGGTGAAACAGGGAGATGTGGAGCACTTCGGGTTGAAACACTTGGTGCTCTTGAGCAGGAAACCTCACAGGCCCATGTTTAGACCCTCTAATGTGGCACGTGGTAGGTGCTGTGAGATCTACCAGTGATCATATGCCCAGAGACAAGAAAATGCCCACAAATTTCCTATTTGAAGTTTTGTATAGGATGCATATGGTCCTATAAAAGCATGGAGAAGGATTTATACGTCAGAGTGGAAAGCAAACCCGTACCCCCAGTGCAATACTCAGCAAAAAGCTGCTGAAATCCTGCCAGGGAAAGACAAAGAGGAAAGAAAGTCCAGAGTCTGGAGGTGGTTTTACTTTTCCATGAAAATGACACAGGAGACCTGTGGTTAATTCTGCAGGTCACATTTAAAAATTAATAGTGAAAAATGGAGAGACAAGGACAATATTGCTGCAATCACTGCCATACTGCAAACAGCACTCGTTGGGAAGGATGAACATGTCATGGGCTCGGCTGTCAGGAGGGAGGCTGGCGGGTGGTTCCGTCGCAGAACTGCTCTGCGGGTCCAAAGACATTTAGCTCATCCCAAATCCTGTCCCCGCTGCAGCCCCAGCACCCCCTGCTCTGGAGCGTCCCTGGCCCCTGTCCCGTCCGTTCCCGCAGGACCTGCCCGTGGACCTGCTGCTCACTGGCCTGTTCCTGCCTGGCACAGAGGCTCTGCTCCCTGTGGGCAGCCCAGAGACCTGGGGGCAACATCAACCTGCTGGGAAGGGGCATGCGAATGAATCCTCACCATCTCTGAAGATTATCGGTAGAAGAGACAAATCAAAGGGCTGATCGACTAAATGTGACACTAAGAAGGAGCAGTATATAAAGCCAGTTTCTTTTCAACTCCTTGATTTAGCAGCAAATTAAAGCCCTAAATGCTATTTCTTGAACTTTAAATCTCAAGGCAAAAGGATAATCCTTATTTAAGGGGCATTTATTAGCCTCTGCCCTCAAACAGCTGAGGCTCCTTGTCCCCACAGAGTCACTTGGTCGATCGTTCCAAAATGCACTTCTCTCTTAAGCAATGGCCCCCCAGTTCCCATGGGCAAAAAGACCTAATAATCCCCCATGACTCCAGCTAAAGAGATTAAGCACCTTCCCCTTTCGTTTTCTTCTAATGAATAGATTCTTCATTTTTTTTTCCTAATGAGAGTGACAGTCATGCTCTGATTAGTCCTCTTAAACATGTAATTTGGGAATGGGGTGTCAGTGAGCAGGCACAGTGACCACGTTGCTGGAGCGGCACCTCTCAGGGTTTAACGTCGGGTTTCTAGTCTCTGGCCCTGCCCAGGGGAAATACCCAAATGGGCACACAATAAGTCTCACCAAAGGTTCACCCATTCAGTCATTTCTTTAAGAAACTTGGAACATCTTAGCTTTCTTGCAAATCCATCACTACTAACTACAGTGCAGCTAACAGCTTTATACCATTAAACATAAAACAAGAATGGAACTAATGTCACTTATAGGATAATCCAATTTTCCATGGCAATCTGTTATTCAAACTGATTAGGAACAATATAAAGCAGGCAAATGTGTAATGTCATTAACATCTAGCAGGCTAGTTAATTGAAGCTCCGCAGCAGAGTTGTAAAACACGAGGTTTACAGTTCCGTACTCCCAACTGGAAGTTCCCAGATCACATGCAGCATGCTTTATGTTAAAGAAGGATCTACAGATTCTCTGAGGTGTTCATTTAATACAGAAATCAAGTTCTCTCATTTTACATCAAAGGCACACATCATATAAGTGTTCAATTTCAGGACAAAGCTAGAATTCTCTACATACCTAACACGAAAGTGAAAGCAAAGTACTGGATCAGTACAGGATCTTCAGCTGAGCAATGATGTTGGCTCCAGCCTTCAAATGGATGATTCATTAGTCTCCTGCCTCATAATTTATCTTTATCTACCACCAAGTGACTTCCGACATGATTAGTAAGAGTCCTCTTCTGAGGGCCACACAAAAAGGGTCATGCGTGGCTTCAACTGGAAGGTTAACAGAAACACTTGGCTATTAACAGAAAGTGGCTATAAATATGGTTGCATTTGGGACTCCTACAAAAAGGTATATTTAAGGTATATTTAAGGCAGAGTAGCATGTCTTTAGGTTCTCCATGTAAATTTTGCAGTTTCTTTAAAGAAGACATTAGGAAATGTGAAAGTCCTTAAATTTGAAACTTCGGAGTGACAGTTTAGGTAGAAATTTGGTAAGAGAAACACCCTAACCTGGTTACTGGTTGTGTGGGTGCAGATTCAGAAGCAATCTGCATTAAGATGCTTGGCTTTCATGCCAAGAGTAACTGCTGGCTGGATTTCCCAACACGTGACTGTATTTTCATCTTCCTACTCAAAATGAAATCTTGAAAAGACTTGCATAACAGGATGAAGGCATGGTTTTCTCCAGTTACGAGCAAATGAGAACATTTCATAGTGCAGTTCTATGGACAGGCTAATGCATCGGGACAATTACCATCGTCTCCACATTTCCTTGGTGCAACTCACAGCTTTTAGGAAGGCTGAAACAGCCATTTCACAATGTTGCTGTCCAGAGCAGTTATTAGCAAAGTACAAACTGAGCCCTAATAAATGTCTTACCTGAATATTTCTGCATATAACAAAGAAATAATAACTAAAATCATAACTGATTTTGGCTGGAGGACCTGTGTCTAAGTCCCACTTCAGACATTTCCATCCCTTTCTGCACCGGACGGCAGCCTGTGCTGCTCAGAGCGGGGCGATTGCTACGACCTCTCCCACACACCTGGTCCTGAGCCCGGTGGCTGCTGCCCCTCGCAGCCGCCTCAGTGCCCTGCTGGACCTGGTGCCTTTGGACACTGCCCTGGACCTGGTGCCTTTGGACACTGCTGGCCAGCAGACAGAGGATGGAGCTTGTCGATGCCACTGGAAGCGTTCTGCTTACAAATGGGACCTGTGAGCAGTAGCAAAACAAAAATAGTAGCAATTAAAGAAAAATAGTAATTAAAAGGAAAACCACAAGGCAACAATGAAAACTTACAAAGGCAAGTAGCGGCTCACGAAATGCAGGCTGCTTTTCTAGAGCTGACAAGTAGATCATGCATCCAGGATGCTGCATTAATATATGTGTATGTTTTCTCCCTCTTTTCCACTGCTAGTCTTTTTGAGCCGTTTAATCTACTTTTAAAGTGTGGAAGAAAGGCCCAATCAAATTCCTCTTGTTGGCAGCTGAGTGCTGCCCAAAGAAATAAATGGGTTTTGAACAGGCTCCAAGCAGCATGTCACTACATTGCACATGATTTCATTCTGTAAACCCAAGTTTTTTAAGACAGTATTTACTTTTCCAGCCTACAGTAAAGGAATACACTTCCCATCAAAAAAAAAAAAAGGTTTATTTTTTCCTGAGACTCATGTATCTGTCACTTTGCAATACTCGTATGAAAGAATGAATATGCACTCTTATCAACTCTGTAATGTTGCTAAAACAACTGATAACCCAGCAATTAAAATGCAGCTTTGTCAGAAAAACGATCCTGCTTTGCGGTCAGTTCTGAGCCGGGTGCTCCGGAGGAGCGGGAGCGCCCATCCCTGCCCAAGGAGCGGTGCAAGAGGCGGCTGCTTCAGGGGGTCCGAGCTGCCGGCTTCGCCCCTCCGTATCCCGGGTGAGCAGCGCCCAGCCCTGGGGCGCCGGGGATGGACTGAGGCTGGGGGTCCCATACTGAGGTGTCCCACGGCTGGGGGTCCTGCACCTCCCTGTGCAGGTGTCCCACACCTCCCTGTGCAGGTGTCCCGCTCCTCTCTGTGCCGGGTGTCCTGCTCCGTGCTGTCCTTGGTGTCCCTCTCCATGCTGTTCCTGGTGTCCCACTCCACGCTGCCCTTCAGCTGCCACGCAGTAACCAGCAATACTCCTGTGCTCTCCTGCGTGCTCAACATGTCAGGCAAGACCCCAGCCAGGCTCCATCGCCTGCCCCAGGCTGCAGGAGAGCCAAGTGAGCACTAACTACGGGGCTGAATAGCAGGGGTGAATAGTCCGTGCTCTCTGGTCCTCGTAGATTCTGGCTGTCTGGGGCTCCCTGAGCGCCTTCCTCTGGAGTCAGAGCTGAAGGACAAACATCCCGCACACACAGGCAGGAACAAGGAGAGGACAAGCTCTGTCACGTCTCTCTGACACTTGATCTTCCTGTGTCTCTGTCTTACTGCATTTTCTTCAATAGCTGCAGGACTGAATGCCTGAATGAGCAGGAAGATGCCCGTGCACAGAAATAGCTGCTGCAGAGGCTTTGGGACAGACATTCCTGCTAAGGATTTAATTTTAAGATTGTTTCTCGTTTAATAACGGTTTCCTTGGATTCCCTGACTGGTGTCTCTATCCAAGTAACAGCTGCCACATGAAAACCTGCACTTTGATATCTCAGAAATACCATAGGAACATGTTACACCTGGATAGATCCCTTTGACTTGTCCCTGCTGTCATTGTCATGAGTTCATTGCAGAAAGCAATCATTCAAAAAAAATAATCATGCATTATATTTTTATGCTTAATAAAACTAGGCAAAGACCTGTTTTAGAAAACATAGACTTACTCTCCTATTTGAGGAACCAAATAGATCATTACAACTTATGCAAAAATAAATGTTTAAAATGCATAATGCAATCGAAAATCTGTCTGATTGAGGCAATGTTCTAAAACTTAGAAAGCCAAGTGATGCTTTCCCTGTTTCTCTCTGTACTAAGGACTCAGAACTGTCATTCAAGAAGTCATCCTGATTTAACATACTCTCCCTAATTGACCTCATTGGGACCATTTGTACAAATAGTGTTTAGGATCTCCTTTCAGTCTGATGCTTCATCTTTCCTTTTCTTTTTGTTTTGTTTTGTTTTGTTTTTGTTGTTGTTGTTGTTGTTGTTTGGGTTTTTTGGTTTTGTATTATCAGGGAATAGTAGGATTTTTTCCAACATGAACCAGAGCATGGTTGCAAGATTGCCACTTCACCACTTAGATGAGCAGAAATTCACACAGTGTCTGCTCCACGCGGGGCTGTGTTCCTGAGAGGGCCAGGGCTGAGCCCTGAGTGTCTGCAGCCCCTCGTGCGGGCGAGCAGAGCCTTTGCCAGCGTCGTTGAGGACAGACCAGGCTCCCTGACACCTCCCTGCGAGACTTTTGCTGCCGCCTCCCAGCGCAGCGGTGCAAGAGGAGATAGGGATGCTCCTTAGCGGGGGCCGCTCCTGCACCGCTCCTGCCACCCGGCAGATCCGGGCAGCAAAGGGCTGCAACTCCGTAAACCAGCCAGGTCCCTGGGTGAAAGAGGGGTGATGACATCTGGAGCCTTCCAGGCTCTGAGGCTCTTCAGAATAAGTTCACAATGACTCCTCTATTAGTGGGAAGTTTAGGTAACATTCTTCCTTCAGCTCTCAAGGGACAGAAGGAAAAATGAGGACAAGTCTTGAGGATAGAAAGCAGAAAGTGAAAGTTTCAGTAACAACTGACATTTAGACTGAAAATGAAAATGATAATTCTCACTTGCTAGGAACATTCCTGCAGAAATTTGCATTTGCAGAAATAAAATGCTTCTGCATTTGCAGAAATAAAATGGTTCTTCCAGATGAAGTGTATGTGTCTCCCAGACAGAGCTACCGTCATGTGTTCAGCATAAACTCGGCCTTCAGCTAGTTAATTTCGTATTCCTAAAGCCTTATATATCAGATAATGTGCTCTCTTTTGGCTGCTTTTTTTCTTTTGGAGGTGGATGTGTTTTAGTCTTCGCAACGTTCTTGTGAAGCTCTGGTTCCTTTGGACCCCTCGTCTCAGGTGCGCGCTCCAGGCCCGGAGCTCTGCTCCATGTCCGTGTCTGCAGAAGTCCTGTGCCTGCATTTCTGGGCAGAGGCTTTCAACGCTGCTCAGAGGATGGTCTTGACCCTTCAAGGCTGCCACGCGGGATCTCGGGTTTGCCCCGGGCAGCGGGAATGTCACATCCTTGTGCTGGCACGTTCGCAGGGTTATGAATCTGTCACTGCTCTGTGTGCAGATCTCCTTAAAGGTTACATTTTACTTTCAAGCAAAAGGCCAGTGGTTGCTCTAATAATAAACACAATAAATAAATGCAGAATCTAGAAATCTGATGCCAGGCAGAAGTACAAATGAAAAAAAAACGCAAGAATACATTTATAGGGAAGCCTGGAAGTCTGGCTAGGAAACTAGCAGGCAAGCAGCAGGAATCTGAAATGCAAAGCGAGCGCTGTGAGCATGATGCTCGCTGATGTGAGCAGCTACGTTTGGGTACGGACTGCAGCCACACGAATGTACTCCAGAGAGCCGGGTCCTGCATATCCTCGCTGCTGCGGGCTCCCCCAAAGCAAGACGCAGAGCCGGCCTCCCACGGCCCTCGTGCCTTTCCTTCCCCCTCGGGATGAAGCTAACGTGAAACTTCAGACTCTCTAACACAGGGTTATTCAGTTGTTCAATACAGTTTAATGCTTAGTAAAGTTTATATGAAGTTTGAAAGATTAACTGCAATTTTGTGACAGATATACCTAATTCTGCTGTCACAACTTTTACTATATCTGGATTTTTAGCTTATTCACTCTTGTTTTGTGTGCTGCATCTCATCGATGTAGAGTGAATTAATGACATTTTAAATACATTTTGTTCTACTGAATTCAATCAGAACGTGATTTCTTCACCATAGGAGAAATATGTACTTTTTCTTGGCATAATTTTTGGTTTTTGTTTTTTAAAATGACACTTAATTTGGTATTCTGACTTTCTAGGTTCTAGAGAACACAGTTCTAGGAACATTTGTACTCTTTACTTCTTTTTTTCTTTTTTTTTAATCAACTGAATGTTATGATGTAATGTGGTGTTACTTATTTGGGCTCCCACTGAACTCTTCTTTAATTAATTTCACTTTTTTAAGTTGCAGAGCTAATTTGATAATTGGTGACTTGAAGTAATGACATGAAGTACTGTTAAAGATGGGTAATGAGCTGAAATTAAGTCAGTTGTCTAATATAGCTTAATCGCTTTCGATAAATAATTAGTGTCTGCCTGCCAGAGTCCTGTCACTGCCACAGCTGAGATATCACTGCCTAATTACTCATCTATTTCTATCTGTTTTTGTGTCCATTTATTCTGCTCACAGGCCTGGAAATAGGCATGGAAGCGCAGGCCATGTGCAGGCGCCACACACAGGTATCATTAACATCTTCATGTTGGTTGCACATTCCTACCGCTTTTCCTGCAATTCAGTGCGTTTCTCCTCAGGAATTGAAGCAGTACATCTGGATGGTCATACTGTAGCAGACAGGAAATTATATCACAGGTTTTCATGCTAATTGTTCCGTTTCTTTCTTCCTCTTCATCTCCTGATCTGCTTCTGCTCTTGCATTCATTTTTATAGTGTTCTAGTGGCTCTGTAGCACAGGCAGCCAGGTTATGTAAAAAGGTGAATAATCTGACAGTGCAGTGATTTCAAGTCTGTCCTGTGCTGTTTGACTTTCAAAACCCAAATGTTGGGACCAGTTGAAAAGCAGAATGATTAGACAATGAACTGACTTGGGATGAGACATGGGATGAGTCACTCCCCGAAGAGGGAGATAAGGCAGCGGAGGAGACTGCAGGAACGACAAAACCCGAAGCAGGGAGGCAGGCACATTCAGCAAGTGTCACAGGACGGAGGAGACCGTGTACCGCTCCTGCCGCTCATCTGGAGCAGCGAGGCTGAGCCCGTGTGAACCGGCCAGGCAGACGGGGGCGCGTGCAGCCGCTGTGCGTGCCAGGGCACCCGCTGTGCACAGGCGTCCCCAGCGTCACCCGGCGGTCCTGCCGCTCGGGCACTCCGGCCGTGGTGCCAAGGGCTCTGGCTGCAGCGTGGTCCTGGGCCTGCTGGTGGCATGGAGCCTCTGAGAATGGCAGGAGGGTCCAGGGGGCAGGGTGCGCCCAGCACCTCAGGGGCAGGTGGCCAGGGCTGTCCTGGGAGGGACACGCTCGCTGCACCGGCTCCTTAGTGACTGCGTCACGGGAATGTCGTGCCTGGTCACAGCGCAGCATCCATGAAACACACACGCACCTCCCCAGGAGCAATGGACTTCTGCTTTGCTCGGCTCAGGATGCGCTTCCCGCCGGCGGGACCAGCAGGGCTCTTCTCTGGGACCAGCCGGGCTCCGTTCCGGAGGGACCAGCAAGTCCCGCTAACCAGGCACTAACCAGCCTGGAATTGTTTCCCTGCCTGTCTCTGCCTGCGACCAGCGCCTGAGGACACTTTGGAGAGCTGGAAAGGCTGCTGCCAGGCTGCCTGTCCTTGGGGATAAACACACTCCTTTTCTTGCTGGGAGCACAGAGAGTTTGCTCGCTTTCCTCAAGTAGCTCTCAGCCAACAGGGACAAAGAGCAGCTACTTTAATTGCCCCAACAAATTGCAGTGAGGCCTTGGAGGAAAAGCAATAGATGCCTCTCTGTTGCTCACAAGAGGAGAAAAGCTTAATTTATCTTTGCTGGGGAAACACTTCTTACTATCTTGGTCTTCTCAACAAGTGCAGGGTTCAGATTTAAATCTTTATGCAAATTCTATTATAAAAAGTGGGCAAAATCTGCATAAAAAAGAAAAAAGGGTATTTCTTATATAAAAGTCTAGTAGAATTTAATAGGAAGTGACAGTGTTATGAGAGAGTTTTATGTTAAAAGAGTAGAGATGTTAATAGCTTATTATGTCTCTGTGCTGTAAATCCTAACAGAGATGTAAAGGGAAAAAATCTTCCTTTCCTCATATCTGCAAAGTGCTCCCTGTCTGTGGCTCGCTGGCCGGCCACACTCCACCTCGTCTTGCAGCGGATGCTGGTCCTTGCAGGTGTCCTGAAGGATGCAGCTATGCGAAAATGATTCTTGGCTCAAAAGGAGTTTGAGAAAATGATTTTCCTTCAATTAAGCCCAAAAGGCTAGCCTGGCTAAAAGGAATAAGAAAGTCCTCATTGTGAACAAAATGAGAAATATGCTTGCATAATTTAGTTTGCTTTTCTAATGAGTTACACCTTTCTACAGATATTATGTCCACCCATCTCACTGATGCTTATTTCAGGAGTGTTTTCTCTCATATAAGATTTTCTTGATATACAGTAAACATATTTCTTGATACTATAAACGTATTGCAGAAAAAAAACTATATTCGTAGAAAACTGTCAGTTCATGTGTTATTCACATTATGGCACTTGGGTTTTATTTTTTTAGAATGATTATGCGGAGTGAATTTGGACGTTACAAATTGATCCTACATCATCCAAATCTCTCACTAAAGTAAATGTTTTTCGCTACACCATCATTTTTTTCACAATACAGCTTTTCTCAGTGTTATATGCCCTTTTATCCCTTACTCAATTATAGCAGATTTTTACTCCTCCTCTGTCTTCCCAAGTGACAGAAAGACTATTTAACCCGTCCTTGAGGAGCGCCCTCCAGACTGCGCACTGTCTGTGCAGCCGCCCGAGTCCCTGGTCCTGAGCTCCCGAGGGGCACGACTTGCTGCTCTGCTGCTCTGAGGAACGAGTCTGGGAAGGCCGAACATCTTAATTAGCTTTCAAGAGCTTCTCCTTTGAAAGAAGTGGATTCTGTTGAAAGGCTATTAAGCTCTGTGAATGCCATGCTAAAAACTTCAAGACAAGAAGTGTGTTTCTAACAAGGGAATTCAGTTAGTTGTTATTTTTGTTTTGCTGTGTTTGTTTGAGATAATATAGACAGTGGTAGGTAGTAGGGAAATTATACTGATGCACATGAATGAGAAGCTAAATAACCATACAAAGAAAAATCCAGAGAGGAAAGATCTTTCTTTCATAGCTTGTTAAGAAATATTAATTCCACACTTAAAAATCTATGAGGAGCTTAATCTTGCTACAAGCTACGGCACTTCTAGGGATGCAAGCGCGGCGGCGTTTTCACCTTTCCGAGCACACGTGCAGGTTTGGCCGGACAGCACTGCAGCTGCCGCTGCCTTCCCAGACCAGCGCAGGGAGTTGAAGCAGGAATAAACGATGCGTCCAGCAAGTTCAACACAGGTCTCTGGGCTGGACCCAGCTGTTTTTCACACTGCAGGGTTTGCAAAGGTGCTGCAAGAGGCGTTCATGGATCCCAGCTGACCTAAGTGGCCGTTTCTGCACATCTCTGAGAGCCAACCATGATCAGCCCATCTGGGCTGTCCTACCCCCAGCACAGGCACTTCCAAATCCTCCCTGGCCTTTTCGAGCTACACAAAGGGAAATGCCTTCAGTCATGATGCTTATCCAGCAGGACACTGATCTGTGCCTGGAAATTTTGAAAGCCTCAGGTTTCCTCATTCTCCCGTCCACCTGCCTGCACTGCCACAACAGCACAGCAAGAGCCCCACAAATGGGATCTTCTATTTTAATGCATCTGGGTTGTATGGTTTTGTGGGGTTTATTGTTGTTGTTTTTGGTTTTGGTTTTTAGTACCATCATATTCCTGTAGATTCTCTGTTCAACTTTTGTCCTCACCTGTGACTGTGCAGTTCATTATCCTTACCCAGACATGTAGCTCCGTATTTGCATTTGAGCTTATTGAATTTTATCTTGCACTGCTGCAGGACCCCCCAGGTTGACAACCGTGGCAGTTTGTTGTGTGCGCTCTTAAGTTCACAGATTTATTTCACTCCTCAGGGACCTCCACAGACATCCTCTGAGTGCTCAAAAAAGGCTGAAATCAGCCCTGATGTTGCCTCAGTTATGCCTAGAAGATGTCAGAGATATTCTATAATGACCTGCTGATTTGAAAAACATGCAATTTTCATAAGTAGTCCCTAGCCTGTTCTTTTTCTACTTCAGTCTTCATTTTTGTACCTTTTTGTTGCTGACTTTGTGCTAGCCATCTGAATCCATTTAACATTTTTAGTGAATAATGAGGCAAAAAAAGGTTTTATGGACTTTACTAGCTTCAAGCAATTCTACTACAGAACAATTATGAATCACTGAAACACACAAAGTAAATCAGCAGAGACTCACAGCCTGCAGTGAGGCTCATGCAGCTTTGAAATCTGAGCTTGGAAAATACAGTGAGAATCACTCCAAGCTGGAAAAGTCTCCATTTGTAGAAAACAGTTTGCAAACACGTGCAAGCAGATGACATTCAGCTGCTATAAAGGTTTACAAGGAAGTCCCAGGCCAATCATGCCATTAGAAGTAAGTATCCTTGTCTGCATTTCCAGGAGGTGAGAATATATTCTTGGAGTACCCAGTGCTGAGCTCCTATGCCCAGCATTTTTTTTTTTTTTGTACATATCTCCCAGGGATTCAGAAAGTCATCCATGAGCAAAATTTCCATGTTTGGCATTGAGCGCAGACAGAGAAAATGAGGGAAGACCACGGCATGATGCAGCTTTCCCCAGACCACAGGAGAGCAGACAAACGTGCATCTGAAGGGCTCAGAAAGATCTCTGACTTATCCTGAGAAAAGAGCACAATGGAATGTGCACCTAGAAGCATCCGTAGGGGCATGCTGACCACACTGCCCTAAGCAATCTTAAATGCAAAGAAATCTCACATCACAACACTGTAATCAAGAGGACATTAATGTTGTTCACTGTAATCAAAAAGGTTATGCCAGAACAAGGATAAAAATCAGAGTAAAAATTGTTCAACCGTTCACAGTGCTGAGGGATTTATGCTGTTTCAGCTTCTTCTGCATTATGGGAATGCAAGATGTATCTGCAATAAACACTAGCACTTACCTACAGTGAAGGATATGTAAAATGAAGGGAGGACACGGCCAACATGCACTGGAGCAAGTACTTTAGCTAAGTGACATTTAACCAGCCTGTACTGTGCAGGTGTAATGACATAAGCCACTAAAACTAGCAAATGAGGGAGGCATGAATGGGAAGGTGATCTAGAAGAAAATGCTATAAAATTCTTCCTTATTATTAATACGTTGCATGTCGTTGCTATAGAGACCCAGAGACACGTCAGGATAGCATTTCAGTGCATGCAGAGCGAGCCCTTTTTCTGATACGGACTGCAGGGCATCGTGCGGGCTGGGAGTCCCCAGGGACGCAGCGCAGGGACCGCCGAGACGCCCGTCCTGCCGCGTCGGGGCTGCACCTCGAGCTAGGGCCAAGGCCAGCGAGGAGACCTCTGATACCTGTGCACAAAGGGTGGCGGGAACAGAACGGGGAGTATCTTGCAGAAAGTCACCGTTTGCTTTTATTTCTCAAGATTTTCTTTTTTTCTTTTCTGACTCACAGGAAAAATTGTGGAATAAGCTTTCAAAATTAATTTATTCATTTGCTGATCTTGCAGACTAACATTTTAGACTATGGTTTTAGGAACACTGTTATGAGACATGATTCTGCAAAATACTTTTGATTATGTGCATAATGATGCAAAATGTGAAAAATCTTAGAAAACAATTCCTGGCTGTAGCTATAGTTTTGAATCTTGGAATTGCTTATTATCGGTTTTAACAATAACATGTCCCACGGTTTGTCATACAGTTCAAAGGCCCCACGGAAGCCCTTCAGAAACCCAGGCCGCATGTGAATGCAATATGCAAATATGACAATGAGTCCCAGGAAACAGAAAGAATGTGCATGATAATTCCGGGAAGTTTTACGCATACGTGTGTAGCACGGTGGTCTGAGCTCTGGCTGATGCAACGCAGGGTTTGCACGGCAGGAGGAGCGAGCGCCTGGCACCCAGCGCCGTGCTGAGGACCGTACCGGCTTCGTAACAGCGCCGATGCTGGCAGGTTTATCCCCGTGTAGGTGCCAGCCGTCGGCAGGACACATCTCCAGCCCTCTCTGCGCTGCAGACAACCACGGCGTGACAGTTAGTGTGGCCTCCGCAGCGAGGCTGAACTTCCAGGCATTGCCAGAGGGAGGGAGCACCAAGAGACGCGGAGGCCGAGCGTGGGTGACGCCAGGTCTGCGCGGCTGTGACCCCACGGGAGCTGCGGCGACTGCCCCGTCTGCGCAGGGGCTGCGCTTCCCACGGGACCTTCTGTCAGAGCTCTGCGTTACCGTGTGTAAATACCCGAACTGGCTCCTGTGGGAGTTCATCTCTGTGTTTTTCTCAGTATTGCCCAAATTTATTCACATCTGGGTAGACCACATACTTTTTCATGGCAGTGGATATACTACAGAGAAAATGAAATACTTGTTACCCAACAAAGATAATTACTTGTTGCTGTTGTTAGGAAGTTTTACCTTTTTTATTTTCCATGGTACTCTGTTTCACTGACTCACACGTTTTTGAAGATAATTCTCCTAAAAATTTTAATCTTTTCAAGAGATAATAAGGTGTTTGCAGCTTCCATATAGTCCAGCTAAATACAATTAACTGTTTTTGTTTTGTTTTTTTTTTTTCAGTGCAAACAGAATTCTGAGTCAGACTAGTGACCTTCAGGACAAAATATTTGCTCTTGCATAGACATTTTTTTTCCTCCTAAATTTAAATATACCAAGAAGATAACAGCTTATTTTCTAACACTTAATGTACCATAGAAGTACATCAGCACAAGCAGAGCTAGCAGATTCTGCCTCTGCCCCGTCCACAACCACGGGCCGTTTCGCTCCGACGTGCCCGGAGCAGGGCCCATGGTGACACAGGCAGCGCGCAGAGCTGGCCGGGGACGGGGCAGGTGAGGGCTGGGGAGGGAACCTGCCTCGGCAGGACCGCGAGCGGCTCCGCTGGAGCTCGCAGCCAGCGGCAGCCTCTGGACCTACTTAGTGCCGAGGTGTGCGGAGGGCGGCAGCGCTCCGGGGTCCCCCCAGAAACGGAGCTTGCCGAGGGCCCTGGCCCTGAGCTCCCTCTGCACATGGCCTGGGGTGGCCACTGGAGCGGAGCCCGGGGCTTGCGTGGATGCGCTTGAAGTGCGCACGGACTGCGCTCGCCACTGCCAAAGCAGAGGTCAAAACTGGGAGGCAGCATCAGCGCCCGTCCTGCCGCTACCAAGAAACATCCAAAACTGCGAATGCCACCTCAAAATACTGCCTGCCGCAGTTGTCGCATCCATCTGAGTCTTGTGGGATATTCTCCAAGGAAGGCAAAGAAGATGCTCTGAAGAATGGGAATGAATCCAGAGAGTTTTCATCGAGAAACAAGGCACTGATTATCACAAATCTTTCACCCATCATTAAAAGCAGTGTAAATAAAGAGAAGGCAACAAAACTCTTTTCTTGCATAAAACTGTCATTTGCCTTTGTAAAGATAGTAATTCTTTTTTATGTTAAAGTTTTTAAGCATTGTTTGCAAGCACTGAAATATCACAGTAATGACAAATCAGGAGCTGTCTCGTCTGTTATGACCCATCTCGGGAGGTACAAGTTCCTTGTGCCTCGGCATGCTGGGGCAGCTGTGGCTCTCGTCACCCAGCCCAGCAAATCACAGTCACAGAGAAGCAGCGACAGCTCCAGTTACTCCCAGCCCGTCCTGGTCAAACATTCTCAACCCTTTCGACTGCTGGTGCCTTTAAGTATATTTAAAAGGCATTCAAATGCTTGAGAAAGACAATGTTGTTTCATTCTCTGCACATTTCTTAGTGAATATTCATTACAGGCACCATATTACACATTGGGCTGTCATGTGAGAAGTGCATTCACCCCTTAATGAGGTTCTGACTAATTTATCAGGCAAAAACAAAAAAGATTAACAATAACAAGGGTGTTTGCAGTCTCTTAACAATAATAGTGCTAATGAAGCTTTAAAATGAAGGACAAGATTAATTCCCTAAACTTCTAAGTCAGTATGGAGGAAAATGTAGTCAGAGAAAAGAGAGAAACTATTTGCAAGGAGAAAAAGAAAAAAAAAAAGAAAAAGAAATTACATTTTCCTCTTGACAACAGGCACCATAACAAAACTGCAGGTCACAAAGCGACCTCTATTTAAAATTCCGAATCTAATTCATCCTTTGTCCCTTGAGAAAGTGGGTGGGGGGCTAGATGCTTTTTGTTGCCCTCTCCCGTTGCCGTTGTGGTGGCAATACTATGTGGAACTCCAGGGATTTTTTTTTGTCCTCATTTTTTTTAATCCTTTCAAAACCATGAGGAGTTTTTATACTTCACAATACCCCAGGAAAATCTTCCCAGGGCAATGTCTCCATATTTAACATATCAGAACATATTTATACTGTAATACTTTAATAGATATTCCTAATAAAGGGTCACCGAGCAGTAACGGAGGGCAGGATGTTTGACACGCAGCAGCAGAATGTCAAGCGTGTCAGCTGCAATGGTCCCGCTTTCTGCCAAGCTGCCTCGGTTCACTCCATGCACCCGTTCCTCAGAAACAGTGCTGGCGGCAAAATAAAGCTCTTTCCCCTGATGCGGATCTGCATTTTCTGAGAGGAGTTTCTCCCACCTGTGCGGTGAGCAGGAGCCGTGGGCAGCGTGGGACGCGCTGGCGCTGCCCAGCCAGGAGCCGTCTGCAAGCAGCTGCAGTGCAAGCGAGCCGGGGCTGCCGAGCGGAGCCCGCCGGGGATCGCTGCCCGCCGCAGCGCCCCTTCCCGGCAGCGCGGCCGCAACACCAAACCCGCTCCATCCCGCTCCGTCCCGCGACAGCCCCTGGAACGCAACGGCCAACCCGCTCCATCCGGTGATGCCCGTCCCGCTCCATCCCACGGTGGCTCCTGGAGCCGGACACCCAACCCGCTCCATCCCGCTCCATCCCGCTCCATCCCGCTCCATCCCATGGTGGCCCCTGGAGCGTGACGGCCAACCCGCTCCATCCAGCGATGCCCGTCCCGCTCCGTCCTGCTCCATCCTGCTTCATCCCGTGGTGGCCCCTGGAGCGCGACGCCCGACCCGCTCCATCCAGTGAAGCCCATCCTGCTCCGTCCCGTTCCATCCCGTGGTGGCCCCCAGAGCAGGCCCCCCACAAGGGGGATAAGACAAGTTCTCTTATTTAGCATTTCACTAGTGTTTTTTTTTTTTACCTGAAGGGTCTGCGGTTATTTTCAAAAGGCCTATTCAAATGCAAGTGGATTGGCCTTGCCAGGGTGTGCTACCTGGACCTCCACCTACTCTCTAAGTTTCAAATTTCATATAGAGATTTTCTACAGGGAACAGAACAATTTCATTTGACAAAAAATACCCTCTTTCCCAAACAGCATCTTTACATTAGTAACAAAATTCATAACACATACTCTTACCCATACTCGATACCCCAGAGGGCTGCGCTGCCATCCAGAGGGACCTGGACAGACTGGACAACTGGGCGGTGAAAAACCTCATGC